>CM068745.1:20790819-21223439 GCA_035084275.1 Hydrolagus colliei | reverse complement strand
TATTAGACTCTGGGGACTCCAAGCCTAGGCCCATGCCAACCTGCATCTAATACTTTCTGAAATTAAGTAAGCAGGATGTGTCCTTCAGGGAGAGAGTGCACATTCCATTCCAACAATCTATCTCTGGAATTTGTAGGAATGCACAGAATTCTCAGTTTGGTTTTGATACCCTTGGAAATGGGTTTTTTCCCAGACCCCTTCAATTCATCACTGTTTGTGGGACACTGGTGTGTGCAATTGGCTGCATGTTTTGCTGACAAATATAAAATCAATTCACTTTACAGTAGGGTCAATATATCGCTAAAACCCGATATAATTTTCATATCGATACGCCGATATAGGCATTTCAAAAATATCGATATATCGAAAAGTCGATATATCGAGGTAAAAAATCGGAATGCGCGCACACTGGACTACAAGACCCAGAATGCTCATCTCTATACACAATGCACAGACCGAGGTGCAAAGCCGCCATATTGTATTCATAGTCCTCAAATACAATATACAGGTATGCAAGGGGTGGGGAGGGAAGAGAGAAGGCTGGGCCCGGGGGGGGGGGGGGGGGGGGGGGGGGGGGGGGGGTGAGGGGGAGAGAGATGGCTGGGGGGGTGAGGGGAGAGAGACGGATGGGGGGGGGGGGAGAGAGGCGGCTGTGGGGGGGGAGAGAGAGACGGCTGAGGGGGGGTGAGAGAGACGGCTGGGGGGGGGGGGGGGTCGGGGGGGGGGAGAGAGATGGCTGGTGGGAGGTGGGGGGGGAGAGAGAGACAGCTGGGGGGTTTGGGAGGGAGAGAGACGGCTGGGGGGGAGTGGGGGGGAGAGACGGCTGGGGGGGGGTGGGGGGGAGAGAGCTGGCTGGGGGTGGGTTGGGGGGGAGAGAGACGGCTGGGGGGGTGAGAGACGGCTGTGGGGGGGGGGTGAGGGGGAGAGAGACTGCTGGGGGGGGTGAGGGGGAGAGAGACGGCTGGGGGGGGGGAGTGAGGGGGAGAGAGACTGCTGGGGGGGGGGGGGTGAGGGGGAGAGAGACGGCTGGGGGGGGTGGGGGGGGGTTGCAGGGGAGAGAGACGGCTGGGGGGAGGGTGGGGGGAGAGAGACAGCTGGGGGGGTGGGGGGGGAGAGAGATGGCGGGGGGGGAGGGGGTAAGAGACGGTTGGGGGGGGTGGGGAGGGAGAGAGACGGCTGGGGGGGCGGGGGGGAGACGGGGTGGATGTGATAATATACAGATAGATACAGATGGGAGGATGTGAGAGAGGACAGAGACACAGAGACACAGACAGAAAAACACAGAGATGGAGAGAGTGAGAGACACAGAGAGAGAAAGATATTTACCTCCTGAGGAGATAGGCCTCAAACGCTCGCGCACCCGGAACGCGCGCGCACTCCGAATGCGCGCGCCGCACATGCATGCGCAATACGAAAAACCCGAAAATATCGATATTTCGGTATATCTCGATATGAGCCCATCGATATATCTAAATCGGAAAATTTCCATATCGACAGACCCTACTTAACAGTATAATTTGTGAAGCAGCTTTGAGATATATAGAAGATGTGAAAAGGGCTATGCCAAATGTAAGGATTATTATAAGACATCCGGCTGAACCAAAAAATATAATGATATCATGGTCCTGGAATCCAAGGCAGAGTTGAGTGCCATCAGTGCACATATGGAAGTTGGCCATCATTGCTGTGGATATCACCGAGGTGAGTAAATATTAATCTTTGCATTTGATATAACGCCTTATCACATTGTTGAGATGCCTCAAAGCACTTCACAAAATATATTGTAGATTGACTGTGTTTTGTAGGTGATTGAGGTGTTTTATGGGTGATACATTTTCACCTGACCATATGGAAACAAAATTCTCATCTGACTTAGTGTCTTCATTACATCTCTATTAATGATTTAGAACAATCTTCTACACAACAACAACAACATTACATTTATAGACCGCCTTCCACATCAGGAGGATGTCCCAAGGCACTGAAATTCAAGTTGAGCAGTGTTTTTGTAGGAATGGAACCAGGAAAGTGCAGCACCATAAAGATAGATCAGGGAGTATCGGAGGAAGATAAAATTATAAGTGTTATTAATCATTAGAAATAATGACTATTTCTAGTGACCATTTTTAGTATTAAAATGATCTAAGTGCATACTGAGAGGGTGTCAATCGTAACATTCACCAGAGTGAGGCAGCTTTGTGCTTTTCCTTCCCTCAACCTCTTCACCTCACCCCATCCTTCCCCATCTTCAGACTGCTCCTCAAGAACTTCTCTTCGACTGTACTTACGGTCTCCACTGGCTCGGCCTCGGCCTCCGGCATTGTTAAGTGTTCTGAGACGCCACCTGTCTTGGAGAGCACTATATAAATGCACGTTGTTATTGTAAGGTAGGTATGAATGTTAGGAATGAGATCAAATAGCTGAAGGGCCATTTTCAACCAAATCTTTGTTACCATATGTAATAACAGTAAATAATCATTGTGTTTGATGTAGCGCCTTATCACATTGTTGAGAAGTCTCTAAACGCTTCGCAGTACAGTATTTACTGTGAAGTCGATTGATTGCATATTTTGTGGGCGAAATGTGGCAGCTAGTTGTGCATAACAATCTACCCACAAACAACCATGAATTGAGTGTCTAACTTTATCTGGGGAATTTTGGCCAGGTTACTCAGTTTACATCTTATTCGAAGGACAGCGAGTCTCACAATGCAACACAGTCTCAGTATTGCAATAGAGTGTAAGCTTAGGTTATGTGATTCCAAGTCCCCATCTGCCTCAGAGGCAAGAGTACTATCACTGAGCCAGGCTGACACACAATCTAACATGGAATGTTAAACTGATGCTCAGGTAGATCTATAGAAAGACATGAAAATAAGTAATATTTCATTATAGATTCACCAACGTATTTGATGATATCATTTGATTGACTATATAATGAAACATTGTAGTTTTCACCCCAATGTTACAATAGAAGTACGTACGAGCAGAAAAATTAAAATTAGAAAAATTAAAATTAGTACCTCTCAAATACCATTTCAAATCACAAAATAGAAATTGATTCAGTATTTCAGTACTCTAAATTGATCATTAACATTCTGTTTCAAACTTCTTCTGAATGCTTAAGAATAACATAAGGAAAAGGGAAATTAAATGATGGAATTTGGATCCAGTATATATATATACACATATATAAAATTAAATTTCTTACATGACTTTACATTTAAAGTACGTCTGATTGAAAAGTAAAACTCAGACACTAATTTTAAAAAAATGGAAATGAGTATAATTTAGTCACTAGGACTGACACATACACGCTTACATCTAATCTCTGTGCAGCTAGAAACAAATCTATTAAACAAGAGCATTATTTGAGTGTCTAATTTATTTTCTAAAAAAAACTAGACTGAATGCTTGACACTTAAATTAAAAGGAATTGTAATCCCAAATAGAATATCCAATGTTTTCCTTGGTAGCTAATCATCTTAAGTTGTCTCCTTTCAAGGCTAAAGATCCCATTTTATCTATTCATTTCTTGCACTGGCTTTTGGAGATGAGCATCCCCACAAATTTAAAGACCACTATCAGGTCATTCCTCAATCATTGTTCCAATAAAAATAGTCCCAGTTCCTCCAGTATCTGCCCATAGTGCAAATCAGTCACACTGGTATCATCTGAGTAAATTTTCGCTAATGCCTTGACATCTTTTCAAATGCCCTGAAATCCTTCAAATGACCGCTGAAGACCTTCCTCTTCGACCACCTTCGGTCACCTCATTCTCTTTCCATATCGGCATCTCCAAGATACAATACTTGGAATGGGCATTATATACATTTGTTGTCAGAGGTTTTCAGAAAATGCATTTTCATCTGTCAGTGTAGATGAACAGTAAAGATCCCTTAGCACTATTTAATGAGAACAGAGTTTCCTGGCTAACAAATCCCCCGAAATAAAATGTCATTTACTTCATGGCTGTTCATGGTGTATTTACTGAGTGCAAGTTGTCTGCTGTGTTTGCCAACAAATACAGTCACTACATTTTACAGTCTTTGTACCAAAACAGAAGCATTAGATTTTTGGGCCTCTAGATAAAATATAATAGTAAACGGATCAGTTTTAGTAGAGGAAAGTGACCTGGAGAGTCAATCACAACAGGAGGTTTTTGAGGATGTTAAGAAACCCAGTAGACTAAAAACAAAATAAATGTTACTTTTATTTAGGTTTCTCAACATAGAAAACTGATTCTCTAGCCGAATTCCAACCTCCCCCCACTGCCTACCGCCCCTTCACCCCCATATAGAGTGACAACCATTCAAAAATATTCTTCTTGGTGTAGCAATGTTCAACTGAGATAGGGGCTAAATCAATAAAATATGAAGTACAAAGCAATGGATGAGATGGGTTAATCTTCCAGCTGTCAGGAATCATTCACGATGAATGCACATCAGGGTTTTCCAATACCTAAAATTGGGAGCGGGGGGGGGGAGCTGGCATAAAATACTTTTTTTTAGCAACATACAAGAAATGGGTATACATTTAAACCCAATTGTGTTAATTGTGTTGCCAAAGTGCTTACACATATTTTGTATTTATGCTATTTTGTGTGCTCTTCCTGTAAGACAGGCTCTAAAGTTAGGCTAATTTATCTTCTGTAATTTGAGCTAAATATCATCTCATCCAGATCTTAAAGTGCTCAATTCTAATCAGTCCTCCAGCCACCAAGGATTATTTGAATGAGTCACTAGCCATCAGTCAACATCAAAAGGAGATCTCATAGTGTGGAATAGTCTATTATTTTTCAGATGTTCAATAGCATCTCCTGCTAGAAACTAAGCAGTTGTCCTCATAAGTCTGCCAAGGACCCCAACATTAGTAGCAACTGCAGGGGGAAATGCTTAAATCCTCATATCTCTACTTTGTTGTTGTTGTAAATGCTCTTACTGCTGTTATAGAGTCAAATGCATGATGCAGTCAAGCTGACATCAACTTTCTTGAAAAACCACTTCAAAGAATAATGAAGGAAGAATTCATAAAACTCAGAATCTACAATTTTATGTTCACACAAATCAACAAGCTTCTTGAAAAGAAGGTCTCCACTGTAGCAGCCATTGAGCCATCGGCCGCAGCCAGTTTGGCACTTAAGTCAGCAGCAGACCTTTGTCATCATGTAGTCCTGTATAAGTAACAATAAACACCACCACTGAGAGCACTGAATCCACAGCGGAAACCACTGGCACTGATGTAACTCCATTATTGGGCCTTCTATATCATAGTTGATGATTCAGACATTCACCAGTACAATTATTGTAGACAAGAGGAAGAGGGGACACAAATACCAAGGTGGCCCATGAATGCAAGCTACTCAGAGAGCAAATGTGGAGCATGGTATTGAACACAAATCAGTATCATTGCACAATTCAAAATGATTTTCGTTTTAATACATCTTGCAGTACCTTATATTTAATTGTGAACCATTCTACAAAAGACAAAAACAAACAAAAGAAATGCAGTACTCAAGAAAAAACAAACAGACTGTCAAAAAGCTGATCCACGGCTGAATATGTCGTTTGAAAATGATAGTACTACTTGCAGAGTTCAATATAACAGAGTGATGAGACCCTCTGGCATATGTCTTCCTGTCTGCAGTAATTGTTCTGCTGCTGGTGGCTGCTCAGGTGCATGTGCTCAGTGCCTACCAATATAGTGCTTCATTTTTCTCCTCGACTAATCAATTTCACAGAGATTCAATACCAAACAGTAAACCTATCTGCACATCTTTTCTTTCTTTACAGATACCAAAATTCTGTATAGAGGCAGATGGGACTAGTCGAGGATTTGTTAGGGATGGGAGGGCAGTAAATCAACTTTGAATGTTACTGGATTTTCTGCTTCTTATGCAATGACTACCTCATCAAAATCTCCAGATTGTGAGGTTGGATTACCGAATATCAAGGTTGAAATGATGGTAAACTATGGCACAACTCTCAATTTATCTTCCCACAACCTAAACTCACTTCTTAAAAATTATTACAACAACAATAACTTCGATTTATATAGCGCCCTCCATGCCGGACGGCGTCTCAGAGCGCTTTACAATAGCGGATCCCGGGACTGAGCCAGGATCAGGGGCAGAAAGGTGACCAAAAGCTCGGTCGAAGAGAAAGGTCTTCAGCTGTGACCTGAAACTGGGAAGAGAGGGGGCGAGGCGAAGGGAGTGAGGAAGGGAGTTCCAGAGCCTCGGGGCGTAGTGGCTGAAGGCACGGCCACCGAGGGTGGAGTGGAGGACTCGGGGGACATGGAGGAGGCCAGACCCAGAGGAGCGAAGGCAGCGGGTGCTGGTTTGGGGGGAGAGGAGATCAGAGAGATAGGGGGTTGCAGAGGAGTGGAGGGATTTGAAAACAAAGGTGAGGATCTTGAAGTCAATCCTCTCTGGGATAGGGAGCCAGTGAAGTCTGGCAAGGACTGGGGTAATGGGGGAGCGAAGCTTGGAGCGGGTGAATATACGGGGCAGCAGAGTTTTGGATTACCTGGATTTTTAATAAACCATGATAAATTTACCGTAAAGACAGACTGAATAGGAGATTTAACTATAGATTTTGGATTGTTGTTAGAAATTTAAATTTCCAGAACCAGGTTTTGTGGTATAATTTGGAAAAAATCAATCAGTTTCAATGCAAATGTGGAACTCAGTCTCATTTGAAACTATTAAGCATGTTAATGGGTCTTAAGATGGAACTCAGGTCTAAATGAATATGTCTAAAGGCGTTGACGGTAGGGGAGTCCAGGGTGGATTTCCAGAGAGCAGGAATGAAATGACTGAAATCCTGCCCATTAATGAGGAGCACATTGGGTGGAAGTTGCAAAGGTATTTGAAAGTGAGGATGATGGACTTGAATTCGTTCACTAGGGGATGGGGAAATAATGGAGCCGAGAAAGCATGAGGTGATATGAGGGAAAGGAGATAAGACTGCAGAGCTGTGGATGGTCTGCAGCTTGAGGAGGGAGAAACTGGGGAGTCTGGTGAGTAAGGAGTTGCAACAATAGAGCCTGGACCCAATGAAGGTGTAAAATAAAATGTTAAAACTGAAATTTCATGTTTTAAAGAACAAACTATAACAGATTTATGCTGCATATGCAAAGAGAGAACAAATGATCCAGTAGGGCTATTTCTTTACCATGTAAATATGAACGATTCATCCAGATGTTTATTTCCAGATATTTGTTGCAAAGTTCAATTGCTTACTTTAAAATATTTACTTTAAAAATGTGTTACCTTTGGTTGCATATTTAACTTACATTTCACCCAATTTTTAACTATAATTTACATAATAGAAAAAATCCCAAGTCATGTTTATCTTCCTCTACAATGCAGTTTTATGTTTTCAAAAATTATCAAATCTAATATGAAATAAACAAAATAGCAAAACGGCTAAATAACTCACCTGTACTTGTTGGTGAGTTTATTTCTTGTCTAATATTTCGACTTATATGGCTTACAGATCTTGCAATTTCACGTTGTGGCTCCAGAATATCTCTGTATTTTGAGACCATGAGGACAGAGATGAAATACACAACAGCCAAAGCCAAAAACTGAGCCTGTTTACTGTCATCCTGTGAAAAAAAATTAACTAAGTAACAATACAGATATATCCAAACATGTTACTAACACAATACTAATGTAATTTAGCAACCCAAAATATTTTTACATGGTTAAAATGAAGTAGATTTCTACTTCTGAGTACATGTCAAGTTGTTTCATATTGCCACAGTACATAGTAGATAGAATATCACTAATCTGGTCACTCAATTGACCCAGGCGAAAGTGGCCTATTTAGTGAGATGACCAGATTACTGAAACAGGATAACATAAAATGAACATAGTGACCTTTCAAATTATGTAGGATTAATATTCAACAACTATTCTTTGCAATCTCACTAAAATACAGGCATTGGCACATTTAGGTTTCATTATTCCAAGTTCAGATGGAGCTCAAGTTAGGTCACAAGTGTCAGGTGAAGTCATTTAGCTGCTTGCACTGCTTCTACGATCTCAACACTCATGGCTGTGTCTGGGAATTTGCTGTTCACAAAATGGCTACTCCATCCAACTGCAAGTGGTAGTATACAGTCAGTATACTAAAGTAAACCCTGTGAAGCATTTTGAGACTTTGTGGAGTCCCATAGCTCGAGGGTTAGAGTACTCGCCGTGCAAGCGAGAGACCTGGGTTCGATTCCAGGCAGGGCGAAACCTTGGGCCGGTTTCCTTACTCCACATGCCTAATAATAATCCCTCAAGATTATGAACAATAATAAATTGGTCATTTCAATCCATGACTGTTTGTGGGACACTGCTGTGCACAATTGGCTGCTGTGTTTAACCCACAAATATACAGTCAATTCACTTCACAATATACTCTGTGAAGTGCTTTGAGACATCTGGAAGACGTGAAAAGTGCTATACCAAATGCAAGGATGATTATTATTACTTATCCCAACATGAAAGGTGCTATATCAAATTGAAGGATTCATTTATTATTCAAATGTTCTTGAGTTATCCAAAGAATTACACAAGATCTTTTCAGGAATCAATTTGGAGTGAAGCTGCAATAGATTTTCACCTGCTTTGTTTAAAATACAGCAGTATGAAACCGTATTACTTCAACATAGCCTTGGCAGTTAGGCTTCAGCTTGAATTTAGAACATTACCAAAGTATAATCTCCACGGAAAGCACAATGCAAATACAATAGAATAAAACCCAAATCTTCTACCTCAAAATAGCTCCAATAGCTTTATCCTTGTTAAACTATCTTATATAACAACTCACACTTGTTGTAATGCCCAATCCAGTCGGTATACTGCTTTTGAAATTCCTAGTTAGTGCTGTAAACACTACAGGTTCTGGATTTCCAAATATTGTACACTGGATTTTAGCCCAGAGGAGAGATGCAGAATCTAGTTTATGGAATATATTAGTGCTCATTTTTTGATATATTGCCATCAGGAGTACCAGGCTGTAGGAGGAGCTAAATCCAGAAAAACTGATCTTATTTTTTCATCTTTGCCAGAAAGAAAATCAATGCTCTGGAACAAAACGTAAAATTTAACTGATTACTTTAATTTTCATTTAAAGCTCTCCATTGGTGCTGTCCACTTTTTCAAATGAACAGCTACTCCTGAGGTTCAATTGGCTCTAAGAAGGAATGCCTCGTAAATCCAAGATGTAATCCAATCTAAGAGTTTGTTGTGCCCTCAACTCTGTGAGCCAAATCCCTAACAGGTAAGAGGGTTCTAGCTGGAAAAAGACTTAAAAATGTATTCAATGTTTTGTATTGCTAACACATACACATACAATTATCAGTTACTTTTGAAATAGATTAAAATTGAAATTACTGAGATGGAAACAATTTTAATATCTGAATCAAATAATGGACAACAAGAAATCCAGGAGACCATTAGTTAAAAAATAATTACCACGTCACGGAAGACAACGGCTCGCAAACGGTTAATGTCCACATCTTGAAGCAATCTGTCAGGATCCTTAATTGGAGAAAGATTACCAGTGACATTTTCAACTCCAGTCTGAAAAAATTGAGCATCTTATTAAAATACAGATGACTCCTACTACTGCGCCACACACAGTCTCTCATTTCTAAAGATGACATTTAGAATTGAATACACACTACCATCATGCATTTGAAGAAGCCAGAAAATGCACAAGTTAAAATCTGCTTTTTAGGAATAAACTGAAATTGTGTGTGTACAGATATGAGGAGCCACAAGGTATTTTCCCATAAGATTAGAGGGAAAAATGAATCACTCTATGTTATCCAAAAGATGAAAAATCATACAGCATTCTGCCTCCACCCTCTTTCTCATGTCACTCATGCCCTTGTTCACACCTTGTGAGCATTGCATCTGAAATTACATTCTTTCAAAGAATAATCTGTCAACTGTAGGTTTTGTTTATCATTATCAAACCTCCACGAAGAAGTAAGATCAATGCAATATGAACCTGAGACAATTCACTGTTCTTGTCAGTTTAAACAGATTTACAGCATTCATTTTCAAATCCCTTCATCCACTTACACCTGCCTAAGTATCTGATCTGCTACTACCTAGTCAACCACGTACTGCCTCCACTCAGCTGGCTCCAACCTCCTATTTGTCGCTCATCCCCTCCATTCCACCATCAGAGGCTGTGTTTTCAGCCACTATGCCTCAAAACTCTGGAACTCTCTCCATCAATCCCTCTGACTTGCTTTCTTCCTCCTCATCTAAAAACCTGCCTATTTGATTAGCTTACAGTCACCACCCACCTCCCTCTCCCTCTGGCTCAGTGTCAGATTTGCCCCTGTCAAGTACTCTGGGACACTACCCCGTGTGAAGTGCAAGTTGCAAGTTATTGTTGTTCCTCTTAAGTTCTGCTATTAGACTCAACCACTGCTTCAGACAGTGTGTTCCACATTCTCATGACTATTAACTGCATAATGCGTTTCCTCCTAAATTCCCTTTCAGATCCTCAACTACCTTGTAACTCTGGTTACGGACTCTCCAATAGGTGAGTTTATTTATGCTAACCTTATGAAACCATTTTATAATTTTAAACATCACTATTAAGTCCTCTTTACAACATCTCTTCTCTAAAGAAAAAGGCCTAACCTATCCAGTTGATTTGCATAACAGTAACTTGCCAGCCCTGGTATCATCCTAGTGAAGCTACAGTATACTTTGTCCAATGCTGCCATATCCTCCTTGTTGTGTGATGACTGGAATGGAACACAATACTCCAAATGTAGTCTAACCAAAGTTTTAAACAAGTTCAACATTACCTCCTGTTTCTACTCTATGCCTCTGAACATAAAGCCCAGGACACTATTGGCACTTTTTATAGTCTTATCTACATGTGCTGCTACTTTTAGAGAGTCAAACAAAATCCCTAGATCTCTTTGCTCTTAGGTTCTTACCATATCAAACAGAAGGATTATCTGGGCTATAGGGCTTCTTCATGTTTTTAATTATAGTTTTTAAGCACAGCAGCATAAACTTGTCATTATTCAAATTGTCATTATCCTTGAACTATCAAATCAAAACCGCATAGTGTAAAATAAAAATCAACAATCATCCAATGTGCTCCCCTTGCATTTCTGAAATACTGTAATGATGAATCAAACAACATTAATTGCAATTATTTATTCATCTGATGACAATCTAGGCTGCTAACTATAGAATGATGAGACATACTGTGAAGTGTTTCTCCCTTTGAATCCCTATGTAGAGTACCTAATTTGTAAAGCAATCAGGAGGGAAAATCAAAGCAAGTCAATCTGTGCCTAGTGCACCTTCTAGTGGCCAGTTCAGAGCAGGAATGAAAAAAAAGCCTATCCCAAATTCTTGGATAGGCCATGATAGTATAAAAAGACAAAGAGATTAGTCAAAAGTTATCTGTAAAATATGAAGGGAAAGAAATAATATTGTACAGAACATGTTGATCTACCAAATTCATAAAATGCTTGTTTATTTGAAAGAGATTCAATTTTTTATCAATTAAATAGTGCTGTTTACTGGCTCAAATTTAAATTTTGGACCTTTGTTAAAAAATGAGACTAAATACAGGTCTATATAATAAAACAGATGTTTTACCTTGGTTGCATTGGATCCTGTACTGTGAAGATTCTCCTGGGTCTTACTGCTGGCAAACAAAGTCTTACCCATTCTTTCCCTTTGCCTCTGGCGACACTCCAGGCAATTTCTCACAGCAACACAGCACACTGTAACAGTAATGGCAGTACATAATAATTTATCTTCTAAAATGTGTAGTTGTACAGAACTTGACACAGATTATTATACTGCACATAACAACAGAATGCAAAACCTAGATTACAGAGAATCTACAGCACCAAAACAGGCCATTTGGCCCAATTAATCCGTAGTAGTGACGATAGTGCAAATATTTCACTGGTGTGCATCTCAACAAACATTCGTGAACAGACACATATTAGAGCTTTTGTTATCAGTTAATTACTGTTGTATGCTGGAATAATTGTTGCATGACTCAATTGCTTGACTGTTGTAGAATAATATGTAAGCATTATAATTCAATTGTAGGCGTTGTAAAGTTGTAGGTATTGCTGATGTGTTGTTGGATTGTACATGTTATTGGGTGCTTTCTCTGGGTCCCATGGGAAATAAGTGAATTTGAAGCTCTTTGAAACATCTCAAAGACATGATAAGGCACTATATCAAATGCAAGGATTATTTTTATTATTTATATACTGTTACGTTTGGGTGTCAAATCAAGGGTATCTGAGAATGTAATAAAACGTTGATACTGCTAGACAAAGGATGAATAGCTGCCGTAGGGTCCGGCGATATATCGATATATCGTTTATATCCGATATAAATTTCACATCGATATGCTGATATCAGCATTTCGAAATTATCGATATATCGCAAAATCGGTATATCGGGGATGTCGGTACATCGGGGATGTCAGTACATCGGGTGCATGCGCACATCCGAATACACGCGCACTGAACTACAAGACCTAGAATGCTCATCTCTATACACAATGCACAGACTGAGGTGCAAGCTGCCATATTGTATTCGTAGTCCTTGAAGGGACGGCGGCGGGGGGGGGGGGGGGGAGAGATGGTGGCGGTGGGGGGGGAGACGGCAGCAGGTGGGAGAGACGGCAGAGGGGTGGGGGGGGAGGAGAGATGGTGGCAGGGGGTGGGGTGAGAGACGGAGGCGGGGTGGGGGAGGAGAGACGGCGGCGGGGTGGGAGGGAGACAGTGGGGGGAGAGAGATGGGGGCGGGCGGAGACGGGGGAGAAATTCTATCGATAGATAGATAGATAGATAGATAGATAGATAGATAGATAGATAGATAGATAGATAGATAGATAGATAGATAGATAGATAGATAGATAGATAGATAGATAGATAGATAGATAGATAGATAGATAGATAGATAGATAGATAGATAGATAGATAGATAGATAGATAGATAGATAGATAGATAGATAGATAGATAGATAGATAGATAGATAGATAGATAGATAGATAGATAGATAGAGATGGGGGGATGTGAGAGGAGAGACACAGACAGAAAAACACAGAGATGGAGAGAGTGAGTGTGAGAGAAACAGAGAGAGAGAGAGATACTTACCTCCTGAGGAGATAGGCCCTGAATGCGCGCGCACCTCCGAATGCGCGCGCACCTCGCAAACGCGCGCATGCGCAGTATGAAAAACCCGAAAATATCGATATTTCGGTATATCTCGATATGAGCCCATCGATATATCTAAATTGGAAAATTTCCATTTCGACGGACCCTAAGCTGCCGATAATGGAGTAAACCATGTTTTAAAAGGAGGATATAAGATCTACCCTTCGGCACATTGCTAACTCTTCCCACCCAAGATTCTAAAAAAAATTCAAGTAACAGCATGACGAGAAAGAAGAAAGGCAATGTCAATACCAGCTGCATGAAAACAACCATCAGCATATTCAGTAGTCAGGACCCTGGGTGACTCACACTAAATGTTCTCAGGACCCTAGTTCGTTCATGGATTTACTTAAACTGTACACAAGAGCAAATCCTAAAGCTATTATTAATAAAATATTCAAGGGGTGGGGTAGGGGAAACTGTTGTATCTTCATAAACATAGTAATTGCTTTACTTGATGGACTGCTGCATTCCGAAAGCTGAAGTATTAATACATGTTATATTGGATAAAGTAGTAAATACACTTCTGTTCCTCTGTTATTAGGTCATACAAAACTATACTTTATACCTGGTAACCCATACCAGGTTATATTCTGGTCACCCTTTTGTGTTAGCCTACACAGAGTTTAGATAATTCTATATGCTGGTCGATACCAAAGTTTACATAGTGGTTAGTGTCAATCTAGCAATTCCTTTGTTCCTAACAATCTGGTACTCCAGATAGGACCCAAATTTAACAGAAGTAACAGAATACATTAAGAAGAATACATTAAGAAGTACAAGAATAGGATGTTTAAAGGGACTTCATTGTTCTCAAAAACAACAAAAATAACGTATTTATATAGTGCCCTGTCCCAGAGCGCTTGCCTCAGTCAAATTGTTAAGTGAGTTTAAGAGTATTAGGCCTTTAAATGACCACGAGGGGTAAAGTAAATAGAGAATAATAAGAGTAAACTAATCCCAGACAAATGTTGTCCTATTCATCTGTATAATGATTGGGGTAAAGACATATTAAGTACAATACCGGTTTTCAAGTTTAATTGTTAAACAATAACAAAAGTACATTTGTATAGCACCCTTTACATCGGGAGGACGTCCGAGGCACTGAGTAAAGAGTATCTAAAGGATTTTTTCAATCAATTTAAGACCAAGAATGTTGATCAGTTAAAAAGTGCCCTGGTGACCTTGGTATAGGGGATGCCTCAACCAGTCACAGTGTAATTATTTTCAAACATGCAGTCCTGTAGCTTAGTGGTTAGAGCACTCGCCTTGCAAACGAGAGACCAGGGTTCAATTCCAGACAGGTGAGGGCGAAACCTTGGGCAAGTTTCCCTTCTCCACATGACCAATAATAATCCCTCAAAAAAACCCAAGTAATAATTTGGTAATTTCAATCCACGAAAGGTTGTGGGATACTGCTGTATGCAATTCGCTGCCGCGTTTCGTCCACAACTATAGAGTCAATTCACTTTATAATGGATTGTGTAAAGTACTTTGAGATATCTAGAAGACGTAAAAAGCGCTATATCAAATGCAAGGATTATTATTATTATAAACATCTCCTGAATCACTGGAAGTCATTAACAGAAATACCAAAAGACGATTTATGGATAACCCACGGTACCGCCAAAAGTGTAAAGAGAATAAAGATAGGTTAACAGAAATGATGGAGAACCACCAGCAACAAGATAGATGAAGATGCAACAACCATTTGATACAACATTACAGGTGAACCTCGATTTATGAAAGGGTTGTGTTCTTGAAAACCGTTACATAAATCAAAATTACGTAAATCGGGATGGGTTTTCCCATACGGTCCCATTATATAATCCGAGACGTGTTCTTTTGACAAAATGTTCAGACCCAAAACCCACTAAAATAACACTTTGCAACAAATAATTTAATGATAATGAGACTTAATGAATTTAATTAATGAATAATTAATTTAATACCACATCGAGCGGGTCCCGCGGCTCTCGATCGCAGTCGAGCGGGTCTCGATCGCAGTCGAGCAGGTCTCGTACTGTCTAGAGCGGCTGACAGGGGAGCGGTACCTTCGGCTAGGCTTACCTAGGGATCCGGGGTCTTCATTGCTGCAGTTTTCCACTTCAACGGCTACAGGACCCAACGTGAGCCCCGAGGCCTTGGGGATCACCAGGGCCTCATCCAATCGGCAACCGGCAGCCGCTTGACATCATGTAAACGATGATGTAGCAACGTGCTATTGGCCAGTTCAATAGCTTGTACTAGATGTACTGCGTATTTACTGTGCAGTATACTATATATTGCGCAAAAAGATCAAGTATAATTTAAAAATTTCATTGAAACAAAACAAAATATCGTAAATCAAAAAAAGTGTAAAAATTTACTTTTGTTAAATTGAAAATATGTAAATCGAATCTTCGTAAATCGGGGATACCTGCACTTCTGTTGGACAACAGATGAACGCTTACTACTAATTGAGAAAACTAGGATATGAAAGGAAGATAAATGAGCTACACAGTGGTGCGCTTTGCTCACTCCTCCCACCCAAGTAAAAATGATAATAATAATATTCAAGTAAAGTCAGGATAAGACTGAAGAGATTTAAGTAGCATTGGGAGAAGAAATATGAGAGAGGAGATTGATACCAATCACAAGAGCAGAACCATCAACCATCTGCATGGGACTTTGGGTGACTTAAGTTATAAGCATGAACAAATTCAAAAGCTGAAGTATTAATCATATATTTGGAGGTGGGGGGTATGGGAGGGCTGAAGGGATTGTTGCATTTCCACCAGGATTGTCACACTGTTGTGTTCCTGAACCTGAAGCATTAGTATGTGTACAGTATATATCTCCCTCCCTTGGCTCCTTCAAGACCGGTCTCAAGACCCTCCTCTTCCACCTTGCTTTCTGTCGCCATCCTTCCACTCTGCCCTTCCTCATCTCAATACTGCCCCACTTTCCCATGCTTGGGTACTGACACCTGACTGTCCAGCGCCTTGGAACGTCCTCCCGACGTGAAAGGCACTCTAAAAATTTAATTTTATTGGTGTTGTCCCATCTGCCTGTTCAGGTAAATAATAATGATCCCGTGGTACTATTCGAAACGAGAAAGGAATTTCTCTCTCCCCTGGTAAAGCTGGTAATTCACTCCATATCTGTGTGTGAGACATTGCTGTGTGAAATTGTGCTACTGTGTTTGCCTACAAATACGCAGTAGTATGTTGCTCTAGGCAATATTCAGATATTCCACATTAAATCATGTGAAGTGATTAGGTGCTATACCTCATGCAAAGATTATTATTAAACACAAACTTATACTGTATATTGCCTTTCACATCAGGAGGATGTTCAAAGCACTTAACAGTACTGAATTAATCAAGAATGAGAATTATTAGGTCTTAAATTAAAGCTGTAGGCAATTCAGATATTCCACGAATCGGAATTTCCGTCCCTTATTTAAATAATGAAACTGGTCTGCATTTGCATAAAATGCTTTTAGAAACATTCACCATCCATAAACTGCTTTATTTCTTTCAAACTTTGAATAGAATTGCTGAAACCTTTAGATTTGAATTCTGAGAATATATGCATTCCGTGAGAAAATATAACTTTAATGAATATAATTTGCATCTATCTGATAAGATAATACTTAATTAACATTATCTAATGTTTGTTGTTGTATAGCATTTTTTGGTCAGCCTTTAGAACTGTTGGGGTAAAATGATTGTTAGAACATAGGAACAGGAGTAGGCCATTCAGCCCTTTGAGCCTGTTCCATCATTTAATTAGATTGTGGCTGATCTGTACCTCTACTAATCCTTTCAATTCCAATTTCTTGCTTTCTCCCCATATCCATCAATACCCTGAGCGAGCAAAAATTTATCAACCTCATTCTTGAAGGGTGGAGGGATTCAGCATCCACATCTTTTAGGGGGAGAGAATTCCAAACTTCTACCACCCTTTGAGTGGAAAAATGCTTTCTGATTTCACTCTTAATGGCCTGGTTCTAATTTTAAGAGTTGAACATACACACACTCATGTTCCTAAAAAATGCCCAATCGTGGGTAAAATAAATATGCTCATTGGTCTACTACACCCGAAATATAGGAAACTGAGACGTCCTGAGATGCTGGGTAGTTAGAGCAACAACAAAAACAAATTACATTTATAGAGTGCCTTTCACATCGTAGAGCACTCGTCTCGCAAGTGAGAGACATGGGTTTGATTCCTGACAGGGCAAAATATTGGACAAGTTTCTTTACTCCACATGCCCCTGTCTATGTAGCAGTAAATAGGAACATAGTTGTGTCAGTCGATTGGTGGATCGCTTTTCTGAGGGTAATAATAAATAATAACAAATAATAAATTGGCCACTTCATTCCATGACTGTTTGTGTGACACTGGCGCAATTAACTATCGCATTTTACCCACAAAATATACAATCAATTCACTTCAGAGTATATTTTTATTATTATTATATTCTGTGAAGTGCTTTGAGATGTCTCAAAGACGTGATAAGGTGCTATATCAAATGGAAGGATTATTATTATGACAAGGCTATCAGTTATTTGGAAGTAGGATTTTTTTTAGCAGACACAATTAATAATCAATTTCTAGTAGGTAAAATTAGAAAATACAGGTAATGGAAGGTTTATGAATGACTGTGCTCCCTGGAAGCATTGGTTGGTGAGGAAATGGAAAAGAAGACACATCAGCAAAAATTATCTTTAATTCGCTAGATAAAATGTTGGCAGCCAGATGGAACCAATGCATTTTCAATCTGAAAAGCATTCCTTCATTACTTGATTTGTAAACCTAATTGTTTATGTGCAGTGATACAAGTACAAGATTCTGTATAGATGAAATAAATACTAGTTGAAGAAGGATCTTCAGTTATTAATCAAATCACGATAGACAAATAAGGAATTCTAGACTGCATTTGCAGCAAAATTAAAATTCTCAACTTTTTAACTCAATAATAATCAATAATTTTCTCAGTAATAAAACACTACATTTAATTGCAATTTTGTAGCATAATGGAAAGTTTGCTGTAAAAATGTAAACAGCTGGGAAACAATGGAAAATTTCCTAGAAAAGTCTATCATAGAAAAACATGTGTGGAAAAATTACTTGAAAGTGGACAATCATGGGTATGCACCACATGGATTTTTTTGTTTTTGCATAAAAGGTTCTCTCAACTGATTTTATGAGTTTTGAGACACTGTTTGTGATCAAGATACAGATTTAAGTTTTACATTTTGTGATTTGCATTACCAATGGGGAAAATGGCTTTCTCACTTTTGAATACATTTTGAAATGAAAGTAAAAAGCCAAGAGGGAAATATTTATGCCTGTCAAACTATGAATTAATAATGAACAAAGGAGCTTTGATGAATTTATCTAGGTTTGGATATCGGCTAACAGCTGAGTGTGTTTCAAGAGAGACTGTAACTGCAAAATACACCAGTTTCAGGTTAAGTTTGCAAGTTACAGCGAGCAAGAGTCAAATCTCATTTAATGATTCCATTATGTTGCTCCTGTGCTTCACACACCACCTGACCACCACAACAGTTATTACTTTTGCATCCACTGGCCCGATTCCACACCAGTATATTGAAATTTCTTTATAAATCAATATGAAAGGAATACAAAAATAAAAAAACTAGCTAAATTAAACAGTGTATTGTCAATGATAATATGAATTAGCTGCTGCATTTTGGCCACACATATACAGTCAATTCAGTCATATACAGCATTTTAAAGTGCTTTGAGATGTCTAGAAGACATGAAAAGTGCTATATCATAGAATCATAGAATGTTATGGCACAGAAGGAGGCCATTCGGCCCATCGAGTCTGTGCCGAATCTTTGACCAAGCAAGTCACTTTCATTAAGCCCAATCACCAGCTTTCTCCACATAACCCTGCAAACCCGTCTTCCCCAGATACCTATCTAGTTCTCTCTTAAAAGCTGTTATCGAATCGGACCTCACTACCCTTTCAGGCAGATCATTCCAAATTCGAACAACTCGCTGAGTAAAAAAATTTCTTCTAACCTCCCCTCTGCTTCTTTTGGTAGATATCTTAAGACTGTGACCATGGGGTCACAACAACAACAACAACTTCGATTTATATAGCGCCATCCATGCCAGACGGCGTCTCAGAGCGCTTCACAGTAGCGGATCCCGGGACCGATCCAGGGGCAGGGGCAGGAAGGTGACTAAAAGCTCGGTCGAAGAGAAAGCTCTTGAACTGTGACCTGAAACTGGGAAGAGAGGGGGCGAGGCGAAGCGAGTGAGGAAGGGAGTTCCAGAGCCTCGGGGCATAGTGGCTAAAGGCACGGCCGCCGAGGGTGGAGCGGAGGACTCAGGGGACATGGAGGAGGCCAGACCCAGAGGAGTGAAGGCAGCGGGTGCTGGGTTGGGGGGAGAGGAGATCAGAGAGATAGGGGGGTGCAGAGGAGTGGAGGGATTTGAAAACAAGGGCGAGGATCTTGAAGTCGATCCTCTCTGGGATAGGGAGCCAGTGAAGTCTGGCAAGGACTGGGGTAATGGGGGAGCGAAGCTTAGAGCGGGTGAGTATTGCATTCCATTCCGAACACACCTACCAGCTTTTCCCTATCTAGTCTGTCAAACCCTTTCATGATCTTGAAGACCTCTAACAGGTCCCTGCGTAACCTTCTCTGCTCTAATGGGAAAAGTCCTAACTTCTCCAGCCTGTCCTCATAGCTAAGGTTCCGCATTCCTGGTATCATTCTCGTGAATCTCCTCTGCACCTTCCCCAGTGCTTTAATGTATTTCCTGAAGTAAGGTGTCCAGAACTGGACGCAGTACTCCAGTTGAGGCCTAACCAGTGTTTTGTATAGATTAACCATAACCTCCCTACTCTTATAATCTATGCCCCTACTAATGAAGCTTAGTACACCAAATGCCTTTTTTACTGCCTTATCTACCATGTCTATATTGCCTCCTATAATTTTTCCTACCTAAGTGTATCACCTCACACTTATCCATATTGAAATCCATTTGCCACATGTCAGCCCATTCCACCATTCTGTGTATGTCTGCTTGCAGTTGGTTACAATCCTCCTCACTATTTGCTACTCTACCTAATTTTGTATCATCTGCAAACTTGGAAATAGTGCTCTCTATGCCCAAGTCCAGATCATTAATATATATTAGAAAGAGCAGTGGTCCCAATACCGATCCCTGGGGGACATAACTGCACACCTCCTTCCATTTCGAGAAACACCCATTAACCACCACCCTCTGCTTTCTGTCACTCAGCCATTTTTTAATCCAAACTGCCACTATCCCCTTAATACCGTGGGCCTCTAATTTTTTTTATTAATCTCTTATGCGGTACTGTGTCAAAAGCCTTTTTGAAATCCATGTAAATAACGTCCACCACATTTCCCTCATCAAATGCAAGCATCATTATTATAAAATCCTAACAATTATTATTGTATCTTTATGAAATGTAGTTTTAAAATCCCCTATTTTTATTGTTTTGTGGCAAAAGAGGACATATTATACAAGATGGGAACTGGTAAGGTTTCAAAGCTGTAGCTCCATCCTCTGGTGGAATTGCATTAGCTCATCTACCATTCTATGCTGATACACCAATCGAGACACGCATTACTGTGATTCAACCAAACAAAGCAAGATATGGCTGCAGTGGTTATTTATACTGTACTTGGATTTTTTTGGGGTTAGCCAGGTGCTAACACATGCGGAAATCCATCACCATGCTTAAGAGTATTCAAACACGACAGAGTGCCACATGCATGAAAATTTCCCTGTGTCCGGAATGGAATGCACAATTTCCCTGATGGAACATTATTATAAAGAGTATTAGACACAGGTTGGCTACAGTATATGTTGGAGGACTGCTGGAATTTAACCAGCTAAAACTGCATTGCTTATCATTGGAAGAATTGTCTGGTAACCGCCCCACTGTGTGTCCAGCTTAGCAACACTATATCCATTAGGACTTCGACTTGCAGAATTATCTGGAATTGAATGAGAGGAATCCGTATTGAGGTTAGGATAATTTTTTTTCACATAAATAGTTAGGTTTTGGAATTCAAGGAGGAAAATCAAGAGTTGTTCGTTTGCCCTTACTAGTGGATGGCAGTTACCAGGAGCACAGCATGAAATGCGTAAGAGTGTTGCCAACAGCGTCCCGCTCACTGCTTGGACACACATTAATTTACGCTGAATATGGTTCTTGTTGAAGATGTGGAGCATAAGCAGTACTTGCTTACCTCTCTGCAAACCAACCCAAGTGGGTTCCAAGCGCTTGATGTATGAACACATGTTCACAAGCTCAGACTTCAGGTAACGCTGTCCAACAGCTGTTGCCACAAGACTTAGAGTTTTGTCATTAGATATCTAAAAGACATCTGCTGTCAGCATGGCGGGAGGACTGTTACAGACAGCTAATGACATGCCAGCCATTTTGATGTGGTCAAGGTCCAAGTCCAATAATAATAATAATAATAATAATCCTTGCATTTGATGAAGCTCTTTTCACAACTTATCAACGTCTCAAAGAGCTTCACAAAATACAGTAAAACCTTGTTTATCCGGTACCCAACCAATTGGCATACTCAACCAACCGGTATCTCCCAATACAATTCACCATTCCAGCAACCGGATCTCATACCATAGCCATCCGGGACACTCACGGTATGCTCACTTTGTGCATCAGGCGCATGCGCACTTATTAAACTTACTGAACGCTGGAATTCTTTTTTATCGATCATTTTACCGAGTGTGCTGGAATGCTTTATTGGTAAGTATCCATACAATATTCTATTATTATTTAGTCTATTATTAATATGGTATGATTTTCGGCAACTTGCCACTCGAATATCTGGCATATTTGAGTAATCGACACTGGTCAGGTCCTGAACGTGCTGGATAACAAAGGTGTTACTGTACTGTATACTGTAAAGTGAATTGACTATATTTGTGAGCAAAAATGAGCAGCCAATTGCACACAGCAGTGACCCACAAACAGTTGTGGATTGAAAATGACCAATATTTATTATTGTGGTTTTTTTTTGGAACGGATTATTATTAGGTGTGTGGAGTAAGGAAACTTGCCCAAGGACTCTACCTGGATTTGAACACAGATCTCACACTTGTAAGGCGAGCGCTCTAACCACTGAGCTACAGGAGCTCCACGTGTACCAGGCTACCGTGTACCAGGCTTACTCAACACCAGGTGTTTATCCAGGTGCTCCTGTGAGGAGATGACAAACAGACATATCTGTTGTGAAGCTAACTCCACCTTTGGGGCCTCAGTGACAGGTCACTGTAGGCCGGAGCCCACCCGCCTGCCCTCCCTCCCTCTAGCTTCTTTCTGTATTTGCCACAGATTCATCTCACTACGTGATTCTGGATTTTGTAAATGGCCTGGAACACTGTGAGCGTGAATCCAGGTGCAACCTGGCCAGAGCACGATATAGCTTGAGTTTGATGTCTAGCAATCTGAATTTAACTGATTGGGCAATGTAGCCCAGCATATTGTTTGCCTTGTTTATTCCTGCCTCACACTGTTTGACATGGTGAGTGATGAGTCAACTAACATCCCTAGATCTCTTTCAGCTTCCCCCATGGGAAATTCTATCCCATCCATGCAATACATGTGTTTCCTATTCTTACTTCCTGCAGGCATTTCCATGCATTGAACTGTATTTGCCAATCATCAGCCCGTGTACATACGCTAAAAGCTCTCAATGTTAATACTTTTCTGCATTCAATTATTCCACAGTTCAACTTGATGCCATCTGGTCATTCTCTTTTCCAACTCCCTTCAAGTTCCTTAGTGTTTTAACGTCTCCCCAGCTACCCTCTTACTGAAATTATGTATTGTATTTGCACATTATTTATATTCATATTAATTATATATATGAAAACTGTTTCCCTTTACAGTTCACTTTCAAAATACCTGGTGAAAGCATTAAAGACTTATATATCCATTCATTACCTCCCACCTCAATTTTTCCAATGACCTCCTTGCCAGTCTTCCCAACTCCACTTTTCAACTGACTCGAACCTCATCCACCCATGTACCAAACTCTCCACCCCATCATTCCAATCCTTGCTAGGATCTACTAACCAGCCTTCCTGCTACACAATGGATCAATTTCAAGATCCGTACATTTATTTAAAAATCAGTTCACGCCCTAGCACCTCTAGCTCTCCAACATGCTTACCTCACTACATTACCCACCCCTTTTGCTCACCTGGCTCTGACCATCTTGACCCTCTGGCTGGCTTTATCCCTCGTTCCTTCCACTTCACCATCTGCAGCAGCGCTTTCATCAATTTGCCCCAAAACTCTAGAACTCTCTGCTCCAATCCCTCTGCATTAGTCTCTCCTTGCCAGACTACAGATTACTTCTGAAGATCTTTCGATTTTGCCACAGATTCATCACCTCCTCCACCTACCCAACTTGCCCCTAAAACTCCCCAAACCCATAAGCAACCTAGGCGTCAGGTTCGACCTCCACTTATCCTTCCACCACCAAATCCAGTCCCTCACCAGCACCGCTTTCTTCCATCTCCGACGCTTCACCCGTCTCTGGCAATATCTCACCCCAAAAGCCGCTGAAACCCTGGTCCATGCCTTTGTCACCTCTCTGCTGGACTATTCAAATGCCCTCCTCACCGGTCTCTCCTCCACTCCATTCATAAAATCCAGGTCATCCAGAATTCTGCTGCCTGCATTCTTACCCATACCAAACTCTGCTCCCCGATTACCCTAGTCCTTGCCAGACTTGCACTGGCTCCCTGTCCCAGAGAGGATCGATTTCAAGATCCTCACTCTTGTTTTAAAATCTCTCCACTCCTCCACCCTCTTATCTCTCTGACCTCCTCTCTCCTCACAACAGTACCCGTTGCCTTCGTTCCACCGGATCTGCTTCCTCCTCGTCTTCCAAATCCTCTACTCTACCATCGGCGGCCGTGCCTTCACCCACTACGCCCCAAGGCTCTGGAACTCCCTTCCTCACTCCCTTCACCTCGACCCCTCTTCCTACTTTCAGGTCTTGGCTAAAGACCTTTCTTTTTCCTCACCAGCATTGCTTTCTTCCATCTTCCGCATTCGGTCACCTTCTTCCCCTTCCCACTGACTCAGCCCTGGGATCCGTTAATGGGAAGTGCTCTGAGATGCTGTCCAGCATGGAGGGTGCTATATAAATCCAAGTTGTTGTTGTTGTTGTTGTTTGACTATGTCTACAGTCACCTAACTCATTTCCCCGGTTTGGCATCAAGCTCCACAAGTGTATTCCGAGAAACTACCCATGTGAAGGGTGTTATATAAATGCAAGTTGCTCTTGTTGAATATTAAGTTGTGCATTGAACATAGACATACTCATTGAAGAATTGAAGTGTTGCTATGGACAGACATAAATACAAAAACTATAGCATAATATTTGTACTCACCGAGCCTCAGGCATTGACGCATTAAGCCTCCAGATGACATGTTCTTTTCTGCTTCAATCTCACTGAAATTGAGTGAGCTTGAGAAAACCAGCACATCAACCATGGCCATCAGCCTGTTTAGGAACGTTACTGCTGTCTCTGTTGACATGCCTTGGGTTGCCTCAATATTTTCCAGCTCAGTCTTTTAAAAAACACAGGTAAAATACCCATATCATGTCATATGTTTGTCCTTAGGATATTGTACATACAATTTTAATACAAGTGTGCAAGATACATTTGGAATGGTATGTTATATTTCTATTTTTAGTTTATTTATAAAAATATCAAAATCATTGTTCAATTACAGTCAAGACATTTAGCTGATGCTAGAAACTACACATGTAAAACACAAATATCACTCCAATTTCTAATGGTTATTTTATTTAATATATGCAGACAACATAGATCTTTGCTGAACTTACAAGTGATTTGCCAGGGCTGTGGAGTCTCCCATTGTCAACTGGGGCTCTAGAATCCACTCTGATAGTCTTTTGAAGATAATATTTTGTACACGTGATTATTACAGTTGATAAAGAACGTCTGTACATCATATACAAAAAGGGCCCATTTTACAATCAGCCTATTTTTGTTGCAGAATATCAAATACCCACTATTCAGTTGGATTCAATATCACTAAACCTAGGTTTACATACCCAAATGTGCTAACTCACATTCTTTTTCATATAAACTAAATGCTATGCAATTCTTACTTGGTACATTTTAACATTGCTTTCTATATTTAACAGATTTGATACAATGTTCCCCCTTTTCAGCCCTTTTATTTTAACTGCAAAGCAAAATATTTTATATTTTGATTTTAACAAGTTTGAATATCTTTAATAGTCAAATTTCAAAGCCTAGCGATGAAGCATGAATCACATGGTTTAGCAGTCAGAGTTTTACCATAAGCAGACTATGCACAAATGGTGCACATGTTCTACAATCATTAAAAGATAGATTTTATGATAGAGCTCTTTAGCACATTTTCTCTTATTACTCTGGTACAGATTTTTCTTCTTCAGATTCTTAAAAACAACTTAATGTTGTAAATAGAGTCAGAAGAAATGGTGGAATAAGAGAGCTCCACCTGTAGCAATATGCTACAATATTTGCTTTCAAAAACTACAGAAAAATGTGCTAAATTAATTACTATGTTTTACATTTGTATTGAAATTAATGTAGAATACAAATACAAACACCAAAAGTAATTACTTTTAAAAGAAGACAATTTATAACCAGTGCACCTTATTTAAGCATTATTTCCTTGTTGAGATTTAGCACAAAATGTGAAAATTAAGTCAAACTCAAAAAGTAGAAATACTAACCTTTGAACCCTTGGCATGCAATATGAAAAAAACAGAATAAAAATATAAGTTAAAAAAGTAAGAATTAATAAATAGGAAGGAAAAAACTTTGTGAATTATAATTTTAAATTATACTTATTTATCAAGTTCAGTTAAAAATATTTACAATTACCTAACATACTAAGGCAAGTTAACATTTCACTGTAGAATTTGTAATAAATAAAAGAGAAGTATATTTGTTAAAGGTTAATCTAAACCCATTTCTAAAATACGTCAGACTTATTTTACACTCAATCTTTACCTTTACTGAATCTATTGATGTAAAATTATAAAGAAAGAAGGTATGAGGCAGATGTTGGGAAAAAGCCAAAGCTTAGGGACCCCAGAGCATGTGTTGGGTTACAGCTGGAGTCTAATCAGTTTGCCATTGAATGTTCTGTCTGGCATGCTTTGCTATTGCTTGTCCTGTAAGGACCATCTTTTCAGTTAAAGCTTTGCCTTGCTGGGTTAATGGAAGCTGAGGGAAACAGTCTGGCTCCAGTAACTTGTCTGCCATTCCACGTCCTGCTGATAAGCCATACTGCGTCAGCTGCCATCAGCAGGGCCCTGAAACTGGCTCAGGAACTGGACTACTGAGACAGTCACAGAGAGTTGGTTCAATTCTGACATTCTGTTACCAACATGTCATCTAGGATCCAGTTCTATGATGTGGTTTGGACTCAAATTTAAAGCATAAAGCTCAATCTATGTTAAAGTACACAACATAAAGTTGTTAATTTATTTGGATTATTTAAGATGTATTGGTGAACTATTGAAAAGGGCTTATTTTTATTTCTTGATGTTTGGAATTATTTAGTTATATTATGGATTTTGTTTTATAATGTGAAATTTCAGATAGCAACACAAGGCGGCGCTATGCTCCATACTCACAGAAGGAGATGTTGCTGCTGATAACAAAGGTAAGATTCCGCCACAAGCAATGATAATGTTGTCCACCATTTGAGAAATAAGATGAATTGTATTGTGCACAAAAATAATATTTTCATTGCTGTTCACAAAATCCATCACTGACTTTGTGGCATGGCTGCAGAGACACAAACACATATATTACAAATGTAATTTTTGTTGTTGTTTCACATATATTACAAATTCCATGATAATCACAATGACAGCAATCAAAATGGTAAAACAATCAACAATTTGTTGAAGCGATAAGGATAGTTATCATCTAACCTAACCAATAATGCTAGATAATCTTCATCACAACCAGTACAAAAAAAATAGTTACAACTGCTTTAAAAGCAACAAATGTGAAAAGAACCATCACTGAATTGATTGAAACATTAACAAAGCTGTCACAGTTTTGCTAATCTTCGGTAAGGACATCATCATGTTTCAACCAGATGAAGCAAACAGGACCCCTAGTGACCATTTGAAAAACAAAGTTTGCAAATGAGAATAAATCCTACCTTAGTTCTAGACAAAGTAAATTTTAAATTTACTGTATATAATGTTCAATAAATAATAAATTAGAAATTTATTTTGATCACATAATTCAATAACTCACTGCTTCCTTCAGGATTTCTCCACCACACCAAAAATAGTTATGAAATAAAATTATTTTCATCACCTTCTCCAAACATGGACATCAGTTTCCAAAGCGAACAGCAGATCTGTCAGCAATCGCTGATGCATGGTGGACCACTTGAATTCAGGGATGCGGAACATTGTTGTGCGTGGTCCTGGGCTAAATTGCCGACGTTGCTCCTCAGTCATAGGCATTCCACGGAATCCCAGATCAACACGTAGATCTCTTTCTTGCAGAGCGCCTCCACGGCCCTGAACAGCCTATCGATAGAACATTTGATGAACAAAATCTAATGTAAGCCGAATGTTCTCTTATTACCATTAACAACCACTTCCAATAAACACAAAAGACCATAAATGGTTCTCCAACAAACTAAACTGGGACTCATCAATTTGCACAGTAGAAATGTGTGCATTATATGCAGATCATTAAAATCCTGATAATATACAAAATAAACCCCTTCTTTTCTCATCAATGGTAATCGTTCACACCTTTGTGGTGTGTCACAACATTAGTTTCACAATCTCACCTCACTGGCATCATCCTAGTGGTACCAAACAGATCTCAAAAAGTTTAATCAAAATGAAAGCTAAACATGTTTCTTTGGTGCCTCTTGGATGGTGCCAATGAGGTGAGATTGTGAAACTATACATTCCACTCTCAGGCAATAAATTTAGAACACAGCCTGTTTAAACCATTTGACCTTACCTGGGTTGTGGTTGTGGTCTGAATTTTTTTCATTTCCTTTCCTGTTTCTTTGCCATCATCAGATCTCTCAGTGTCTGACGTTGTGCTGGCAGCATCTAAATTAACAACAGCTTTTTTTGAAGACAGCTCAGAGTCGATGCCAACAATTTCAGCAAATTCTGTTCCTTTTGAAACTCCTTCTGCCTCTGACAGGATGTTCATTTCTACCAAACTGCTTTGAATTTTGAAATTCTTGTCCTCAGTGGCTGGTTTTGGACAAGGCATGTCTGAATTGCTTGTCATGTGAGCTAACAGCCCCAGATCATCGCAAGCACTTGTACTTAGTTGGGCTTCCTGTATATTTGTAAGGGAAAGATTGTCAGGAGAAGGCAGCTCTGTCAGTAGTTTTTTCTGATGGTTGGTTCTTTTATCAAAGAGAAATGAGTTACTATTTGCAGGCTCATCCTCCTTTTCATCTACCAGAGATATCAAGGGACCACTGTCCCTTTCTTCCCGTGGTTGAGAAATTGAACTGTCACTGATATTGCTCTTGAGGGATTCAACAGTGGAGGTATATACATTGTCTAACAGAGAATCGACCTCCACTAAGTTTCCATTCTCTCCAGCGAGTGTCTCAGGCAACAGGTCCAGATCATCAAGCTTTACTTCAGTGGCATCTACCTTCTCAGCCTTGATGTCAACTAGGAGATCATGAACCTCCACACGTACCCCTCCTCCTCCTGCTGCTGCTGCTGATCTGTCTGAAACTCCCACACAATTATTGGGTATCTTTGCCTCTACAAGTAAATTTCTAGAATCTGTGCTGACTGGATAGTCAGTTTCACTCTCTGGGCTCTGAGTATGGGAATTGTCATCAATTTCTCTGATCTCTATAACCCCTTTGGATCCTACAGCCTGAGATGAGAGGCCAGAAATAGTACTGACACCGCCTTTTTTTCCTTTCTTGATGTTCTCCTCCTCTTGTCTTTGATACTCTTCATACATCTTGGCTAAGTATTCTTTGTGAGCTTCATAAGTGACCTAAAGAAACATAAATATTTGTTGAAGTTAACGGGCAGCTAAAGGATGAACTTATAGATATACTTTCACATACTTGTGCTATTATTCACTTCTGACTTCAAATCTAAACTAAAATGTAATTTATTTTTACATTAACGAAGGGTGTCTGACATGTTTAAAAGTATTCATTCCAAACAGAGTTCTATGAATCCCACCTATGCATGCAAATTCCAGATAGTTGTTTGAATGTATTTCTCACTCTCCCAAGAAGGAAGCATCCTGCTTCTTAATTCTAGAATGTATTTGGCACAGGGTGATAAGAGGCAAGGCTTGCAAAACCCAGAGGTTCTGTTGGCCTCCAGCTAAAACCTAACCAGCTAAAATCACTTAACGTACTATTGAAAACACTGTCTGTCAGGCTTTCCTGCTGCTTGTCCAGCCATCCATTATGGCATTGAATTGCAGCATTAATGGGACCTCAGTGCAAAACCTCCACGCTCCGATTCTCGAGATTGTTTCTTTAATGAGTCTAGTATCCTGGCCTCAACCACCATTTCTGGTAACTAGTTCTCGCTGAATATTCTCAGTAATAATTGCATTTAGTGTAACGCCTTTCACATCACAAGGATGTCCTAAAGCACTTCACAAGATATCAAATAAAGTGTAACGACTATTTTGCAAGTGAATGTGGCAGCAAATTTGCGCACATCAATATCCCATAAACACCCATGATGTGACTAAACCATTTTATTAATGTCTAGATCTAGAGCAATATAAAATGATTGCATTCACATGCGCCAGGATAAGCTTTAATAACTGGAAACTAGGGAACGGCGATATGGGATTTTTCCGGATATGGATATATCGGTTTGCTCATACCTGCTTAAACCGATCTATCGAGTTTTTATACTGCGCATGCGCGTGCATTCGAAGTGCGCGTGCATTGATGGCGCGCGCGCATTTATGGTGCGCGCACAGTCACGGTGCGCGCGCATTGACGGTGCGTCCGCACTGCCGATGCGCGCACATTTCGAAATGCGTGCTCTAGGTCCAGAAAGTTTGTAATGTTGGTGTCAAGGTCTGTTGAATTATACGATGTTGTTTGCTCCCTACCTCCCCCTCTCCTTCTCTCCCTCCTCTCCTCTCTCCTTCTCTCCCTCCTCTCCTCTCTCCTTCTCTCCCTACTTTCCCCTCTCCTTCTCTCCCTCCCTCTCCTTCCCCCTCCATTCTCCCTCCTCCCTGTCTCCTCTCCCTCCTTTCCCCCTCTCCTTCTCTCCCTCCCTCCCCCCTCCCCTCTCTCCCTCCCCTCTCTCCTTCTGTCCCTCCCTCCCTCCCCTCTCTCCTTCTGTCCCTCCCTCCCTCCCCTCTCTCCTTCTCTCCCTCCTTTCCCCCCTCTCCTTCTCTCCCTCCCTCTCCTCTCTTCCTCTTTCCCCCTCTCCCTCCCTCCCCTCTCTCCTTCTCTCCCTCCTTTCCCCTCGCTCCTTCTCTCCCTCCTTTCCCCCTCTCCTTCTCTCCCTCCCTCTCCTCTCTTCCTCTCTCCTTCTCTCCCAACTTTCCCCCTCTCCCTCCCTCCCCTCTCTCCTTCTCTCCCTCCTTTCCCCTCCCTCCTTCTCTCACTCCTTTCCCCCTCTCCTTCTCTCCCTCCCTCCCTCTCCTCTCTTCCTCTCTCCTTCTCTCACTCCTTTCCCCTCGCTCCTTCTCTCCCTCCTTTCCCCCTCTCCTTCTCTCCCTCCCTCTCCTCTCTTCCTCTCTCCTTCTCTCCCAACTTTCTCCCTCCCTCCCCTCACTCCTTCTCTCCCTCCTTTCCCCTCGCTCCTTCTCTCCCTCCTTTCCCCCTCTCCTTCTCTCCCTCCCTCTCCTCTCTTCCTCTCTCCTTCTCTCCCTCCTTTCACCCTCTCCTTCTCTCCCTCCCTCTTCCTCTCTCCTTCTCTCCCAACTTTCCCCCTCTCCTTCTCTCCCTCCCTCCCTCGCCTCTCTCTTTCTCTCCCTCCTTTCCCCCTCTCCTTCTCTCCCTCCATCTCTAAACACAAAATAGAACACACACACACTAAAAACAAAATCTAGAGATTTATTCTCCTCCATTTCTTGTTTGAAAGTAGCATGTAATGTCCACGTGTAAATGAGATCTATCACAATAGAAAAGAGAGAGACAGACAGACTGACTGTTAGAGTTAGAAGCCAGATTTTCACTGTTTCTATGTATGTGTCTGACCAGACACACACAGCAGTGATAATCTGGCTTCTAACTCTCTCACACACAAAAATAACACTTACAGCCACAAAATGCCACTTATTTTTATGTAGTCTGAAGTCTGAATTAATGTCCTTCGCCATTGGCAAGCTCTCCTTTGCTATGCAAAAAGTGACAGCGTTCGTGATACTTTGCCACTTTTTGTCCCCTCTCTGGTACAATGTTCTCCTCTTAAATAAAGCAGGAATTGTTTGAGCTGCACTGGCCCCACTACCTGTCGCTTTCTCCGAAGCGCTGGTTCGACTTCCTGCTGTTGTCGACAATGATTTCGCTCTGAGGGCAGCGTGCTGGGCGGGGTGGTGCTGCTTAATGTGTTGTCGCAGGTTGCTCGTGCTCGAATCAGATGTCTTAACCAAGACCTTGCAAACTGTACATCTATACACACCATTACTGACTGCATTGTTTTCAAAGTAGTCCCATACGGGGCTTCTTTTCCCCATGATGAGAAAGGTAAATTTTCAAACTACAATTTCAGCGATGCGACTTTGTTAAGACGCCACGACTCACGTCGAGTATACACAGTAAAGTGTGCGTGCGCATCGGATGTGCGCGCCCGTTAATTGTGCGCGCGCACCGAACGTACGCGCATTCCATGCTCTAGATCTAGGAGGTTGCAATGCCGGCGACAAGGTAAGCTGGAAAAGATCGCATTACACTGATAATACCAACAATATTGATATATTGCCAGGAACGATATTAAAAATATATCGATGTATATTTTTAAAATCGAATCTCTCGATATAACAGTTTTTTTAGAATCACCATATCGGCATACCGATCTGAAAATCATATCGGGTTTAATCGAAAAACCGATTAATCGCCATTCCCTACTGGAAACCTAGAAATAAAAACATCTTGATGATAGACAACATATGGCAAGGATGAATTTCACCCAGAGCATCTTCACTCCATGCTGCATCTTTCATGTTTCACTCCTCCGTTGGAGTGTTAAACTGCTTAAAATTACAAATGCAAAAATCTAACAAAGTGACCTAGTAACAAAGAGAGTAATGGTCTTTAAAAGTGAGGAAACCTCACCTCCTAATCATACAAAGCAAAGCATGGCTTAAGAGGTTTTAGAAGTTGGTGTTTAACTCATATTTTGTAATACATAATTCAATGGTAATTATTGGATATTACAGACTTAACCCTAAAATCAAAGAGTCTCAACATAATACAACATACTGTACTATCAGAAAATGGCAAATAATCTGAGGAACATCTTTATTGCACTTTTCATAGGTTACCACACGATGGCAGTATTGAACTTTCTAAATACTACAATATATCATGTACGATCATATTCTTCAATCCTAGTACTTTTTATTGATACATCATAAGTATAATGAGGTGAACCCATTAAATCACCCTCTTTAACACTCTAATTACCTCAAGGTTAAGTCTTTTTTTTCATTATTATTCCTGCGTTAATAGTATGAGATGCATTCACAGCAATTCTAGCTGCATATAAATTGAGTAGAGGACAACACATCAAAGTAAATTGTGTATAAATACAATTCAGCTTGCGATCAATAAAATTACGCTTTTGTCTTTGTAGACTGAAAATAAATTCCGTAATAGAATCTGAATACTTTGCAATGCATTAATGAGAAAGCATATTCAAGTTAATTTCTTCATCAATCAGATCTTACCTTAGAATGTGCGATCGAGAGAGTATCTACCCAAACACGCCAACCTCCCCATTCATACTTAATTGCATGATAGAGGAGAACACGGAAAATGTTGTACACCATCTCTGTGATTTTCTGCTCCTCTGAGCTTTTTGGATTGATGTAACCAAGAGAGAACATCCAGTCTTGCCAGACTGAACACTGTAGAAGACATCTGCAAAAGATAATTCGCATTAAATAGGTGAACATATAATTAAGTAATAATGTCAGCATCTACATCTGTTGCAGAAAAATGAAGTAACAACAACAACTTTGATTTATATAGTGCCCTCCACGCCAGACAGCGTCTCAGAGCGCTGCACAATAGCGGATCCCAGGACCCAGCCAGAGGCAGGTGTAGAAAGGTGGCCAAAGGCACGGTCGAAGAGAAAGGTCTTCAGCTGGGACCTGAAACTGAGAAAAGAGGGGGCGAGGCGAAGGTAGTGAGGAAGGGAATTCCAGAGGCTCGGGGAATAGTGGCTGAAGGCAAGGGTGGAGCGGAGGATTTGGGAATATGGAGGAGGCCAGACCCAGTCGAGCGAAGGCAACGGGAGCTGGTTTGAGGAGAGAGGTCAGAGAGGTAGGGGGGTGCAGAGGAGTGGAGGGATTTGAAAACAAGGGTGAGGATCTTGAAGTCGATCCTCTCGGGGATAGGGAGCCAGTGAAGTCTGGCACGGACTGGGGTAATGGGGGAGCGAAGTTTGGTGCGGGTAAGTATGTGGGTGGCAGAGGTTTGGATGAGTTGGATTTTATGGTTTGGGGTGGAGGAGAGACCAGCAAGGAGGACATTTGAATAGTCCAGCCGTGAGGAGAAAAACAGCAGCGACTCCTAATCAGTCTGCAGTGCCTCTTTGCTTGAAATTGGGCATTGTAAATGAAAATTCTCTATGGTCAAGGAATGACGCAGCTACTCAGTGTGTATATGGTGAGAGAGAATTGACGCAGAGACCAACCAGATGCAGCTAGCTAATAATGTCTTTCCTTTTTAGAATGTTATTCTTTCCTGTTTCTCACCGTCACCAATGAAATGGAACAAGTGTGGTTTTCTCCTGAAGTGTGATAGGGTTTAGATAAAGATAGTTTGTCTGTGTCCCTGCATTCTTTTGACATATCTACCTGAATAGATAGATTTTATCATTCCCTATTTGGAACGTGCTAATGAGGACAAAAACTATTAGCACCAAATGATTTATATAATTTCATGAAAGTTGATGTCTACAAAGTTGGACTTTGGGGTATAAAAGATGGAAGTTTAACCAAATTTAGTGAAGAAGATTCTGGAGGAAAGGTAGCACCACTGACTCTGTGCTAAATCTTCAGACAAGATAACAATTCTCATAATCATAATAACATTTACATTTGATATAGCACCTTACAACATCTTCAAGACATCTCAAAAAGCTTACAGAATATACTGTAAAGTGAAATGACTGTATATCATCCCCACTTTCTGTGGTAGTTGCTGCTTTATCATATTTTATTATTATTATAATTGAAAGTACAGTACATTTATATTAAGTTTTTGATATGTGATTTTTAAAAACTTTTTTAGTAAACAATAAATTTGATTGAAACTATTACTAACAGGGTTTGTTGTCTTGTAAGTAATCCCTATAATATGTGTATGTCAGCTAAGCATGAGATCAGGCTCAGTTGTAATGTCTCCATTGTTGAATGAAGTGTAAACTGCTAACAGTGAGATAGATATCTGAGGATGTCCAACCTCAGATACTCTACACCTGAAACTGTAATCCAGCAAGTGGAAAAAAGGAAAATTGGGTCAAAATTGCAACATTCCTAAGCACATTCTGTTCCTTAATTAAATATTGTTCAATCTTTTTAACAACCCTCACCAGGAGCTTTTGTGTAACAGTAGAACAGAAAACAGGCTGGTTTCCTACATAACAAAGCTGCAATTTTGTAACCCTGAGTGGACTGTATGCTGCTTTACAAGAATTAGTTGCACAACATTCAAGTCTGTAGTCAGGTCAGTATTCCATAAATCTGTGCAATTGGAGTAACTCAGGCAGCCTAAAACAAGGTACACGGCATACCTAGAAAACAAAAAATAGTAACAGACAAGCAAAACCTGTAACAGCAGATCCACATACCTTCTGTTCTCCCGACTGTTGCTGAACAATTTTATCATATCTGATAAAAATAGACGTCTAACTTCCATCAGTTCAGTGCTTGGCGTAGAATTTTTCAACAAAGTAGCTACCACTTTGAGAATCACTAAAGAAAAAAAATTATGAAAATAGAACAAATTGAGTTTCCATCTGGTTTGTGCCTTTGCCATTGTATGAAATATCTTTGAATATAAGATATTTCACTACTCATTAAATCTCATTGATCTTCAATCCTATTTTTAAATTAAAAACAGAAGTCATGGGAACACTCAGCAGGTCAGGCAGCATCTATGGAGAAAGGAAAAGTGAGCCAACATTTCAGGTCTACAATTCTTTGTCAGAATATTTTGGGTCGTGGACCCGGAACATTGACTCACTTTTCCTTTCTCCATAGATGCTGCCTGACCTGCTGAGTGTTCCCAACAATTTCTGTTGTTGTTTCAGATTTCTAGCATCTATGGTATTTTGCATTTTTTAATATGTATATTCTTAAATTAGTTGCAGATTTCTCCTCTATGTGCAAACATTTCTGTTTATTTCTCACAAATATAGTGGCTACCTTAAACTACTAGTTCAGAATCAATGATGTATGCTCACATCAGATTTTCTCCACTGTTAGCACACATCATCAAAATAGATATTCTTGGAAATATGAGTTTTATTCTACATGTTTTACACAGATAGGATTTAATGGAGTGATGTTTGGTCTTGTACGTAAATTCTTTGGATTAGTGGATAGGTTCTAAACATTATGGGGGATGAAATCATGTTATACAAACATGGCTGCAGTAAAGGGCAAATCTTTTAGCATCAAAATGATAATGGAGGGTAATGCGTGGTTTGTAAATGTTAGTGCCTGTAAGGTTCTAAAGCGAACAGCCACACAGTAGGCAATCAGGTGGGTCTTTCTGCAACTTTTTTTATTAACGCTTGCTTGGTCAGAAAATAGTCTTCTTCATGTGAAATTGCACAAAAAATATGCATGCTATATTAATACAACATCAAAATTATACTCGTATAGCACCTTTCACGTCAGGAGGACATCCCAAGGTGCTGGATAATAATTAAACATCTAAAAGAGAAACTGTGTTTCTGTGTTCGAATCCAGGCAGTTCAGGGCGAAATCTTGGGCAAGTTTCCTTACTCCACACACCTAATAATAATCCCTCCAAGAAAACCTATAATAAGTTGGTCATTTCAATTGACTGTTTGTCGGGACACTGTTGTGCAAAATTGGCTGCCGTATTCCGCCCACAAAAAATACAGTCAATTCACTTCACAGTATATTCTGTGAAGCGCTTTGAGAAGTCTAGAAGATGTGAAAAGCGCTATATCAAATGCAAGGATTATTATTATAATTATTAGATAACTTTTGGGCAATAGTCTCTTATTGAGGCAGACTGACTTGATATCGATTCTCATATTTGCTGGATATTTCAGATTTCCATCAGTTTTAGTTTCTTTTTATTTACATGTATACTCACTTGGATTCTGAATTTTTACTGTTGAGTCAGGTTCTGGATGAGGCTTGTGGACCACCTGTGTGCACACTTGTTCAGTCAAAATCTAAAACCAAAAGTGAAAAAAAATCCCATTTGTTCATGGCGGTGGATTTAAGCTTTCTACATCATCATAATCATCACTAACACGTAGGGAACGGCGATATGGGAATTTTCCGGATATGGATATATCGGTTTGCTCATACCTGCTTAAACCGATCTATCGAGTTTTTATACTGCGCATGCGCGTGCATTCGAAGTGTGCGTGCATTGATGGCGCGCGCGCATTTATGGTGCGCGCTCAGTCGCGGTGCGCGCGCATTGACGGTGCGTCCGCACTGATGATGCGCGCGCAGTCGCGGTGCACACACATTTCGAAATGCGTGCTCTAGGTCCAGAAAGTTTGTAATGTTGGTGTCAAGGTCTGTTGAATTATACGATGTTGTTTGCTCCCTACCTCCCCCTCTCCTTCTCTCCCTCCTCTCCTCTCTCCTTCTCTCCTTCCTTTCTCCCTCCCTCCCTCCCTCCCTCCCCCCTCTCCCTCCCCCTCCACTCTCCCTCTCTCCTCTCCATCCTCCCTGTCTCCTCTCCCTCCTTTCCCCCTCTCCTTCTCTCTCCCTCCCTCCCTCCCTCCCTCCCTCCCTCCCCTCTCTCCTTCTCTCCCTCCCTCCCCTCTCTCCTTCTCTCCCTCCTTTCCCCTCGCTCCTTCTCTCCCTCCTTTCCCCCTCTCCTTCTCTCCCTCTCCTCTCTTCCTCTCTCCTTCTCTCCCAACTTTCCCCCTCTCCCTCCCTCCCCTCTCTCCTTCTCTCCCTCCTTTCCCCTCGCTCCTTCTCTCCCTCCTTTCCCCCTCTCCTTCTCTCCCTCCCTCTCCTCTCTTCCTCTCTCCTTCTCTCCCAACTTTCCCCCTCTCCCTCCCCTCTCTCCTTCTCTCCCCCCTTTCCCCTCGCTCCTTCTCTCCCTCCTTTCCCCTCGCTCCTTCTCTCCCTCCTTTCCCCCTCTCCTTCTCTCCCTCCCTCTTCTCTCTTCCTCTCTCCTTCTCTCCCAACTTTCCCCCTCTCCTTCTCTCCCTTCCTCGCCTCTCTCCTTCTCTCCCTCCTTTCCCCTCGCTCCTTCTCTCCCTCCTTTCCCCCTCTCATTCTCTCCCTCCCTCTCCTCTCTTCCTCTCTCCTTCTCTCCCAACTTTCCCCCTCTCCTTCTCTCCCTCCATCTCTAAACACAAAATAGAACACACACACACCAAAAACAAAATCTAGAGATTTATTCTCCTCCAATTCTTGCTTGAAAGTAGCATGTAATGTCCACGTGTAAATGAGATCTATTACAATAGAAAAGAGAGAGACAGACAATCTGACTGTTAAGAGTTAGAAGCCAGATTATCACTGCTTCTATGTGTGTGTCTAGTCAGACACACACAGCAGTGATAATCTGGCTTCTAACTCTCTCACACACAAAAATAACACAGCCACAAAATGCCATTTATTTTTATGTAGTCTGAAGTCTGAATTAATGTCCTTCGCCATTGGCAAGCTCTCCTTTGCTATGCAAAAAGTGACAGCGTTCGTGATACTTTGCCACTTTTTGTCCCCTCTCTGGTACAATGTTCTCCTCTTAAATAAAGCAGGAATTGTTTGAGCTGCACTGGCCCCACTACCTGTCGCTTTCTCCGAAGCGCTGGTTCGACTTCCTGCTGTTACCGACAATGATTTCGCTCTGAGGGCAGCGTGCTGGGCGGGGTGGTGCTGCTTAATGTGATGTCGCAGGTTGCTCGTGCTCGAATCAGATGTCTTAACCAAGACCTTGCAAACTGTACATCTATACACACCATTACTGACTGCATTGTTTTCAAAGTAGTCCCATATGGGGCTTCTTTTCCCCATGATGAGAAAGGTAAATTTTCAAACAACAATTTTCAGCGATGCGACTTTGTTAAGACGCCACGACTCACGTCGAGTATACACAGTAAAGTGTGCGCGCGCATCGGATGTGCGCGCCCGTTAATTGTGCGCGCGCACCGAATGTACGCGCATTCCATGCTCTAGATCTAGGAGGTTGCAATGCCGGCGACAAGGTAAGCTGGAAAAGATCGCATTACACTGATAATACCAACAATATTGATATATTGCCAGGAACGATATTAAAAATATATCGATGTATATTTTTAAAATCGAATCTCTCGATATAACAGTTTTTTTAGAATCACCATATCGGCATACCGATCTGAAAATCATATCGGGTTTAATCGAAAAACCGATTAATCGCCGTTCCCTACTAACGCGTATACTATTTAAATAATGATGGATCCTTCCTCATCAAAAATAACAAATTGGTCAATTTTGTTTATTTTATTGAGCTTCAACTCTAGGCTCTAGATTCAGCACGCAGAACCTAATACAGTAAAAGCCCATTTATCCATGACCTAATCAACCGTAACTTCCGTTTCACTGGCACCTCAAAATAAAGGCCGCATTCGATTTACCAGAAATTATCCGGCACAATACATTTTAAAAAAAGTTGTGTGTTTTCGGCTGAATATCCGGCACGCACTTTAACCGGCATTGGCCAGGTCCCAAGTGTGCCAGATAAACAGGCTTTTACTGTATTTATAATTAATGGTACACAGGCTCAAAAATCCTATTTCTGTGCCATGTAACTAAACTGCTACAAGCCTCACTTCAGAACTTTTGGAAATGTTTTTGTTGGTCAGCTGGTATCTGACACACCGGAAGCCCACCATCATGCTTAAAAGTATCCAAACTGGACTGATAGTTCTATGCAAAATAGTTAAATAGTGCAATACTACACAATAGGAGCATTTGAAATTAAATTCCATTACAATCTACGTTTATCTAGAACCTTTCACATATGGAGGACAACATGCAATTGGCAAAGCTAGATGGTTAGCTGTGGGGTGGGAGTCAAGGGGGTTGGGGGAGGGGATGTGGAGACGCCGTCCGGCGTGGAGGGCGCTATATAAATCAAAGTTGTTGTTGTTGTTGTTGTTGGAGTCAAGGGCGAGTGTGGAGGGGGAGGAATGACCAAAAGCATAGTCAGCAATGATTTGAGATTTGCCTTGAACAAAGTGAGGGAGAAAATCTGGAACTCTCTCTCTATCCCTCTGAGGTGAAGTTCCAGAGTGGGGACAGGATGACTGAAAACCTGCCCAATGATGGCATGGATTATGTTAAGCTTGGGTTACTGATTTCAGCCAACACAAGGCATAGCTCCTGTCTGGAACTCACTCCTCCCATAATGCATTAGAGTGAAGCTTGTACAGGGCACTGGCAACACGAGTGAACTTCAAAAGATGTACTGAAACCCACACTTGTCAAATGTTGAACAATCAACTAGTGACTATCCTCCTTGAGTGGGAGGTAAGCAGGGTCTCCTTGAACCTGAACTGTCTCCAATGTGGCATGCTTGGCAATGGAATGTCAGAATCGAGTTTGCCCTCTGTAGCAGTCTCGGTTGTCCAGTTCCTGAGCCAGGCAGGTCTACCATAATCCAGGGCACTGCTGATGCACACACAAGCCTAGCTCATCAGCAGGATCTGGAAGGCCAGATCAGTCATTTGGGGGCAAGGAGTCATCCAATTCAGCTCTTGTTAACCCTTGTTAAGCCAAAGCCCTAATGGATAGGGTGGTCCTAGCTGGAGAAACAGCAGGAAAGTTTCCCTGACAGCGATATTAATGGCAAGCTATTTGGTTTTATCTGGTTAGACTCCAGCAGTACCCCAACACACCTTCTGGGATCCCCAAGCCCTCCATGTGTAGAAACCTCTTTCTGGTTATCAGAAAGAGTGCTAGATGTCTCAATACATGATTCATTAAGGAACAGCTTGACCCTGCTCTGGGAGAATGATAGTTTTGCTTTCAGAACAGATGAGATCAAATGGTCTTAAAGGCTTTATTCATTTGAACCGTTGCTGTTGTGATAATGCAGAAAAAAGAGGACAGACATATGGAATAGCTCTGCTCTTGGAGGTGACATTTACCTAACCAGTTCAAAAATATATTCCATTATAACAAAGAAATATTATTGCACCCTAATTTCAAGGTTTAAATACAGATCAACCAAATTGGTTTTTAATAATAATCTCTGATTCATAAACATTTTCCTGATGCAGGAAATATAAATTTATGATACAGCATTTACACCGCAGAATACTAATTATTCATATAAAATCCCAATTTTCTAATGCTAATTTGGTCCAAATAGGAAACTCTGAAGACAAATCTTTAAAAGCAATCAGAGCATTTAAATGAATAACTTGAGTCAAACACCTTTTTCTCCCATGAATTTAAAATGAATTTAAGAAAAATGCAAATATTAAAAATGTTCTGAAGCAAAACGTTTTTTAAAAATTGTTGCATTAATAGTATTACAATAGAATGATTAGCTTCAGGAGAAAAATACAAAATCTACAAGAACAAATTAAATATATCTTCATAATATATACAGCAATGCATACAGAAACATGTTTAATGGACATCTTACCTCATAAAGTGTATTATACGTTGTTACAGAAAGAGTATTTGTGTGAAGCATTAGCCTCTCTCCAAGCAGGGTGAATAGACTGTGCGTATGCATGATCTCCACCTTCCTTCTGAAAGAGTTGCATTATTATACCAGGCACTACTGATATTAGGTTATATTCATGATCTTTTTATTCATTTGAACTCAGTATTTGAATTCTATAATTTCTCTTAGAAAAAAATCTATCAAGACACATGGCTATTATTTTGTCTTTTTTTCCCAGGCATTCACAATAAACCATGACAAGAGCTGGTTTAAGATTATCTCACTCCACACATCACAAAACAATGACTCCCAACTCAAGAAAAGTATAGAAAAAAATACTTTTCATCTTATTATTGGAGTGAGAAACAAAACCATATAAGGGGTAATTTTTGGCACAGCGTTATGCGAAGTTGGCAAAAGGATGTATTTTAATATCATGATAGTGTTCAATTGCAATTTGTCAAACATTTCTTTAATGAAACCCATGTTTCAATGCCATTAAAGCATGCAAATGATGAATGGGTAAATTTCTGATTCAAAATGGAACTTGGAGATATAGAACAAAGGAAGAAGGAAGAAAAACAACAACAAAATTACCTAAGGCTCTGGTTTTTAAAGTTTTTAAGTATAAATATACTCCAATCTCTAGACTGATCTTGAAACAACAAAACAAAATTACATTTGTATAGTGCCTTTCACGTCAAGAGGCCATCCGAAGGCGCTGGAGAGTTACTGCTTCGGATCCGAGCTGAGGACGGATGCGGGGGGGGGGGGGGGGGGGGGGGGAAGGAGTTGACGATGGGTCCATCGAAGAAGAGTCTTGAAGCGAGACTTGAAGGAGGCCAGGGAGGGGGTGAGGTGGAGGGACTTTGGGATGGAGTTCCAGAGGTTGGGGGCAGAGTGACTGAAGGTTCGCCCACCATTGGGCAGGTGGGTCGGGAATGAGGAGCGGGCCAGAGCCTGCTGAATTGAGGAAGCAGGCAGGTTGGTAAGGGGATAGGAGGTCACGGATGTAGGGTGGGGTGCGGTTGTAGAGGGCTTTAAATGTGAAAACCAGGATCTTGAATTGTATTGCAAGCCTTTCATTGGCCGGTAGTTCACAACAACAACTTGTATTTATATAGCGCCATTCTCAACAACAACAACAAAATTACAGTAAAAGCCCGTTTATCCGGCACCCTCGGGACCTGGCCAATGCCGGTTAAAGCACATGCTGGATATTAGGCCGAAAACATACACAATAAAAAAAATATTAAAAAAAACATTGTGCCAGATAAGATCCAATTAATCGAATGGGGACCTTTTTTTTGAGGTGTCAGTTATAGGGAAGTTATGGTTGATTGGGTCATGGATAAACGGGCTTTTACTGTACATTTATAGAGCACCGTCTCCCACATCGGTAGGACGTCCCAAATTGCTGGGACAACTTGAGGTAGCATCCCAGAGCGCTTGTCAGTGGCGGAGAGGGATGGGGGAGGTGAACGTGATCAAAAAGGAAACTCTTTCAGCAGGATTTGAAAGTGGGGAGGGAGCAGACAAGTTGGAGGGATTGAGAAAGAGAGAGGTCCAGGGATTTGGGGTATAGGGCCTGGAGGCCCAGCCACCAAAGGTGGAGCAGAGAGGACGAGGGATCAAAGGAATCCAGAGCCAACTGAATTGAGGTGATGGGAGGGGGTGTTAGCAAATTAGATAGATAGGGTGTGAGGGCATGAAGGGATTTGAAAATGAGTGACAGGATTTTGAAATCGATCCATTCAGTAATTGGGAGCCAGTGAAGCTTCGCAAGGACTGGTGTGATGGGGGTTTGGAGTTAGTGGGTAGCCTGAGTTCAAAAGGAAGAAAAAAAAGTACTCAAACAAGAAGCAATCAAAGCCACCTGTGCTGCACTTACTTGTGACCAAGATGTTTGAGGAAGTAACCAAGGACTTTCAATGCTTGGACTCGGATGCTTTCACTTTTAGAAGCTAGTAACTTGTATATAACACTGACCGGGGAAGAAATACATTTAAATTACATTATAGCGATTCATTAAAACCCACATGTGTTTGTATTCATGCATTATATTCTAAATGTTGACAGCTGTGATGATGTTTAACAAAAAATAAGTGCAAGCCTATTCTAACAACACCCCCACCCCTACATAGCAGAATTCAATCTCAGATGCAGCACTAATGTTATATGCACCTGCACTAACTCGCCTAGAGCTGAAAAACCGACTTCCCTCTAATAAAGGCCAATGTCTGGTCATCAGGTAAGAAGTCACATACAACGTTTCTATGTGAACAAAGTGTTACACATGCCAAAGAAAATGCATTAGACATTTTTCGCTTCCAACGCAGCCTCTGAGCTATTGGACCATGTTGTAATGAGGTTGCCCTGTACAACACTGAAAATATGACTAATTATTATTATTATCATGCTGCGAACAATTACTGAACAATCTCCTCACCGTATTCCATTTCGCTGATCAAAAGCAGGTATCATGGATGCAGGGTGCTCTGACATCAGGGCGACCAGCAGTTGCAGGACATCATGGATATTTTCATCCTGTTGAATGATAATAGGTCATCAGCCAATGAGATAAATAATGCCAAAACCTCAATGATATTCCTATACACGGGAGGCTCTTTTAGCATTTCTATTGCCCTCCTGGACAATATTAATGAAAATGCTAGTCATTTCACGGTTCATCTGTTCTTCACCTTCATCTTCACTCGCACTGTCACAACATTTCCTTTCTCTGTCTGATCAGCATTGCTACTTTGAACTTTCCTCTTTTGTTCAACAAAAGTTGCAAATGCATTGTCACACACTATTCCTTCCTGCATGCATAATGTAGTAACATTCAACACATCTCAGGAACTCACGATCGTGGGACACCTTACCTCCCTCAGTTGTAACTTTTAGAGATATTTCAACAGCAGCAGCAATAATTTACATTTATATTGCACCCTTTGCCATTTCAAAGCACTTTATACAACTGATGGGATAACCAAACTGCCATTGGGGAAGAAGTGGGTGGAAGATGATGCAAAGAGTAATCAAAGAGATAGGCTTTAAGGCCGGCTTTAAAAATGGGGCGGGATGGGGTGACAATTCCCCACATGGCAAGTGTTCAGTCTTGACTATCAGCCTGGAGGTGCCTTCAGGGCAATGACCAGCTGATTTCCCCAATGGAAAGCAGAAACACAGTCGAAGTCACATTAGGCTACTCTAACAACTACTAGAGGTTAGCTCTAGGAGGCTTTGGAAGAAGCTTTGGCAGCTTCTTGATGGTATAGTGAGAAAATGAAATGCCTTAAACCTTAGTTTCCTGGCAATCTACCAAAACTATTTTTTGATGGGCTGAATGATTTCAGCTCACATACTGTGACAATGTGAACATGACAGAAATAAAGTACCTGAATTACTAGGAGTTTTATTAATGTGATACCATCCCTATCCCCCTAAAGATATACAAAAACTATTAACAAATATGAGTTAAATTTCTACATGCATGCTTTCCGAATCTACCTTCATAACTCAACATGATTCAGAGTCCCTTGATGTTATGACTACTTGCCTAACACAAATCAAGTCCTAATGAGTCTTAAATTTCTTCCACTCAACATGGACAAAATGGAAGCTTTACCACTGCTGCCACCTCACATGTGACTCCAATTAGCTTGACCATCCTAGCTGCTTTCTCACTGAGCTATGCACAATCATGATATTCTGTTCAAACATTAGCAACAACATAACTTGGGTTTATATAGCACCCTCCACGCCGGACAGCGTCTCAGAGTGCTTAAGATCTCTCCTTCCTTACAAGCAATCCCTGATCAAAATCCCCTTTGGTTTGGCACTTTACATGCCTACATTATTCCCATTAGCCTTGTATTTCCCTATACCCTCAATTATTATTTTTACTCAAGGATTTATCCAATCTTCTTTCAAATACTTTTACATACTTGACTTGTATGTCACTACCTTATATGTAGTCAGACATTTCATATTCCAAAAACCCTCTATATGAACATTTCTTCCAACCTCAATTTTCTACCTATTTTCAACTGCAATTCATGATTTTTCATGCAGTTAACAGAGGAACCAACCAAGGAACCGATCAACGAACCAATTAATGGAAACAAGCTTCTCCTTGCTTGTCTATTTACACCATTAAACCATTCATAAATTTGAAAACCTGTAATAGATCCTCACTTCCAAGTTCCAGTGAAACAATCATGCTAAGGACACAACTATAACCTCTCTCTGTGACAGTGAGGTATTTTCTATAATGGAATACAGATTACTGAACACTCAAAATTCAGTACAACAACACAACAAAATTACATTTTTAGAGCGCCGTTCACGTCAGGAGGACGTCCCAAGGCACTGAACAGTCAGGGACCTATATAGGGGGGAGGAGGGAGAGTGTAAGGAGGGAAGGGAAGTTGGGAGGGCAGCAGAAGGCACGATCAAAGAGGAGGGTTTTGAGACCGGCATTGAAGAAAGGGAGGAAGCAAGGCGAAGAGACTGTGGGATGGAGTTTCAGAGTGTGGGGGCAGAGAGAGCTGAAAGCCCATCCACTGATGGTAGGGCAGATCTTGCGGGGGGCATGGTGCAGACTGGATCCCGCTGAACGGAGTGGATGCAGGTTCATAGAGCACGTCTTGTACAAGTTTAATGCTACCTCCTTGCTCTTGTATTCAATGCCACTATATTAAAAAAAAAGAATTAATTGTGCTTTATTACAGTGAATAGTTTACTTGCACTCTAAAGGCCTAAATATATCTTCTCCGAATTCCTTCTGATTTTCCACTTGAACATTAACCATTTTACTTTGAATAATTATCTTTAGTCGTTGTTAAGACACCTTCCTGAGGTAATTCTATAACTTCTGATTTAGCATTCTTTGAGCAAACACCGAGGGAAATTACGCAACTGTGTCATTCTTTATTCTCAACTTCACATTAATCATTTTTATCCCCAAGCTGTCATGCCCTATTCTTGACTAACCTCTTACTTGTAATATGATTACAAAAGCCTTCACATTAATGTTTCTTTCTACCTAAATGGCTTAAGTTTTCTAATCACCTTTTATTTCTCCTTTATAACACTTCTCTTATGTTTTTTGCAATATTGGACCTATATTCTTCATGAACCTCTTTTACAATCTCAGTAATTTCATTGTTTGTCATTTCATCCTTTTCCCTTCTATTTTCTCTCCCTATTTGAAAAAGAAAGATTTTCTCTCTCCTGCCTATACAATATTACTTTTCCAGCTTTGAAATGCATTCATAGAAGGAATTGGGATTTCTTACATTAAATTTTTTCATGTATTGAAGACATTTTAAGGTAGTGCTTTTCAAAATAGATTTTAGGCTGGCCACCAAAGCACCAGATTAGATATTGTTTTGAACTGCTTTCCTACCACTATCACAGAAATACCTGTATATTTCCACGTTTTCAATGCCACTATAAAAAACTAAATTGTTTGTGCATGTTGTTGTTGTATTCAAACAGCAAACAAACCCAGTGCAATACAAGCAACATATGATATGAGCAATGACACACCAATGCTACAGTAGTATCAAATGATACAGTCGGGACATATTTTTGATGAGAAGCGTTGAAGTCTTTATTTTGCACCAATTCTCTAAATTTCTACCTTCTGTCACAGGAGCAGCAGTGCATCTACAGATATTTTTCCCTGTAATTTGTGGAACAAATTTCTCATCCAATTGTAGAAACTCTCACATTTGAAGTTATTATCAGAGAATCTTTGCAAATTAGAAAAGCGCATGAAATTGTGAGCTGCCAATTGCTCCATGAATAACTGGAGTTTTACCTGAAACTCATTAATGTCACACATTAGGTAACAAATCAACATTCTTTTCCCTAGCAAGTTTCAAGAACAAATCATTCAGATATGAAGTGATGTTGGTAAGTAACAGAACAGAATGCACAGCCAAGCTTCATTATCGATTACTGATAATTTTACCAGCTTTATTTTCTGTTCCATAGGAAGTCTCTGACCAGCAGAAGACATTCCACTAATCTCTCCAAAAACTTTCTGTGACTCAGCTAGTGAACATTTATATAATATCCCATCGATCTCTGCATATTCCGACTCAACCCCTTTCTGCACAAATAGTTGGTAATGATTCAGAGCTTTTGTTAACCATTTTAATCACTGTTAAAATTCGGCCTGTGGGGAATGTAAGTCTAATACTGCAAAAAAAATCTATTTTAATCATCACATCTTTCAGTAAGCCACCAGACACCATTTGGGCACACAGATTCTCCTGGTGAATAATGCTGTGGAAAGAGAACAGCGACTGTTGCTTGCTATCCATTTCTGCCAAATATCATATCAGTTCAGGGCCAAATCCGAGCATATACCTGATTACTGATGATGCAACATCAGTCGTGACGGAAGCAAATTTATCAAGATACAAACCAAATATCTCCAAGACTTTCTGGAAAGCAGCAAATACTGTATGTTGCAATCACACATTCGGATAAATTTGGATAAGTCTAGTACAGAACAGCAGATCTTCCCTAAGTTCAAAGTTGGTAATAATGTATCGCATGCAAAATGTACTGGACAAATCTATCGAATGCTGCTGCAAATGATCTGCGTAATTATCAGGAAAACCCTCATAAGAACATAAGAATAAGGAGCAGGAGTAGGCCATTCAGCTCCTTGAGCCTGCCCCACCATTCAATAAGATCATGGCTGATCTCCTCATCCAAGTCCACCTGCCTGCCTTTTTCCTATATCCCTTAATCACTTTATCCATAAGAAATCTATCAATCTCAGTCTTGAATATGTTCAAGGACTGAGCATCTGCAGCCTTTTGGTATAGATAATTCCTCCTTGCATTCACTTTCAATGACCAAGAAATAAATTTCCCATTCACTTTAAATTTACTGTAAACTTTATTCCAATTTCTCAATTTCTTAGTAGCCAGTTATGAAGAAGGCAATTCTGTAGTAAGATTTTCTATTCCACTTTGAACATCAGCAGTTGGTTCACTACTTTATCAATCTCCAAACTTGTCCATTATGAGTGAATTGTAATTCATACCACCAGACGTATTAGTGAATTCCATCAGTTGTGAATGTTTCTGCCATTTTTAAAGCCTTTTGTCGCTGATACTGCATGAACGAATTGGCCACACTTCTATGTGCAATTGGTCACGTGTGGCCAGGGGCCAATGTATTGGACAACTCCACTTTAGGGCCAACATAAAGATGAAAGTAACAACAACAGCTCATATTTATATAAAGCCCATCATGCTGGGTGGTGTCCCAAAACGCTTCACAGTGGTGGAGCATGATAACGAAATGGGGAGAGGTAACCATAGGTATGTTCAACGAGGAAGGTCTTCACATGCAATCTGAAGATGAGGAAGGAAGGGCTAAGGCAGATGGATAAAGGAAAAGTGTTCCAGCGTTTCGCAGCATAGTAGCTGAAAGGTCGGCCACACATACCAGAACTGAGGGCACAAGAGAAATGCAAGAGGCTGGAGCCAGTCGAGCGGAGTCAACAGGATGTTGGTTATGTGGTCAGTAGGTCAGAGAGGTAGGAGATGCCAGGGCACGATGGGATTTGAAAATGAGTGTGAGGATCTTGACATTGAACTGTTCGTCAATAAGGAGTCAGTAAAGCCTGGCTCAAACTAGTGTGATGGGGAAACAGAGTTTTCAGTAGGTGAAAAAGTGGGCAGTAGAGTATTGCATCAGATGGATTTTGTGGATGGTGGAGCTGGGGAGACTGTCATGGAGTGCATTTGAATACAATAATAATCCTTGCATTTGATAAAGCGCCTTATCAAGTCTTCCAGATGTCTCAAAACGCTTCACAGAATATGAATATTCTGTGAAGCGCTTTGAGAACATGAATATTCTGTGAAGAATATGTGGGCCAATGTACAGCCAATTGGGCACAGCACAGCACAGCAGTGTCACACAAACAGTCGTGGATTCAGTGAATAAATGATCACATATTGTTTAAAGATTATCACCCCCAGAAAGTGATCTACCGATTGACTAACAACTGGGTTCCAAATTACTGCTAGGCATGTGGAGTAAGGAAACCTGCCCAAATTTGCCCTGGCTGGGAATTGAACCTTGCAAGGCGCGTGCTCTAACCACTAAGATACAGGACTCCACACAATCAAGTACAGATAGATAGCAATCTCATCAGCATCACCCCTCTCCCCCACTAAACAGACTACAACCATGTAAAGTCATTCTGAAAACATAAAGTGAACTCCCCAAAACAATTATGTAAGCGTTTTTCTTATTGCTCTATCCATCAATCTTTATAAATTGTGTACAATTGTATGGCTGGATTGAATCCCTTTGAACTTTGTTGCTCTGTGTATGGAGGTAGGTCCACACCTCAAGGAAGGGGTGAAGAAACCCCAACAACAATTTGCAAAACTCAGCCGCTCAAATCCCTAACTGAACAAACCTTCACATGTCCAGTATTCCGGTCCTCAAGCGGCTCTATTGCCTCCCTGTTCCCATCTCAAGCAAGTTTGTTTACTCCACATGCCTATTAATAATTCCTCAAATATAAGCAAGAATAAATTGGTCATTTCAATCCATGACTGTTTGTGGGACACAGCAGCCAATTGTGTGCAATTGGCTGCTGTGTTTCGCCCACAAATATAGAACAGTATATTCTGTGAAGCGCTTTGAGATATCTAGAAGATGTGAAAAATGCCCTATCAAGTGCAAGGAATATTATTATTATAAGCCTACAAGTAAAATCTTTCACCATTCAACCCACTGAGTCTATATTAGCTCTCAGAGCAAAGTGTTCATTCAATCCTACTGCTCTGCTTTATCCCCATACCCATTCAAGCTTCTTTGTAGGACTCCATTAAACACTTGTTGTAAAACACAAACCACCTTGATGATTAATACAACAGAGTGGATGCATTATCCATTTAATACTGTTTGTGTGCTTTTGAAAAGTTTGAATAGTCTTATTATGGAAATAAATAGTCAGGAGGTACATATCACATAATACAAAAGTTTAAAGTTTGTCAACCTTCGAGAGATGGATCAATGAATTTTAGAAATGCATGAGCAAATGGTTTTATCTCTTAAATCATTTGATACAGTATCTTGAAAATAGACGAGAACTTGGTTTTAAAAAATACAAAACTCCAATGGTTTTCTTCATTTGTGCTGGTGTTGAGATTGGATTACATTCTGAGGAAACCATGAGATGCTCCTTATAATGTTTGCTACGACTGGGCAATATCAAAAAGCTCTTACCAAAGTGACCTTTCTCCTACAGCCTAAAAGATGAGTGCACAATTTGGTTGTGTGCACGGCTACTGGAAAATACTGGTCAAATATTAATTCTGTACAACATTGGAATAATAATAATAATCATCCTTGCATTTGATATAGCACTTTTTCACATCTTCTAGACGTCTCAAAGCACTTCACAGAATATACTATAAAGTGAATTGACTGTGCATTACATGGGCGAAATGCGGCATATCTCAGAATATCACAAAATCACAAGAGAGATTTGGATGAAGAAGACCCTTTTTATCTAATCCTCTCTGACTACACAACTGCAAGGATGGAGCTATAATAGATATGTCATGCATGACTGTAAAATCTAAGGTGGATTATTTACGAATCATGACCTTCCTGATCCCATTTACAAAGACGTTATTTAAAGATTCTTATGGATTAACCACGGAATGGGTAGTATAATTTAGAAAAGATAACTAGGTTTCTTACCAAAAAAATTGGAATAATGGAGAATTCAAATAAAATACAAACTTAGGGATACAAGTTTTTCTAAGGGGTGGGAACAAAATACATCAAATAGTTACAGAACTGTCCCAAGGGTTGTGTTCTAGTTGTACAATGAATGTTCTAGTTAAACATGAATTTTTCCAATCCAACAGGTTAAAACCATTACCGCCAAAAATAACTTTTAGGATGTGCAGTATGAACTTCATATATCACAAGAGTTTCTAGGAGCTACTTAAGTAGGTCAACCATACATCTTAGATATAGACAAATGGATGCAAGGTGGACAAGTATAACAAGTATATCGATAAGCAGATCTTCCCAATTTTCTTCCTCCCTGTCCTAAATAATGATACATTTACACGAGTCCCCACAAACCTCCAGTATTCTTCCTAGTAGTTATTCTTCATTTTGAAAGCTAGTCAGTGTTTCAAGTAATGGAACCATCACGGTCATGAATAATATTGGTCCACATGATATTAGGTGAGAAATCAATTCTGAGATGTTCCTGTTATGTAAAGTAGAATATCACACCATGCAGTGCAAATAAATGGTCTATAAGGAGCTCCAAAATAAATCAAAACTAATTATGTCTTCAAACCACCAGAATGCAATGAGAATATTTTTGCATTATAAAGTCTGAATTAACAGTGATCAATGTTTCTATTAAGCAAGGCTAGAGGCAAAAACATTGAGATTATCCAAAATAGCAAAAAATGTCATGATGGGAAAGTATATAATAATACCCCTTCCATTTCATATTGTGCCTTTCACATAGGGGCATGTTTCTAAGTTCTTTACAAGATTTACTGGAAAATGTGCTCTCTATCTTTTTGTCAGTGCTATTGTAATGTACTAGAAGAATAAACTTCAGTGAGTGAATAGTCTTTCTCATCCATTATTTTCTAATGTTCAATAATGTATACTGCATGACTTTAAAATATTAATTTAAAATATAGCAATATAATCTTTGTGTAATCTAATATTGATCAGTGTAATTGGGTCTTCTAAAGGAAAAGTGCCATGAATTTTAAAATTTACCTCGTGCATTGTTAACAGGTAGTTTAATATACTTTGCAGTTCGTCTTCCTTCACACCACGATCCTACTCAGAAAAACAGAATTTTTAAAATTATAAAAATACTGTAGCTAGTATAAGCAATCATAGTGTGCTATGTTAAATTAATCTGTTAAGTTAACCAAACATACAAGAAAGATGAAATCACATAAGTTTCACTACAAATTGGTATATGTTAAAATATTTCAACAACAACTACTTGCATTTATATAGCACCCTCCACGCCAGGCAATTAAAGCAATATTGGTATTTATTTGAGTTTATTACTTCAGGCTCCCTACCTCTTCTCCCCTCTTTCTTCCCTCTTGCCGTCTCCCTCCCCACCCTGCTCTGGTCCCAACCTTGGGATGTTGTTGTATTCCTTGAAGCGCTTTGAGACGTCGATAAGACGTGGAAAGCGCTATATATATGTAAGAATTATTATTATCAACCACCTATTCAAAAACGTTTCTAAACTCACAACAACAAAATTACATTTATATAGCGTGTTTCATGTCGGGAGGAAGACCCAAGGTACTGGACAGTCATTGTTTCAGACACGAGCAGGAGTCGAGATCAAGGAGAGTGGAGGGAAATTAGTGACCGATAGGACCGTTGAAGAGGAGGGTCTTGAGATGGGACTTGAAGGAGGCCAGGGAGGCTTTGAGGCATACGGACTGTGGGTTGGAATTCCAGAGGTTAGGGGCAGAGTGGCTGAAGGCTCGCCCGCCGATGATGGGGCGGGTGGGTTGGGGGACATGGAGCAGGTAGGAGCCCACTGAATGGAGGGAGTGGGCAGGTTGGTAGGGGTGGGGCAAAGCCATGGAGGGCTTTGAAGGTGAGGACCAGGATGTTGAATTGAATCATCTGGGTGTTGTGGAGCCTGTGGAGTCAGGTGAAAATGGTGTCACAGAGCTTGGGAGTGGAAGAAGACATTAGCCATCTGGATAATCTGAAGGCCTATGGTGGGAGGAGTTGGGAAGGCCGACAAACAGAGCATTGGCATAGTCAAGCCTGGATGTGACAAAGGCATGAATGAGAGTTTCAGCGGCCTAGGGGATAAAGTAGTGGCGGAGTTGGGCAATGTTATAGAGGTGAGGGAAGGCGTAGCGGGTCATGGCTTGGATGTGGGGGAGCAAAGACAGCTGTTGATCGAACAAGACAGCAAAGTTCTTGACTAGCCTGGTGAGGTGGAGAGAGCAACCATGGAGGTTGATGCTGCCAGTGCCTGAGGTGTGAAGGCACTGGTGTGAGCCAATCAAGGGGGACTTGGTCTTGTTTACATTCAACTGTAAAACGTTAGCTCTCATCCAGGGTTTGATGTCTGACAAGCTTAACAAAACTGTTGTGAATCAAATTTTATAGAATAAAAAAATCATCATCACAGCAATGAGTTTCACTTAATAATTTTGGTGGTTTTATTGTAGCTTTCTACAACACAGCAAGCTGATTGAAACAACATACCATGTTTGCTTAGTCACCCATTCCTTACCTTCAAAATCAGTTGTTTCAAAAATAGCAGCATGAATGCTCGCAATGAAATAATTTCTTTCTGAGATGGTCGAGGTCCATCTTGAAACAAAAAGTACATAAAGTTTTTTTTTTTACAGACTGTTTAACATAAATTATTTACCTAATCCAATATTAACATTTGTATTAACCTTTAGAATGCCAGACAGTATTAAAGCTATTCAAAGTTCTTTGTTACTTTATTACCCATGAACTGCAAATATATATAGAAAAGTAAAATTGAAACATTCTAAAATTAGTTGTCGTTGTATTTCCTCCATCTCTGTCTTTTTATTAAATAATACTATGTTCCAATTATCCAATTATGTTTTTCCTAACATTTATTCCTTAAACCTTCATCATTCAGTTTCTATGTTGGAAGAGCGAAGCAACTTTTTTTTAATCTACGGTTATTAATGATGATGATCAGACACTATGTCAAATGCAAAGATTATTATTATCTTGAATTTGGTCACTCAATCCACTGTTTGTGGGACACTGCTGTGCACATCTGGCTGCCACGATTTGACCACAACATATATGGTCAATTCACTTTACAGTATATCCTGTGAAGCACTCTGAAATGTCTCGAAGACGTCATAAAGCACCATATGAAATGTAAGGATTATTAGTATTAATATTGCCAATACTTAATCAATTGTCATTTCAAAGCAATAAAACCACAGAACCACAGAAATTTACAGCACAGAACATTCAGCCTATCATGTCTGTGTCGGTTATCTCAAGAGCAATCCTTCCAGTCTCATGTACCTGCCCTTTCACCATACCCTTGTAGCTGACGCTTCTAAGGTATCTATCCAGTTTTATCTTGAAGGTCAACATTGATTTTGCCTCCACTACTGTTTCTGTCAAGGCTGTCCATATCCTAACTACTCGGTGTGTGAAAAATATTCCCCTAACCTCCCCATTTATTCATTTCTTTCCATATATCACGGATCAGTGGATATAATTTCTCTCTATGGACTCTATCAAACCTTTCATAATTTTAAAGATATGGCGCTGTTCTTGTGCTTGTCCCAAAATGTATAATCTCACATTTGTTCCCATTAAATGTCACAGAAAAATGTTAACTCTGGGTGCAGCCCTCTACAACAACAAAATTACACTTGCATAGCGCCTTTCATGTTAGAAGGATGTCCCAAGGCGCTGAACAGTTACTGCTTCAGACCCGAGCTGAGGACGGGGTGGGGGAAGGAGTTGTCGATGGGTCCATCAAAGTCTTGAGGCAAGACTTGAAGGAAGCCAGTGAGGGGGCGAGGTGAGGCGGAGGGACTTTGGGATGGAGTTCCAGAGGTTGGGGCAGAGTGACTGAAGGCTCGCCCACCAATGGTTGGGTGGGTGGGGGGACATGGAGCAGGCGATAGCCTGCCGAACGGAGGGGGTAGGCAGGTTGGTAAGGGGATAGGAGGTCACGGATGTAGGGTGGAGCGAGGTTGTGGAGGGCTTTAAATACCCCAAAGTTCAAAACACATTAACTCCCAAATAAAGGTAACACAATATTATAAATATAAATCAGTGGCACTCTAAAGTTTGGTAGATTTCCACTTCATACACATTGATATACTATAAAGAAGAAATGTTATATGTAAATTTTAATCCTATTCCAAATTCCATTACTTTACAATAGTAAAATTTACCAATTGGTGGAGAATCAGACACGCTCATCCTCCTAATTGGTGGATAGCGCGATATGCTTTTTTCAAGGCATTTTGAATCTATGCTCGGAAATGGTGTCATCCACTGAGCTCTGATTATATTTGTGTAATCCTCCTGTCCACTACAATGTTGATGAAATTGCCTTCAACTATTGTTTTAAGCAGGGAATAAGCAAACTGTGCCCTCCTGACTAAAATGGAAATAAATGTTAAATAACCTTACATAGAAATTTAAATGGGGAGAACCAATCCACACCAGAAAGGCTTGATTCCATGACTAAGACAAACCACCAAAGGTTTTGGACTTCAATTTCAAGTCACAAGTGCATAAATGGTAATCAGGGATACAACAATAAGTTGCACTTGAGTAGCACTTTTCATGCAGGAACAACATTTGAAGACAAGAGGGAGCCTGGGCATGGAGGTATATATAGGACTTCACATGGATTTTGAAAACAGAGAGAGAGTGTGAGACAGCGGACTTTCAGGAGAACTGGGTAAAGTAGCTCAAAGCTTGCCCACAGATGGTGGGGAGGGGAAGAACAGGCAGGAGCATGAGGCAGGCCAGCAGGAGGGAAATGGACTGAGGCATCTTGAAGGTGGTGAGACCGAGGGCAAGGCGAAAGTTGTTTGAAAGAGCGGAGACAGAATAGCTGAAACTTCAGGTACACTTGGTGGAAAATATGGCTCAATCTTAATAGTCAAGTGATGTTACTATACCAAGCTTGTGGAAAACCCATTTCCCTCAATGCACTGGAACATAAAGTTCTATGTTTCTTGAAAAATGCAAACATAGGCAGTTATTATTTATACCATAACACAAACAAAAACTAGTAAAATTAATTTAAAAAGGGAGAAATGTTGTATAAACTCAAGTCAATTTGGATAAAATGGCTTTACGTTCAGGAATTTGATACAATTATCACAATATATTGAAATTGGTCTAAGTAAAATACTGTGTTGTTGCCAGTTAGGGAGGATGAGTCTGGCAGTTTTCTTCACAGATATTCATTTAAACCTAAATTAGCTGCCATAAATTAGACTATGTTTTCCATAAACAAAAGACAACATACTGCCGATGCTGTTAATCTGAAGTCACTGAGAAGACTCAGCAGGTCAGGCAGCATTCATGGTTCTGATGAAAGGTCATCGACCTTAAATGTTAGCTCATTTTTCTCTCCCCCAATATGCTGCATGATCTATTCAGCCTTCCCAGCAACTTCTGCTTTTGAGTTTTCAACACTATTACATATCAATGTAAAAAAAAATGTCTTACAGATAGCAAAGTTACCTTTGATTTTGATTGCGGGTAAATCTAAATTCTCAATTGTAGCTGTAAAGAACATGACAATTTTTAGAACATGAAAATGCTGTTAAACCCAACAAGCAAAATAACATCAAACAAATGCTAATATTGTGTAATTTAAGAACTGGAGAGATGTATTTTTATCTAATATTAATAATTGCAGTGTTTAAGAATATTTTCCTCACCTTGTCCTTTGGGAGAAATATCACTACAATCATTTGGATTAACTACCCAATAATAATACTTGAGTGTGTGCATTAATTGTAGTACAGTTCCCACTCTGCGGATGGTACTGTAGATAGTAGCGGTACCAATGAATTCAGCAGATAAGTAGGTGTAAAGTGAAAGTTGAACCTAGGCATAGGCATAAAAATAAAGTTATTTGACTACATTGAAAACAAATTGTAATATTTACTTTTACAAATGCAATTTGTATTCACAGCAAATTATTTGATCAAACTAAACATATGATGTTAGCATAAGTAAATGATTTAATTCCTAATCATAATAGTGACACATTTTATTTCCATATGCATTCAATTTAATTTACTGTATACATTAAGTGCCAGAAACAACATTGCCATTATTTAGTAATATACCAAATTAGATGTATTAAATTAGATCCCACTGTGCAGCAATCTGGCATTGTAACAAATCATATTTCAGCATCAGTGTCCTTGCTTTATACTAATCAGTACAGACAAAGATTAATGCAATTCAGTGTACTCTATATAATTGCATAAGACTGGGACCAGATAGACACCATGCAATTATATGGAGTATCACATGACATTAATTCATAATAATGTTTTATTACTTATTACTTCAAGACTAAATAAACCATAAGAGTATATACTTACAAATTTAGGACTACATAAGGCATAACACACTATATTTATTACTTCAGAGCTTCTAAATAGTCAACTAAAGTGAGGGTAAATCAAAGGTATGCCTCTTCTTAGAAGTGAAAAAAATTGATAATTCCATGCTTATTAAAGAAAACATACCTTTGCAGGAGTGTGAATCCAAATGGCAGGATTGAAAAGAACATGATCACATAACTGTTTCAGTAAAGGTGCTCCATGGCTCAAACCATCCAGATACTTAGCAAAAGACAAAAACTGCTCAAGAACGGCTCGAGATATATGAATTCTGGAGGACTAGAGGTAAAAAACAAATTACAACATTTTGAGGAATGATTTTTCTTTTCATTAAATCAATGCTTCTATTGACTTCCAAAAATCGTATACTATTACTCCTTTTTAAAGTGACTGACATTATTTTCTCAACTCAATGTAATTTATCTTGACTACATTACATAAATCTTTTTCTTTCACCCTTCACAAAGTTGTGCAGAAACAGGTAATAAAGACCCTGAGGAGCTGTAACCATCTGCAGATTTGCACAAAGCACTGCTGTTGCTTGTTTACCTGAGCCATCAGGTCAAAATACCTGGAGAAAGTAGGCAAACTGTTCTCAGAGACACCCTTGAGGGAACTCTCTTCATGCTGCCCTGAGTTCTTATTTTTAGTATCCACAGCACAAATTAATTTGTTAATAAATTAATTTATGATCTTGTATTATTAGGATTCATTGTAAGTAGAATGTGTTGCTCCCTGACTTTCATCCCAAAACAAAGGCTACTTGAATCATGTATTATATACAGATAGATTTCAGATTAACACACAAAATGCAATGTACAACACTGTAATCAATTTTTATTCAAAATGAAATAATAATAATCCTTGTATTAACAGGTGCAGTTGGAGAGAAAGTTCTTCCTTTAAGGAATCAATGGAGAGGCAGAGACGAAGGGACTATGGGATGGAGTCCAGTGTGGGGGCAACAAGACTGAAGGCTCAGGACAAAAGAGAGGATGAGGATCTTCAACTATCCTCTGAAGGATGGGAAGCCAGTGAAGCCGGGTGAGAGTAGGTTTACTGAGCAGAGTGCGAGAGAGGATACAAGCTGCAGAGTTCTGAATAATCTACAGCTTGTGGAGGGAAGAATTAGAAAGACCCACAAACAGGAAAAGGAGCCAGTTGATATTGCAGAGGTGAGGAAGGCAGAACGGGTCGTGGAACAGATGTGTTTTGGGTTGAGAGTCAGGGAGCAACACATCCCACAGTTGAGGGTCGGTCAAACAAGACATCGATGCATCCATGAATGATGATGCTATCAGCACCCAAGGTGTAGAGGCACTGTCGGAGCCAAGCAAGAGGGTCTAAGTCTTGGTTGACATTCAACTAAAGAAAGTTATTTCTCATCCAGGACTTTACATCCCTGGAGTCAAGGATGGAGGCGGAGAGGTAGAGTTTGGTGTCATGCATACACATCTGGAAGTTGACCCATAATCTATGGATTATGTCACGAAGCAGGAGCAAATAGATGTTGAAGAGAATAGGATCAAGGACAGAGCTCTGACGAATGCACAAGTTATGGTGCGGGGGCCCGGACCCTCCGTTCAGCAGGTCTTGGCCTGCTCCAAGCCCCGCGCCCGAACCGCCCCACCATTGGAGGCCGGGCTTTCAGCTTTTCCGCTCCCACCCTGTGGAATTCCATCCCCCAATCCCTCCGTCTTGTTTCTTCCCTTTCCTCTTTCAAGGCCGGTTTGAAGACTTTCCTCTTCGACCGTGCCTTTTGTTCCCCACCGAATTTTTCGACCTCCCCTACGTGTTTCACCCCTTCCCGAACACTCCCTTCCCAGCTCGGGTCACACGCCTCCTGTGCAGCGCCTTGGGACGTCCTCCCGACGTGAAAGACGCTTTATAAGTTTAAGTTGTTGTTGTTGTTGTTGAGAAGCCAATCATACGAAGTGGAGACAATAGAAAAGGGAAAATTTGAACCAAGCAAGGGTAAGACCACGAAGATTGTGTTGTATTGACCTGAACTATATGTTGCTAAGGTAATAATCATGAAGTGTGATAAATTGAAAACAGATGGTTGCCAAGGAGAGCTTGTAATGCTCAGCATAGGGTGAATTAACCTGAATCTGGCTTTCACATTCAATATCTGCGGCTTCATTCTGCTTTTGTTCATAAATTAAATATTAATCATGAGCAACAACCAAAATTGACTTTGACCTTTCAACATTAAAAAAGCATATTTTTTAAGAACCTGGCCTTAGAATTTAAATGAATCAACAACAACAATAGCAAAATTACATTTGTGGAGTGCCTTTCATGTCAGGAGGATGTCCCAAGGCACTGAACAGTCAGAAGTCAGCATCCAATCATCGGGGGGAGGGTGGGGATGCTGGGTTGGGATGAGGGAGGGCAGAGGGGTAGGAGGGTGACTGAAGGCACGGTAGAAGAGGAGAGTCTTGAGGGTCAAGCCATATTTGCTGGTCCATCATCACCATTTTCTGGAATAATGTGTACTTGTCTGCCTCTGGTATCAGACTACTAGAATCACCACTGAGGATCAAGCTGATTCCTATCTTTCATTATCAGCCATTTTACCTTGGAGACAACTCATCCCCAGAGAAATCCATTTGTCACCTACAAAGGAGGTTCAGGAGCTGCAGCCCCAGTAAATTTGCCAGTCACCAACTCAGAAACAGGGATGTCAATTTTAGTTCTACAACTGCACTCCCGGCTGAGTTGTGCTCATTTAGCACAGGAGTAAAACCTGAAACGTTCTTGTCTGTGTCCCAGAAACAGTCATGGATTGAGTGACCAAATTATTTATTATTATTAGTTAGTTATTTTTAAAGGATTTTTAACTTTATTATTTATTATTGTGGCTTGAATACACACTGAACAAACTAATTGAATTGCGAAATCAAAAAAACTCTACGGCCATGTGCTGCAATGCCTTTAATTAATTAATCAAAATAATTATTCCTTGCATTTGATATCGATGACACGTTGACATGTCATTGGGACATCTCAAAACGTTTCACAGGATATACTGTAAAGTAGATTTATTGTACATTTAAAGGTGAATGTTGCGTCCAATTTGTGTACAACAGTGTTCCACAAACAGGCATGAAGCATGTAACCACTTTTATTTGGAGGATTTCTTAGCCAAAACAATGGGAGAAACTCCCTTGTCTTCTCAAAACAGTGTCATAAAATCTTTAATGTCCACCAGTATAGTTAGATTGGACCTTGGGCTAATGTTTCATTATAAAGACAGTGCCTCCAACAATGCAACCTCCCACCTCCAACATTGCATTAGGATGCCATCATAAACTATATGATTCCATGTTTGAGTCAGTTATTATTGGTTGGTCACTGGAGAACTCCATAATTAATTTTCAATTTTGGAAATAAACCCACAATCTTCTGACTCAGAGGCAAGAGTTCTTCTTCTGAGACAGATTGACACATAGCCAGATCAGATTAATATTTATACAGATAGGTCAGATTAATATGTTACGTTTACTTAATTTCTACTCAATTATATTTGATAAAATTATTCGGGATAGTTATTTTTTAATTATAATCTTTGCATTTCATATAACGTCCTTCATATAAGGAAGATATCTCAAAGCACTTCACAGGAATCACTGTAAAATGTAGTGACTGCAAAATTTGAGGGAAAACACGACACCCAATTTGGGCATAACAAGGTCCCAGAAAAAGATAATGGGGATTATTGGCCAGGACACCAGGAGAAACCCTTTTGTGTTTTGAGTTGTACCATGGGATGGGGAATACCAACTCCAGCCCAGGTGCCTAGCCAACAATGTTGAGCACTATATAAGTTGTATTCTCCATGGTTTTTGTAATGTCCAGCTGAACAGGCAAATAAGCCTTAGGTTATCGTCTCATCCGAAGGACCACACCAACAATGTAGTACTGTACTAGAGTATCAGTCCAGTCTAAATACTGAGTCTTGACGTGGAGCTGGAACCCATTGTAAGATTGTATAATTGATGTGTCAAATAATATCTCAAATTATATTAGCAATAAACATATACTCGAGACGTATGATCAAACACATATGATAGGAGCTGGATGTGACTAACTTTGCAGAAGAAACAAAAGACTGTTTATAAACAACAAACTGGTTTCAGTCCTTATCAGTAATTTTCTTATGAAGAAATGATCTGTAGCTGTGTTCCATTTGTTTTTGCAGAGGAACCATCCTGCAAAGGACAATGAGTCAAAGGCCACCTAATGAACTGGATAAAGAGATTGATTCGAGAAAGAAGAGGGAGAAAGGAAAAAATTGGAACTTGGGAGTCGTGAACCATGTTCCAGTTTCAAGAAGGGAACATCCAGACTATGAGTGGAGCAACTCTAGACGTACTGTGGTGCTTGGATATTGAACTGGGAACTGCACAATAATAACTGGATATTTTGGATATGAAACTGGAAACTGTACATTAATATATGGATTCCTTTTTTTGGACTTATATTTGGATTAATTTGGATATTGCTCCTCTAGCTCACCCGCAACATTTACTTTGGTCAATTGAAATCATTGTGAACTGTGCATCGATACGCAAGCATTGTTGTGATGTATACTTTTAATTACTTATAATTATTACTAATCTAAATTAATAAACATGCATATTAATTGTACAACATTTGTGACAGTCCTTACTTCAGTGCAGGGTCACAAATTTACATCAACCCTTACACCATCTTCTGACTCAGGGGAGAGTGCTACTAACAGAGGGCAATGAAAGATGCTATACAAATGCAAGTTATTATTGGTAGGTCAGTGGGGATTCATTAAAATTGATACATGATTCCATCTTACCTTTTCTAAGAGGTAGCCAATTACCAGGAAGCCTTTTCCACCCAACATTTGTTCTTGCATGGCAACTGAGCTCTTCAGCAGATCAACTAGAAATGCCAAAAGTGTTGCACTGCACAAATATAGATCAAAATGAGTTTAAAGAAAGCAAGGATAAAAAACACTATTCCATTTTCTTATTCTCATACAGCAAAATAATTATCAAACTTTCATGCTTCAAGAACTTTGGTCATGCTTTTTAAAAACATTATTCTGATTTTTCAAAATATAATAAATTATTATTATTGATTGTTTAATACAGAGTATTTTTTCATTCTCAAAAGATGAGGATGATCTATGTGTTTAAAATGCTAAATAGACAAATCGAACATAGAACTAGAGCACATGGATTCAGTATTAGCCAGTGGAGCAACAACAAAAGATTACTGTATCAGTGGAACAGACTTCCAAAGGAAAAGCAGTTGATCCATGTCAATTGATACCTGGTGGCAATACAACGACTCCCTAAAGTAGAACATAAGTCAGAGTCTTTATGTTCACTCGGAACATAAAGACAATTTCTCAATCTGAAACACTTTTGCCAGGGTCTCAATCTGCACAATTGTCTCTTCAATTAATTAAAAGTGGTTCCTTGAAATTGGGACAACTTTTATATAGTTGTGGAGCTCCTGTGGCTCAGTGGTTAGAGTACTTGTCTTGCAAGCTGGGGAGACAAAGCTGGGGAGACCTGTGTTCGAATCCAGGCAGGTCAGGGCGAAACCTTGGGCAAATTTCCTTACTCCACACACCTAATAATAATCCCTCCAAAAAAATCACACAATAATAAAATTGGTCATTTCAATCCACGACTGTTTGTGGGGATGCTGCTGTGCGCAATTGGCTGCCGCGATTCACCCACAAATGTATACAGTCCATTCACTTTACAGTATATTCTATGAAGCACTTTGAGACATCGATAAGATGTGAAAAGTACTACATCAAATGCAAGGATTATTATTATTATAAAGACACCAGCTGTATTTGTACTGCAGTAATGCAAATCAATTTCTTCACAATAGCCTCTTAATGTGGTTTTATCAGGGAGAATCATTTTGTGAATGCACAACTCAAAACAACAATTATTTAATGCTTTTCATTTTCCTTATGATGTTGGTTTGGCTTTGTTACAGAAAAGGAAGAGGCCATTCAGCCTAGCACACCTATGTTGATACTATAATCCCTACTTTAAATCTATCTGTCGGCTGTTTTTTCACTCATACAGATAGGAAAGAGTGGCTGGGTGACCAAATTCTCATTGTATAGAACAATTATTGTGCAGAAGTATTTTAAACTTCTACCCAATATTTACCTACACCGAGCCTCCGGTGCTAACCATTCCGGTTAGAGGCCATATATGTATGATACCAGAACAAGCTTATGTTTCTGACATCACCCTTCATCAAAATGAAATGCTAGGCTGAATCAAGTCACTGTATAAGTAAAGCAAGCACAGCAAGTAAAGGCAAAGACAAGAACAACAAATTGCATTTATATATCGCCTTTCACAGGAGCATGATGGCCCAAGGTGCTGGATAATCAAGGACAATCAATCAATCTGAGTTGGGGTTGTATACAAGAGCAGAGGAAACCGAGGAGGGAAATGGAGTGAAAGAGATGGATAAAAAATGACCAAAAGCACGGACAAAGAAGAATGTCTTGAGATCGACTTTGAAAGTGGCTAGGAAAAAGGTAAGATGAAGAGATTCAGGGATGGCGTTCCAGAGCGTGGGAGCAAAATGGCTAAAAGCATGACTGCCAATAGTGGACAGTAGGGTCCGGTGATGTATCGGTTATATCCGATATAATTTTCATATCGATATGCCGATATCGGAATTTAAAATATATTGATATATCAAAAAATTTGATCTGTAAAAAAAATTGATATATCGCAAATATCGGTATATCGTGTCCAGCGATATATCGCAATATCGGTATATATCGGTATAATGTGGACTTTTTCAACTTACCTTGTCGATATCCGAATGGACGCGCACACCGGAATGCGCGCGCATGTGCAGGACAAAAAAACCCTGCAATATCGATATATCGGTATATATCAATATATCCGTATATATCAATATATCCGTATATATCAATATATCGGCGATATTGATAGACCGGTATGTCGATAGGGGCAAACCGATATATCAATATCGGAAAATTTCGATATCGACGGACCCTAGTGGACAGGTATGGCAGGGAACATGAAGCAGGACTACGCCTCCAGAGCACAGGTAGAAAAGCAGTAGCAGTATGGATATTCTCAATTTTGGATACAAAAAAGTCTCACAACTCTTCACGTTTGGGAGTTAAAAGAAAGGAGATGTCATGAGAAGGTGGGCAAAGGAGTTGTTTTGTTGTAGAAAAGAGGAACCAGGACTTGTCCTTGGCCTCCAGGAGTATAAGAACGTAATAAACAGGAGTAGGCCATTCGGCCCCTCAAGCCTTCTCCACCATTCAATAAGATCATAGCCTGATCTTCTAATCTAACACCACCTACCCGTCTGATCCCCATATCCTTAATCCCTTTATCCGTAAGAAATATGTCAATTTCAGTCTTGAATATGTTCAAGTACTGAGCATCTACAGCCTTTTGGGGTAGAGAATTCTATGAATTCACTACCTTCTGAGTGAAGAAGTTTTTCCTCAATCATGGAGTAAATAATAATAATATTAATGAGTGATCTGACCGTATATTTGTGGTTAAAACATGGAAGCCATTGCACACAAAAGTGTCGCAGAAACCATTGTGGATTGAAGTGACCAATTTATTATTATTTTTTGAAGGAATTATTATCAGGCGTGTGGAGTAAGGAAACTTGTGAAATGTGGGGTGAGGGTTTCTACTTCCCAGGTAGCAAGCCCATGTGGGCCCATATGGGCATGGATCAACCCAATTTATCCCATATGGGGCCCATATGGGCTTGCTACCTGGGTTGCTGCTTGTTAAACAGAGGCATATGGAGTTAAGGAAACTTGCCCAACATTTTGCCCTGCAGGGAATCGAACCCAGGTCTCTTGCTTGCAAGGCGAGTGCTCTAAATACTGAACTACAGGAATCCACAAAAGGATGATCTGGCGGAGGCAAGACATTAAGAAGTAAAAAATTAAAATTTGGAGGCAGCTTGATAGACCATTAATAGATTATGAAATGCTGCCAGGGGGAGGTTTAGGAAATAAAATACAGCTTCTTTGTGCTGTCTCATCCGCCTTTATTTTTCTAAACCTCTCATTTTATAATCTGTTAATGCTCGATCAAGCTGCTTCCTGACTTCTTCTCAAAGGATTTGTTTTAATTCCTTGCTATGTTTTATTGTATATAAGGACTACTCTGTATAAGGACTTATTCTACATAAGGTTTTCTATATAAGGGTTACTCCAGCCCATTTCAATAACATGGTGCTGCATTTGAAACACTGAAGCATGTGAAACAAGGTCATGATCCGTCACCATGTTGTTGTACATTGTAAAGGCGCAAAACCAGCTTGAGGTACTGTAACTATTCTTTGTGGTAGAATGCCAAGTAGATGTCTGTTTAATGGAGATAGTGTAGAATTTGTTTTAATGTGACAAAAGCGCCTAAGTGGTTTCACAAAAAACAAATTTAATTTTGCGTAAGTCATATTAAGTCAACTGATACAAATTAAAGTTTGCCCATATCTCACACTGCATGTAAATCTATGTCAGACATCAGCAATTGACCGCAAGCCTTTGTATAGTGCTTCAAATCACTGTTATGGGAACAGACATTGAGAAAGGTAAACAATGTTAATGCTGTCCATCTCAACTGCAAAAAATTGTGGTAAACGAGGAGATGAAAATTACAGTGAAATAAATGCTGCCTGGAAATGTAACAAAACATTTTAACTAAGGGGAGAAATGAAAGTGGTGAATGTTGCATAGGCAATATTTGCATATGGCATAGGAACAATAGGAATCATGTGGATGTCATCCCAAACATTCCAGTATATGACATGGAACATCTTGAAGGGCCATCAATCTCCTGAATCTTGCAAATGTTCTTGCTATGTGGTAAAGTATCAATCCATTCATTCACTATTGAATGTTGGGTCAAAATTACAAATTTGGGCAAAAAATTACTTGGCAATTAACGTTAACCATAAACAGTGTAATCCTGTGTAGAGGCTAATCCTGGATCTAATAACAATTAAAATATTTATAATAATTATGTAAATATTTGTTCAAAATCTTTTTTAAATTCCCACAAAGTAGAACTGAATAGAATAAAACCGTGGAATGAAATACCTCATCAAAAGGGTGTGATCATGAAAAGTATACTACCACATAAATTTGGTAATGATAATAATCCTTGCATTTGATATAGCACTTTTCACATTTTATCGATGTCCCAAAGCACTTCATAGAATATATTGTAAAGTGAATTGACTGTACATTTGTGGGCGAAACCTGGCAGCCAATTGCGCACAGCAGTGTCCCACAAACAGTTGTGGATTGAAATGACCAATTTTATTATTGTGTTTTTTTTTTGGAGGGATTATTATTAGGCGTGTGGAGTAAGGAAACTTGCCGAAGGTTTCGCCCTGACCTGCCTGGATTTGAACACAGGTCTCCCCAGCTTGCAAGACACGTGCTCTAACCACCAAGCCACAGGAGCTCCACATAAACTCCACAGGTAACCATATAAATGAGAGTCATGTTCTTTAAAACCTGAGTAAACACTTGATTACATTGATGTTTGCCCCGAACTTGTGGTCCAAATCATTTAATTATGATTGCTGGTTAGTACATTTACCAACCTGGGCGAACAAGTTCATTTGCTGGCCAGTAAATTTGCTGGATTTTATCAGGTCATGTTTGTAATATTTCAATTCTAAGCTTGCACTACAAAAGGTAAATTTACTGATCATCAGAAAATAATCCCTGAGGTATTCCATGTTGCCATTATTTTAAATCTTACCAGACTGTGGTCTCCACCAGACTGTCATTTTGCTGAAGGCAGTCCAATTGTGCAAACAATGGGAAAAGAACCTGAATACCACCAACTGAATGGATTGCACTGTGAATCGAGTGGGTGACAATAGCTTTTACATCCTAAACAAATGCAGAAAACAAAAACATGTATAACTTATCATGCATTTTGTATGTATTTGTTGAGATGATTATATGTTTAAAGTCTATGACATTATCCAAGAACAAGTGAATAAAGTCGTGCCACAGTTGACCTATCATTCCTAAACTTTATTTTGCTGTGCTGGAAAAATATTAATTTAAAGCCACATGTCTATTTCAAGAATGAAGAGAGAAATCACATTAGGTTCCTCTCATATAGTGAGTTTAGTGCAAGAGTACCATTGTCATTGATTGTAAGCAATTCACCCACCCTCTGAACTACAGGAAGTGTGTGGCTTGAAAAAAATCACAGGCAGTAAAATAATGGGAAGGTCAAAATAATGGGAAAACATTAGAAAGCAAGAGATCTAAAACAAAACGACAGAATTACTGGATTTAATTACAATTGTCTACCTACCAAAAGCATCAAGATTTAAACATTTATTACAATGCAGTAAATTGCTAAAAGGTCAATAGCTATTTTGAGCTGGAAATTCTGTAATTTATTCGGATATAAATGTTTTCTGTAAAGAAAATTATTACAACAATAATACATATTTACACAGTACCTTTCATGTAGTATAACTTCTCAGAGAGCTTTACAAATGACAGGATCAGATACCATGCAAAGCAGTGGGGAGGGGGGGTGGTGATTATATCCGTGATTCAAGAATCAGCCTTTAAGGTGGGATTTAAAGACAGAAATGGGGTGGGGGCGTGGGGAAGAAGGAGGGAATACCAAAGGTTAGGAGCCCAGCAGCTAAAAGCTTGACAATCCCGAGTGATGTGCAGGAGCTAGGGACATTCAGTTAGCTGAGCAGAGAAATCAAACAGAGGAATGACAACAACAACAAGAATGACATACAAGAAGATCACAGAGATAGGGTAGTGCTCGGGCATGACGGGATTTATAGATGAGGATAAGTGAAGTTGCTATTGGAAGGGAAGAGTCAGCACTTAAGTTCTAAAAGGCATTTTACATAATTGTATGTTAAAAGTAAGCAAAGCAGTCTTCGTCATATAACTCTGGTATAGTATAGCTAATAACTATGAACAAAAAATACCTGATTTATCAAATTAATTTTAAACAATATTGAATGAAGAAAGGTCTTTGTAAATCACAACAATGGAAAACATTAATGCAAACCTGTAACATTAGTGCATGTGGGGAATGTACAAAAATTGAAGGGTTTTCCTTTGGTGATGATTCAAGGCAAAGCTGTGCATCTGTAGCCTTGGCATTATATGTGAAGGCTATACTACTAGCCAGCTTCCCATCATAGAGTACTTGTTTATGGTGTTCAGCCAGATGGATGTCACTCTCTGATTTGAACTTAAAGGTACTCTGGAAAACAAAATATGCGTTTCAGTGTTTAACATTTGAGGGACTTTACAGTCACTGGAGTAAGACAACGCATTACCTGTTTGCACAATTTATGGAACTGCAATTGCAATTGACATGCAACATACAACACTTCAGAAAAATAATAAAAGAGAAAGTTGAAACACTGCAAAAGGGGAAACAATGTGTAAGGAATTTTTTTAAATCTATTTACTTAAAATACTTTGAGAATTGAACACAATAAATTGGTGTTTTCCCTAAAGCAAGAAATCCCTGATTTAATGTCATGCTTGGATCGCATCCACCGATTGCAAAACACTTCAGTAAAATTATTTATGTAAAGGTGCAGCAATGAAACGATTGAGATTAGTAATGGCAAAGCTGTTGGATCAGCATCAGAGCTGCTTTCAAGTTTCCTGAAAACAGAAAATTTCAGTGCCAGGTGGTTATTGTTGTTAATAACAATAGAATACAGCTCCAGAATGTAGCTCTCTGACCGTGGCTTTGGTCATCTTTACGACTTGGCTCCCACTCCCAACTCAGGTAGCCAGGCAGCTATGCTTAGCACTTTGGGATGTCCTCCTGACTTGAAAGGCGATATATAAATGTTAATTGGTAATGAAATGTAAAACAGATTGGTAATTATCTGACATTAATGATGGCAGGTAAAGTAGGTACAACACGGATAGAATGACAAGAAGTTCTAATAAATGATAGTTACATAGGGGTGTGGAGGAGAAGAAAATGTTCAAAATGATTAGCTGTAACAGGTACAAAATCATTTTACAATATATAGTAGTCAAGCAAGACTTGGGCAACTCATAACCGGATAATATCAACTAAATAGACCAATTGTCTGAAGAGTAAAGGCATCACCTGGAACAATATTTGGCCTGCAAATCAGAAAGGTGTAAATTGAATCCCCCACTCTCTGCTCAATCAGGTGAACTACTAGACCAAAAGATCATTGTGCACTACAATTAGCTTCTGTATCGCTTGGATTGGAGATTCTGAGTGGAAAAAACAAAACCAGCCAGAATTTCTCTTCCTGGTAATTCAGGGATTCCTGCTGAAAGATGCACATGTGTGATGACAGGGGAGGGAGGGTTCATGATCAGCTGTGAAATACTCCACAGTTAAATAGCCTGGCAATACAAACGTAATACTATAATAATAAAGTCCTTACTTCTGATACAACATTTCTCGCATCGTGGAGATGTCTCAAAGAACTTCACAGGATATACTGTGAAGTGAATTGACTGTATATTTTGTTAACAAAACACTTGTCAAGAGTCGCATGGGAATAATAGACAAATATGCAAGGCATTGATCAGGACCATGGAAAGGAGACACTGAGGAAAACTAAAATGGCTAATCTTTCAAATGATTAGAATAGTAAGGAGCTAATGTGCACACACGTTTAAGAGGGTGTCAATTGATAAAGCGGCTAAAAATAAAGCTAACTAATGTTAATCCTATGTTTACAAAGACATTTGATTTCAGAAGGAAAGAGGTACTGTTAACCTTTGTAACTCATTTGTTAGAGGGAGACTGGGGACAGGCCCCAGCTCTCCCGGCATCTACCAGCCCATTGACTTCCTCTAACTCCCAACCAACCGAGAGAGAGAGGGACTGAGAGAGACTGGATAGATCTAGTCAGTCGTTGTATTGTATCCAATTCAGGCAGTTACTTAAGAAAGTAGGCCTATAAAATTAATCAATTCAAAAGCCTAATGTGTAACTTAATCTACAAAATACACATATCACCACACTTTACGGAAAAGCACTTTGAGACATCCTCCTGATAAAAAAGGCACTATATCAAATGTATGGATTGTTATCACAAATGCAAGATGTCAAGACCATAGAGAAAATATGAAGGCAATTCAATAGAATAATACCAAGCATGAGCGATTTTAGCCATTGATCAGGCCCACTTTCTCTAGAGCGAGAATGTTGAAAAAATATGTTGCATATATTCCAAATTACGACGGGTTTTGATTGTGCAGTAAGGATAAACTAATCCCTCTGGTGAGTGAATAAAGGGCAAAACTTGATGAGTTTTCAACTAAGGGTGTATTTGGGAGAATTTAATTTATATTGAGTGGTTTGGGGAATCAAGCAATCCTTGAAAAACATGTTTGGAGCAAATTCCACAGTATCTTTTAAAGCAGTGGTTCCCAACCTTTTTTTGCTGCGACCCAAATTAACCACCAGCAGATCCTCCACCACTAGAGGGCGATATTGCGATTGACACTCAGCTCAGTCAAAATGTTATCTCGTAAATACCCTCGTTAAATAAATTGGTCAGCATTGCATTTGTTTAGCGTTAAAAGCTTTTTTTTAAGAGTTAAAAAAGCATTTTCAACATTAAAAAAAATGGGTGACCCCTCACGAACCTACTGAGGACCTCCCCGCGACCCTGATTTGGGTCAGGACCTGAGGTTGGAAACCATTGTTTTAAAGGGTAATCAGACACAGAAATCATAAGGGATCCAAGCAAGATTTGATACTCAATGGGTTACTCTTTCAAAAAGCTGAATGGCCTTCTTGATCCAACTTCCACAATTCTACGCAAGGTGGGTAACTTTTACTAAGCATCTAAAATACCACTTTACGTCAGAATATGCATATGAGCTGCTCAGGGGCAATAATCCCTCCAATCCCGTATTATTTTGTCCAGTCCCATGGGACCTAAAGAGATTGATTAGCACTTCATCACAACATGTATCTGAGACCAGCAAATAAGTAGCAGCAGGGAATTGAATCGGTCTCCTTTACTCGTAGAGGTGCTCTGTGTTGGCGGATCACCATCTGCTTTTGCAGAGTGTAAATTGGCAAAATTAATGATCACTGCAAAACTAATTATTCCTAAACCGTTGACAGAATTTGGTCAAGGTCAGATCTAGGCTGATTCAGAATATTATAGAATTAATAGTAATCATAATCCTTGCATTTGATATAGTGTTCTATCATGTCATTGAGACTTCTCAAAGCACTTCACACATATACTGTAAAGTGAATTGACTGGATATGTTGTGAATGATTAAATCAAGTTAATGAAATGAATTAAATTTAGTGCAACTGTTGTTGAAAAAATGAGCATAGAAATCTAAAAGTGTCCATGAGAAATACAAAAAAGCGGCATGAAAAAGGAATTTACTTTATCTTTAATGGAAGAGAATCTAAAGCAAAATCTTCTCCCATGCAATTTGTCAGTTTCAATTGCTTTAAACAAACAATGATTTTAATCACAAGCTAATATTTATTAGTGTTCCTTGGTTAAAATGCAAAAGTTGGTTTACACTTCCTTGGTTAAAATGTAAAAAGCTGACAGAAGTATTCCTAGTTCACCAAGCTAAGAGATTATATTAAGAAAGAATCTATTAAACATGATACTCGCAGTAACACATAGACATACAGAATTGAATTGTAAAGGTATGTTTTGCAAAATCCTATTCTCCACCGTCCACCACCTACTCCATGCACCCACTCAAGCATTGAAGATGTGCGAAGAGGTCATGGAGTTCCTTATCTTCAAAATTTACAACATCCACCTGGCAGCCTCATCTTTCTGCCCCGTGTCACCCACTACTACCCCCATTCTATCTCCTTCACCAACCCTGCCATCAGCTACTACCACGACCCCCATCCTACATTTATTTCCCCCCATCTCTCCTTGCTCCCTCTCAACCACCATCACCAATATAAAACCCACCACGTGCTGCCTCTTCTATCTCTCCACCCAATTGCTGATCACCCAGGTCCCCCTCCTCTACCCACTGCTAGTAGGCACCATTAACTGGTTACTCTCCTGAGTAGGAATCAGTCCTACTCCCCCTCAAAGCTGCCATCATCACCCACCTCCTTAAAAAAACCTACACTCAATCCATTCCAACCGTGGTTACTACTGGAGCCGTGTAGCTCAGTGGTTAGGGCACTCGCTTTACAAGTAGAGAACTAGGTTTGATACCCGCTAGGGTGAAACCTTGGGCAAGTTTCCTTACTCCACACACCTAATAATAATCCCTAAAAAAAACACATTAAAAATTGGTAATTTCAATCCATGACTGTTTGTGGGACACTGCTCTGTGCAATTGGCTGCCGTGTTTTGCCCACATATATGCAGTCAATTCACTTTACAGTATATTCTGTGAACCACTTTGAGACATCTAAAAGACATGAAAAGAACTTTATCAAATGCAAGGATTATTATTATTATTATTACTGCCCTATCTCAAACCTGCTCTTCCTTGCAAAAGCTCTGGTGCGCATTGACCAACTTTGGGCACACTCCTACCTCCAAACACCACTAGAACCCATCCAGTCATTCCACCCAACCCACAATACAGAGACAGCGCTTGTGAAAGTCACAAACGATGTCCTCTCTAACACATCCTCTACCTCCTTGTCCTCCTGGATCTCTCCACTGCGCTTGACAGTCAATCACTCTATTTTCTACCACTTCCTGTCGTCCACCATTCACCTTAGTGGGACTGCACACACTTGCTCACAAACTGCCAGCACTTCATCTCTGCAAATGGTTTGTCTTCTTGCTTCCACCCAGTCAGCTGCAGGATACCCCAAGGATGCAGCCTTGGCCCCCTCCACTTCCTTATTATCTACATGTACCCTCTCGATGATATGATCTGCAAACACGGAGTCAACTTCCACATGTATGCGGATGTCACCCAACTCTATGTTTTCACCTACAGTTGCGAATCCCAGACCCCTGATGTTCTCTCAAGTTGCCTGTCAGACATCAAGAATTGGATGAGTGCAAATTTCCTATAGTTAAAAGTCGACAAGACAGAAGACATACTCTTTGGCTCCCTGACATCTTCTGTCCCCTTGATTCCGATCTCCTCAACCTAGCTGACCTGTCTGAACTTGTGAGCAACTTAGGTGTCAGGTTCGATCTCCAGATATCTTTTCTCCCCCACATCTAGTCTTCACCAATACAGCTTTCTTCTACCACTTTGCTCGTCTCGTCAATACCTCAACCCAAAAGCTGCCAAAGCGCTGGTCCATGCCTTTGTCACCTCTCAGCTGGACTACTCCAAACTCCTCCTGGCCAGTCTCCCCTCCATCCAGCTCTTGCAAAACTCTGAAACCCACATTCTCACCCGGACCAAACTTTGCACCCCGATTACCCCAGGTCTTGCCAAACTGCACTGGCTCCCTGTCACAGAGTAGATCAACTTCAAGATACTCACTGTTGTGTTTAAATCCCTCTACTACTTGGCACCCTCCTACCTCTCTAACCTTCTCTCTCCTCATAGCATTACTCGCTGCGCCGCTCTATTGGGTCCAGCCTCCATCTTGTTCCCTGAATCTGACATCAGTGGTAGGGAAAATTCTTGAGTCCTTAATTAAAGATGTCGTTATGGGATACCTGGAAAACCACAAAAAGATTAGGCAGAGCCAACATGGCTTTACAAAAGGGAAGTCATACTTGACTAATCTTTTAGAGTTTTTTGAAGATGTATGCAGCAGTTTGGATAGAGGGGAACCGGTAGATGTATTATATTTAGATTTTAAGAAGGCATTTGATAAAGTGCCACACAAAAGGCACAAGATCAAGGCCCACAGGATTAATGAGAACATATTAACATGGATAGATGAGTGGCTAACTGGTAGAAAACAGAGAGTAGGGATAAACGGGTCATTCTCGAATTGGCAGGATGTAACTAGTGGAGTGCCACAAGGATCAGTGGTTGGGCCTCAGCTATTTACAATTTACATCAATGATCTAGACGAGGACATTGAATGTAACGTGCCTAAATTCGCGGATGACACTAAACTAGGTAGGAGAGTGAGCTCTGAGGATAATGCAAAAAGATTGCAACAAGATACAACTAGATAGGCTAGGGGAGTGGGGAGGTAGGTGACAGATGGAATTCAATGTGGGGAAATGTGAAATTATTCACTTAGGTAACAAAAATAAAAAAATTGATTATTTTCTGGACGGGGAGAGGTTAGATAGTGTTAGTATTCAAAGGGATTTGGGTGTCCTTGTACATCAGTCTCAAAAAGTTACTTTGCAGGTGCAGCAAGCAACTAAGAAGGCGAATGGCATGTTAGAGTTCATTTCAAAAAGTTTAGAGTACAAGAGGAGGGAAGTCTTGCTGCAACTGTATTAGGGCTTTGGTGAGACCGCACCTGGAGTATTGTGTGCAGTTTTGGTCTCCTTATTTAAAAAAGGACATACTTGCCTTAGAGGGGGTGCAGTGTAGATTCACTAGGTTAGTTCCTGGGATGAGGGGACTGACCTATGAGGATAGGTTTAATAAATTAGGGCTGTACTCTCTATAGTACAGAAGAATTAGTGGAGATCTTATTGAAACATATAAGATTCTTAAAGGGATGGATAAAGTAGACAGTGAGGGACTGTTTCCCCTGGTAGGAGAATCTATAACCAGGGGTCACAGTCTTAAAATTAAGGGTCAGCCTTTTAGAACGGAGTTGAGGAAACATTTCTTCACTCAGAGGATAGTGAATTTATAGAATTCACTACCCCAGAAGGCTGTGGATGCTCAGTCCCTGAACATTTTCAAGGCTGAGACTGATAAGATTTTTTTTTTTAAATAGAGGGGTTAGGGGATATGGGCATGGGGCAGGTAATTCGAGTTAGGTCAGAAGATCAGCCATGATCTTATTGAATGGCAGGGCAGGCTCGAAGGGCCAAATGGCCTACTCCTGCTCCTAATTCTTATGGTCTTATGGTCTAATGCTCCGCTCCACTATCGGCGGCCGTGTTAAACTGGCAAATGGTGTATGCTATAGTCTTAAATAAACCATATTAAAATAAATCATTTTCAGTTGTTCCAAATACAGTAATGAAATCAAAGACCATCATATTTTGAATGATTCTAATTAGTAGTGCAACATTAAAAATGACTTAAAAGCAAAGCATAAAACAAGAATAGGACAATTAGCCCAACTGCCAGCTCCCACCTTCACAATACTTAGTCTATCATGGACTTCCCACACACCATCAGCAAGGGAAGATTCCACATAAATGTACCCAATACATTGAACAAAATCTCCATAATGATTTTCGAACGTCATAATTCAACCCTCCTCTACAATCACAATCTCTTCTACCCACACACACTCTCCAAGAGAGAAATGAGCTTTTCATGGAATAATTTCAATCTGCACCTAACCCTCTTTCCTCACAGACTGTTGTCAACCAGATATATATTCAAGTTTGTTTCCCCGCCCACCCCATAAAGTGAATAGTATCAACTGTTTTTGTTGAGATCCTCTTCTACACATTAGAGGTCATACCTGACCACAATAAAAATTTAATAATTTGACAAATCAAAGCGAAGTGTACAGAAAGAAAACATGCTCTAAATGCAGCCCCAGTTCCACAAAGGTGATAATTAGATAAACTGAGCTAAAATATCCTCAGATAACCTTATCTAAAATTTAGATAACCTGCTCTCAATCTGAGCAGGTTAAGAATTCCAATATAAATTGAAAATGGTCATCTTAATAGCGGCATTACTGCTGCAGCAAGAGAACCCGCAATGTCATCACTTTAAGTACTAAATTGTTACTCCAAATACTCCTTCTTGCCAATGTGTTTAATTTTGTGTGTTATTTAGTGGGTTTAAGGTCCAAAAATTTTGTGAAAAGAACGCATCTCGGGTTATGTAATGGGACAGCATGGGAAACCATGTTTCAATTTAGGACGTTTCGATCTGAGTACCGTTTTTCAGGAACGCAACCCCGTCCTAAATAGAGGTTTACCTGTATTTTAATATTTATACAATATAATACAATTTACACTTCTATAGTACCTTTCATGTAGGGAGGGTGTATTATAGATTTATCAGATTACAGTATTAAGACATTAAAATAAACAAAATACATAATTTGATTTGATTTTAAAAGTAAGAAAAATCATAGAAAACAAGAAGTTTCTTTTTTATCTACAATATATGAAGTCATATACCTCAAAGAATATCTTATGAAGAGTTGGAGACATCTTCCTAAGATGAAAGGTGCTATAAGGAATCAAAATGTAATGATCATTATTTTAAATATGTTTTATTTTCAAAATGTAATCGTTAGTTGTTACATAATAATAATAATAATCCTTGCATTTGATATAGCGCTTTTCACATCTTATCGACGTCCCAAAATATACTTCACAGAATATACTATCAAGTGAAGTGACTGTATATTTGTGGGCGAATCGCAGCAGCCAATTGCACACAGCAGTGTCCCACAAACAGTCGTGGATTGAAATGACCAATTTTATTATTGTAGTTTTTTTTGGAGGGATTATTATTAGGAGTGTGCCCAAGGTTTCGCCCTGACCTGCCTGGATTCGAACACAGGTCTCCCCAGTTTGGTCTCCCCAGCCTGCAAGACAAGTGCTCTAACCACTAAGCCACAGGAGCTCCACAATACATAATAATGAAGAATGCTTCAAATTTGCAGCTATCTCAAGTCTCAAATGATCTAACCGGAATGAAGACCCCCAAACCCATTACTGTTCTGATTTATTTTGAAATAATCTTAAAACTCAAAGCAGCTCTCAAATTAAGGATAATGGAACTCTACAGCAGAATTATTTGTCTTGTTAGAATGGAATTCCATATTATACATGGAATCTTGACTTCCCAACAGGGATGCAGTTTTCGAGTTAATTAATTGAGTTTCTGAACCTCATCATCAAATCTCAAAAGTCATACATCAAAGCTATGTGGCCTTCATATCTCTGTGTGCAAGGAAGCAAGCTCCTCGATACAGCTTTGAAAGTAGTCAGTTCACATACTAACAACTGTCATTCATTACAGAAATAACAGTGAATTCTAATGGGACTCTACTCGATATGTTTAAGAAAAAACTCAAGTACCATAAACAATTCAATAGGAGAGATTTTTAATTACCATTTTGATTCATAAGAATTCTTACTTTTCAATTATTTTCAGGAGAAATCACCTTGCTAGCTTCATTTGTATGATAATTGAATTGAATTTCTGTTTGCCATTTCCTTGTGGTAGCATTCCTAAGTGTCCTCTTTATTTCTACATTTTCAAGCTTGACTTCTCACTCTCCCTGGCCTGACAACTGGAGCTGAGTGAGTACAGTTTCTCTCAGCTTCAGTTAGTAAAGCCATCCAGTTAATTCCCCTTTACAATTTCCATCTAATCTCTGCCCACCGAGGCAACCTTCATTCATTAAAACACTTGGTATTTCCACATTACTTCCTCCAAACTTGGACTGACCATAGGTCTGCAGCTATGACCTAAGATGATGATAGCAAGTTAACAGAGGACGAATAGTAAAATGTAAAGGGGTAAATGCATAACCACACCCAGCAATATGGGCTAACATTCACACTCCATGCCTATAATGCCAAATAATCTACACTCCATAACAGATGACCATTAGTAAGACAGCAGTAACATAAATACACTCCTGCATAGATTCTGTTTATCTCCCTTGATTCTACCACTCAGGGCAGCAGCCCGAAGGCCAAAGCCATAATCCTTGCAATTCCAGGATCATGATTGTTGTCCCCATTTATCAATAAATAATGTTCCCTTAGAGCACATCAATTGTATTGTTGACAGCAAAAATACTCTTCCTTCATTGTGGCAAACTTTGCATATTAGTATGTGGATAACACAACACATTGATTTAGCCTCCAAGAATTGTTTAACCTCCAAATGAGGAAGTGGCAAATAATCTGGTTCCATTCTAGAAGTCCTACAGAGCAGAACTGTCTTCCACCAATCACTGAGCGCAACATAGGAGGGCTATAAATTATCAGCCACACTCTTACTAAAGACTAAACACTGACTATTCAATAAATCGACTTCCCAGCCATCCCAAGCTCCATGACAAAGACCAAGAGAACTCCATAGGATGAAATTCTTCTACCGTTCAGTTGTTCAAACATATATATAATGCATCTATAATAATCAGAAAAAACAATTAGCATTGCATTTGGTATGGAACCTTTGCAAGTTGCAAGTCCGCTTCAAAACGCTTCACTAGATTTTACCACAAAGTAGTGACTGTGCATTTGTAGGCAGCAGCTCAATTGTACACATAATTGTCCCAGAAACAGGCATGAAACAAATGCCTAATTTTCTTTTAGGGGATTGTTAGTTAGGATACCTGGAGAAATTTCCTTCTCTTAATAGTTCTGTCAGATCTTTAACAGGCCTGTTTGATATCTTATCTTCGGGACAGCAACTCTAACAAAGGAACACCCCACCTCAGGACTGCAAATGGAGTGTCAGACAACCCTGAGAGTTGAATACATTTACAAGAAATTACACCTGTCTTTCACCACCTTATTTACAGCCTAGGTTAAAAATTCAACTAAAAAGCACAGTATGAATATCTATATTAGAGAATATATCTATCTAAACTATTAACAATCAGGAGTTCCCATAGCTCTATTGAATTAGAATAATTAAGGATTATTCAATATGCCTTAAGCTTTTTAAAATGTATTAAACTATAATGTAGCATTGCTGGTTACCATTACTTTAAATATGTGTGTCAACAAATGCTAAGCTCTGCAAAGATACTAAACAGTGCTCATAAGTTATTCATTGCATTTTATAAAGATATGACTGAAAGTGCACTAGAGCAGTCAGATACTCTCTGTAAAATAATGTCATGTTTAAAAGCATTTTTCTATTAGAATAAGAGTTTTTGTTAGAAATTTTCATCACTGAGGAATTTTGCCATTGCTACTCTCAGTACCTAACATTTATGTGGGGTAAAGAGACACAATGCATGTAGCAACATCATCAATCTTTTTATAAACACCGAGAGAAAATTATTATATCAAAATAATCAAGGGACCTTGAAATCAAGCAAATTAGAAAATAACTTATTCTCTATTAACCAGTAGCAGTAACTAAGTAACTAAGTATCTCAAAACGGAGGATAACTCCAGAATGAGGCCATCCCTGCAGTTTCAGAGGTCAACAAAGCAATAAAGGCAAAATAAACCAGTGATAATAAACCCAAGTAAACCAAAATACCTGGCCTAAAAGAGTGAATTTCCACTGCGTAGTAAACAAATCTCATCATCATTCAAAATAGTTAATCTATTGGGTTCAATTGAATAATAATGCATGACTGCCATAAACATTGGAGCTTATTTTTCCTCCCTCCAATTGTTCTCTTCATATTACGGGACCAACTAATGTTATTTATATGTATATAAGTATACATCAAACAAAAATAATATTCCTTGCATTTGATATAGTACCTTATCACATCACAAAGCGCTTCACGGAGTATACAGTGCAGTGAATTGACTGTATATTTTGTGGGCAAAATATAGTATATATAAAAATATTTTTATACAACTACCATGTATGATTGGCTGCTGTATTTCGCCCATAACAGACAATACAATCCACTTTATAGTATATTCTGCGAAGTGCTTTGAGACATCTCAATGGCATGATAAGACAGTATATCAAATGCAAGAATTAGTTTTATTATTTTCTAATCCTCTTTGAACCGTTTTCTTGTCACCAACATTGAAGTAACCATCTATGTAAGCCTCATTATATCCATATGTTATTCAAACTGCAGGCAAATCCCAGTGTGATACAAGCAACACCCAATATAAGCAATAAACACAAACAATGCAAATAGTAATAAATTCTACATATTTTAGTCAACATTTTGATCTTCCACCAATTTTCTAAACTGGAGCAAACCAATGCGACAATTGACTACACTTCCAAGTTATAATAATAATAATAATCCTTGCATTTGATATAGTACTTTTCACATCTTATCAAATGTCCCAAAGCGCTTCACAGAATATACTGTGAAGTTGGTGTCCAGGAACTACAAGCTGTAATTCGGGTTTATTGAAATAATAATAATAATCCTTGCATTTGATACAGCACTATTCACGTCTTCTGGACATCTCAAAGAGCTTCACCTATACTGTAAAGTGAATTGACTGTATACTTGTCGAAACGCAGCAGCCAATTGTGCACAGCAGTGGCCCACAAACAATCATGGATTGAAATGACCAATTTTATTGTGCCTTTTAAAAGAATACTGTAGTTGTAAATGTCCCCTCATACAGGTAAGTTTGAACCAGACATGGACATTGTAACTAACCTATTAAGTACTGGGTAGATGTCATCCAAAAATACCTCCTGTCATGTGAGCAACAGTGAGTCCCCTTCTCTTCAGCTGAATTCTGATTTTTGCAGTAAAAGCAAGTCCATTTCCATACATGTCTTTGGATACAAATTTGGCTAATTCATGCAAATTTCAGGCAAATTGGAATGGATCTCTCAGAGACCAGAACACAATAGCAAATCCACTAAAACAGAGAAATCTTTCCGGGAATTCGTGGAGCATGGTTCGCACTCAATTGTAATAATGCTCACATTCAAAACTATCACCAGAGAATCTTTGCAAATTGGGAAAGAGCATGAAATCATGACATGCCATTTGAGCCAGCCACTGTCAAGCGCTCTGAGATGCTACCCTGCGTGAAGGGTGTTATAACTACAAGTTTTTATTGTTGCTCAATGAATAACTGCAATTTTGACTGAAATTCATTTGCATAACGTTCGAGGTAACAAATTAACTTTCCCTTCCTCAGCAGTTTAGAGAACAAATTGTTTAGATACAAAGTGATGTCAGTAAGAAACAGGAAATACCATAGCCAGGTTTCAATATTGATTTCTGATAATTGTGCCGGCTTTCCTTTCTGTTCCACAGGAAGTCTAGGATCTGCGGAAGCTTTTCCAAAAATCTCTCCAAAACCTTTATGCGACTCAGCCATCGAAAATTTGCAAAATACATGAATTCTGCATATTCCGACTCAACCTTCTTTAGCAGTTCCACACATTGCTGGTGATTCGGAACTTTTAATCACCGTGTCCATCATATCTTTCGGTGAGTCATTGGAGGACATTGAGTGCACAAATTCTCCTAGTGAATAACACTGTAGAAAGAGAACGGGGACTGTTGTTTGCTAAATGTTTCTGCCAAATATTCCTTCAGCTCAGTGACAAATCCAATATTTTATCTGATCATCGACAATGCAACATCAGTAGTGACAGAAGCAATTTATTGAGATACAAACCAAATATCCCTGAAACTTCCTGCAAATCAGCAAATTTTGAAAGTTCATGCAATGCAATTGAAAAAGCAAACAATCACTGAGTTCAGTCTTCAGCTGAGATTCAATGTTTTTTGCAAGATCTATCAAATGTCTGAAGATATTCTGATGATTGAATTGCAAGCTCCAAACCTACTGTCTCTAACTTTTGCATTATCATTTTCTTGCAATGTTTCCAACACCATAGTGAGAATGTCTCTCACTGAATCAACATCAGAAAAGTGTTTTCAATTTCTGATACTAATGGACCTCAACTGGCCACACATTTATGTACAATTGGTCACTTGTAGCTAGTTGCCACATATTGGACAACGCTACCAATCTCTAGCCTGGACTATGAGCTCAAAGCCCAAATGTGGGGCTTCAATCCACAGCCTTCTGACTTTGAAAGACAAGAATGCTACAGGCTGAACCAGAATGTGTCTGTCCTCTATTGATTGAAATCAATAACTCAAAATACATTAAATTGCTGATGCAAATTCACATTTTATCACTTGATGAAGCAGTGTGTTCCAGCCTTAAAGCAGACCTTGAGGAAGTCATTGGTTGAAATTGTGACACTCAGCAGAATGTTAGCAGTCCTGCCCTGGACAAGTGAGTCAGAAAGCAGGTATTTTAGTTTCACAACCATGTCTACCCTCATCTAACAACCACATATTTATTTTCTAGTGGGGAATCATAAGCAGGAACCAGAAAGATTTGTATCAAACCTCTCAACATCTGACTTGTGGGAAATAATGCCGAAAGTACCTGGATAAACTGGTAAGCAACACAACATATTTGGGGGTATGTGTACTAATTTGTAGCTGAAATGTAAATAAATATAATCCTTCCATGTTATTTTATAGATGTATACATTTTTCAATAAAAGTATAACCAAACATTATAATAATCCTTGCATTTGATATAGTGCTTTTCATGTTTTCTAGACATCTCAAAGTGCTTCAAAGAATATACTGTAAAGTGAATTGACTGTATACTTGTAGGCTAAATGCGGCAACCAATTGCACAGCAGTGTCCCACAAACAGTGGATGTCGGATGTTGCTTGTATCACACTGGGCTTTGTCTGCAGTTTGAATAACATATGGATATAATGAGCCTAACATAGATGGTTACTTCTATGTTGGTGACAAGAAAACGGTTCAAAGAGGATTAAAAAATAATAAAACTAATTCTTGCATTTGATATACTGTCTTACATAGATGGTTACTTCTATGTTGGTATATTCTGTATATTCTGTGAAGTGCTTTGAGGCACCATTGAGATGCCTCAAAGCACTTCACAGAATATACTGTAAAATGGATTGAAATAACCAATTATTGTTTTTTTTGAGGGATTATTATTAGGTATGTGGAATAAGGAAACTTGCCCAAGGTTTCGTCCTGCTTGGATTCGAACACAGGTCTCATTCTTGTAAGGCAAGTGCTCTAACCACTCAGCTACAGGATTCCATTAGACATTAAATTAGCAACTAAAATGAGCAATTAAATTAGCAATTAAAAGATTACGCCAAGCAGCTCAGGGGCAAATTAAAATCGTCACAGTGTATGCCTGCTCTAACTGCAACAACAACAACTTACATTTATAGAGTGCTCTCCACGCCAGTCGGTGCCGAGAGATTCAAACATAAGATTGAGGATCTTGAAGTCGAGTCGCTCTCTGACAGGGAGGCAGTGGAGTTTACCAAGGACTGGGATAATCGGGGTGCAAAGTTTGGTGCGGGTGAGAATGTGGGAAATGGAGTTTTCAATGAGCTGGATTTTGTGAATGGTGGAGGAGGGAAAGATCGACGAGAAGGGAGTTAGAGTAGTCCAACCAAGAGGTGACTAGGACCAGGATTTCGACAGCTTTTGGAAGGAGGTATTGACAGAGAGAGGCAATGTGGTGGAGATGGAAGAAGGCGGTGCTGGTGAGGGACCGCATGTGGAGGAGGAAGGATAACTGGGGATAGAACCTAACACCTAAGATGCGCACGGGTTCAGAGAGTTTTAAGGACAGATCAGGTAGGTCGAGGAGGTCAGAACCGTGGGACAGAAGAGGTTGATGGAAGCCAAAAAGTATGCATTCCGACTTGTTGACGTTTAACTGTGGGAAATCTGCACTCATCCAGCTCTTAATGTCTGACAAACAAGCTGACAGAACATAAGGGGAATGGGGGTTGCAATTGAAGGTGGAAAAGTAGAGTTGGGTGTCATCTGCATGCATGAGGATGACACCCTGCATTGACGGATGACATCACCGAGAGGAAGCATGTAGATGATCAAGAGAAGGGCAGATCAAAGATTTAAATCATTGCTCAAAAAGCAGGAGTCCTGCAGTTCACTGGTTTGAACACTTGAGACCTGGATTTGTTTTCTGGCACGGCAAACACTGGGCATGTTTCCTTACTCAACATGCCTCTTTACCTAGCAGTAGATAGGAACTCTATTGTTAATAAATTTGTAGATCACTTTTCCAGTGTAATAATTCCTTAAAAAATATATATTTTTTTAATTGGTCACTCAATCCACAAATGTTTGTGGGACACTGCTGTGCACAATTGGTTTCGCCCACAAAATAGACAGACAATTCACTTTACAGTATATTTTGTGAATCTTTTTGAGGCATCTTGAAGACTTGATAAGCCACTACATCAAATGCAAGGGTTATTATTACATGAAACAACAAACAGAAATGTTAGAGGAACAATTGCCGCTTGCAGTTGTAACAGCAAAAACATCTACACTGTGGAAACAAACAGGTACATAATATTGGATTCCTATTGGGAGGATGAAATAATAATCCTTGCATTTTGATATAGTGCTTTTCACATCTTATCAAGATCACAGAATATACAGTAAAGTGAATTGACTGTATATTTGTGGGCGAAATGCGGCAGCCAATTGCACAAATCCGGGGTGAAATAAAAGAAACAAATGATGAGACCGATCAGACAGAAAGACAATGGATACGATCTGGGGATCACAGAAAAGTAGACAGTTGCACAGGAGTTAGCAGATAAGACACTGTAGTATGAGACTCAACTGGATGAGTTACTCTTTTCAAAAGTAAAAGTGAGGATGAGATTCATAGATTCATAGATAATGAGGAAAGAGGGAGAAAATCTAGTTGTTTTATGTGTGGAAACAAATGACATACAAGTAGATCCCGCTTAACATCGATTAACATTTTTTCTTGATAATGTTGCTGGTACATTGGAAATATATATTCATTAAACGTTGCAATATTCACTATTACATTGTTTGCCAACGGGTAGAAAGGGGGCACAACAGCACTAGGACCTGTGAGTGAGCCAGGCTGGCAGCGAGAAAGCAAGTCAGCCGGCAGCGAGTGACACCGGCAGCGAGTGAGACCAGCCTGGCCGGCAGAGAGTGATACTGGCAGTGAGTGAGTGAGCCGGGCAGGCAGTCAAGGAGTGAGTGAGTATAATGAGTGAGTATAATGAGTATAATGAGTGAGTATAATGTTTTTTTAAAGAAAATTTTGATGAAAAATGTCCAAAAGAACCTAACTCCAGTTTTACATTCATTCATATGGGAAAAATGTATTCGCTTAATGTTGTTTCGCTTAAAGTTGCACTTTTCAAGAACCAAACTATGACGTTAAGCGGGGTCTACCTGTAGAAAGAAAACCAGAACAGCTAAAAGAAGCATATAAAGGTCGGTGAGCAATTTTAAAGAAAAGGGTGCAACCATGGTTTAGATCTGATTTGTGCCCTGTCTCTATATTTTCTGGGAGTGGGAAAAGATAAGTAATTTAAATGATTAATTAGAAAGATTGTGTGTGCGGGAGGAAATTTAGGTTGTAGATAAGCGGGGAACTTTTCCAAGTAGATAAAACTTTATACAGTACAAAGGGGGAAGGAGCTAAACTGCTAGCATAACAACAACAGCAGCAATTGAATTTCACTTAAACTGGAGTAGTGGGGTAAAAAATAAATCAGACTAAAATAGTGGCAATATCTGAATAAAGATCAGTTGACACCGATAGCAAGAATGGGCAACCAGCCAACAAAGTTAAGGGAGTAAAGAATATAATTAGAATGAAAAACATAAATATTAGAAGCACTGTTTTCAAATAAAATGATGGAACTAGAGGCACAACAACAAATTAGACCTGTATAAGCGCCATTTATGTTGGAAGGAGGTCACAGGGCACTAGACAATCAGGGGATTTGAGCTGAGCTGGGAGATAGGGTCAGGAGGGGTGGAGGTGGGTGGGAAGGTGACTGAAGGCATGGTCAAAGAGTCTTTTGATGGGATTTGAAGGGAGACAAAAGAGAGGATGAACTGGGGAAATTGCAAGATAGAGTTCCACAGTGTGGTGGCAGGGAGAAACTATAAATTACAAACTGGCAAGAAGTACAAAGTGGCAAGAATGAGAATGATAGACGTGTCTGAATTAGAGTCATAAAAGTGATTATGATCAACAGGAATTCAGGAGAGATGGGAAGGCTAGAAGGATTTCCATATATGTAAGAAACACATATCACTTCTTTATCCAACCAGATCTTGTGAACACCATTTGAAGCAGCCTGACATTTGCCTTATTTAAGAACAGAAAATGAACCTCAGAAATTCCTGATGAGCAACATATTTGTTATTTATTCAGTGTCCTAATGGGATTTAAACTGAAAGCAATCATAGCAACTTGAGCCATGCAGTTGGTTTGGGGTTAGAATTCCAATGGGTCTACTCAATCCTTCAATCTTATTAGATCAATAAAATGAGTAAATTGTCTAATAAATATCATCTGAGAAACCACATTACATTACAGGTACATTATTATGCTGCTTCTCTGCACTAATATTTTACATATCAACCAGAAATAATATCACTGTCAAAACATCTCACTTATTGAGAGAGCTCCAGCTGAACTAATATTATTGCTTGATTTATTTTAATCTGTCCTAGTTTTTTTTAAAAAAGACACTCTACACAAAAATGAATAACACAAACACATACAACAAACAAAATTACATTTATAGAGCGCCTTTCATTTCGGGAGCACATCCCAACAAATATATCAACAATAAAAACATTTAATTTGTTGCATATTTCTTTAACGCCATAAGTGGCAATTGAATATGGATGTACAAGTATAAAAGGATTCTGGGAAGAGTGATTTGCGTATTTGAAAGAGAGTTTGAAAAAAAGTAGTTGATTTAAAAGAGGGTGACTTGTAAAGTTTGAATTAAAAGACTGACTGAATTGACATTGCGTTTTGTGGATTAAATAACATTACATGGTGTCAAAAGTGAAAACGGAACCTGGAGTGAAACTGACAATGAGCAAGAAAATGGATTGAAAAGCAAAACGTAGAGAGAATCAGAATTAAATGCAGTACCAAGGTACTGTATGTGCAGATACCAAGACCACTGAAACTGTTTGGAAGTCTAAGGCACAATTGGCAATGGTTTCAATGAGTCAAACATAATGAAACTGCCACAGGAACAGCAGTCTGATATTTTTGAATGTAGAACGAAAGGAAGCAAGGGAAAATTTTGCTACCCTCGAAAGAGATGTGGACATGCCATTGAATGAGATGATGAATATTCTGAGTGAAGGATGTTGTGGAAAAGATAATCTGATAAATTAGCGATTTAAGTTTGGAACAAGAAAGCAGGGACCCACAGAATCATTCAATCAGTACTGTGCGGTATTGAGAACCCTAAGTAAAAATTGCAACTATGGAACATTAAGAGGAAAATGATTCTTGACCAGATAGTAGTTGACGTAAAAGATACTGGAGTCCTGTAGCTCACTGGTTAGAGCACTCACCTTATATGGCATAAATGATACTAATTTATGAGGAAAGCTTTTGAAAAAGGGGACCTGACGTTAGAATTGGCAATGGAGATAATAACCACTGCAAATAACAACAAAATTACATTTAAATTGTGTCTTTCAAGTTGTGAGGACATCCCAAGGCACTTCAGTAAGGGTTGAAGAGGTGACAAAAATAAATATGAGAGAGGTGGAGAATGAAACAGAAATGGAAATAGATGAACTAGCCAACAAGCAAAGTTGGGATGATACAGATGAAGAGTATGGAGTGCAAGAGAATATATAGGCCAAGATGGAGGCCACACAGAATGGACAAATGTGACAAATGCGGATTAGAACATCGAATGAGATGTCCTGCAGAAGGAAAAGAATGCTATCAATATAAAAGATATGGGCATTACACAACATTATGCAGGAATAAACAAGAATATGTAAGGAGATATAATAGATATTAAGCACAGTAATAAAGTGAAACAGAGAGATGAGCGCACAAGGGGTCAAATAACCTGAGGAGAACCAGAATTTAGCAAATTAAATCAAGAGAATATGAAAGGACCGATAACTCACACACAGAATCCAGTGAAAGTGAACAAAAAGATGAGTACCTCCTCGAAACGGTGGAACTCATGAAGAGCGTACACACAAAATAAAAAGAGAAAAATGGGAGGATGGTATCTTTATGGTATAAAAAAGTAAGGAACGTAATTCAGTGCAAATTAAATACAGGAGCATTGGTCAATGTAATGGCATGGGAAGAATATATAAAATTGGGAGAACCAAATAAGGAAAAAATGGAGAAAGGGAAATGTAAACTAACAAAGAAAAAATTGTAAACAGTGGGCAGAGTAGAAATAGAAGTGATATTCAGATAGAAGGGAGACAATATAGAATAAAATAGTACATTGTAAAAATAAAAGCTTATACATTATTAGGATTGGAAGATATCACAAAATAGGAATGTTAAATAGAAATGGGAATGTGAAATTAGAGGAAAGTGAATGAAGGGAGACAGAATAAATAGTAGGACAATATAAACAGGTGCTTGGAAAGAAAGGATTAATGAAATAAAAATTTAGTTCACAGGTACAGCCAGAAAGTAACTGGAAGAAACAAGGGCAAAATCCACAGAAGAAAAAATAACTTTCAAAAAGGAGAAGCCCTATGGTTTCTGAGAAAAAAACTAAAAACGGAAGGCTGGATCAAAGGAAAAATTTGCGGGAAAGATAAGGACCCCAGAGCCTATTATGTAAAAGATGAAAAAGGAAAGATGTAGATGAACATCATGGGAGATCAAACAAAGAAAAATAAAGAAAAAACGGGAGAAAATGGAAAAGCAGAAACCGTGAGAAGAACCAGATGAGGAAGATAAATAAAAAGACCACAAAGAATGATGGAACAAGATTGGAAAAAAAACGAAAAACTAAAAGAAGGAAGGTGTTGCATATTGTTTTAACGACATAATTGACAATTGAATATGGATGGCAAGTATAAAAGGATTCTGGGTAAGTGACTTGCAGATTTGAAAGAGGGTGACTTGTAAAGTATGAATTAAAGGGCTGAGTGAATCTACATTGTGTTTTGTGGATTAAATAGTATTACATACAGTAAAACCTTGTTTATCCATTACCCAACCCACCGGCATACTCAACCAACCGGTATCTCCCAATTGTATTGGGAGATCTGGGACACTTGTAGTATGCTCACTTTGCACACGCGCACTTATTAAACTATTAAACGAACACTGGAATGCTTTTTTACTGATCATTTTACAGAGTGTGCTGGAATGCTTTATTGGTAAGTATCAATACAATATTCTGTTATTATTTAATATGGTATGTTTTAAAATAAATTAACTTTTTGTGTAGGTTTTCAGCAACTTGCCGCTCGAATATCCAGCATATTTGACTAACCGGCTAAAACCAAAAAACTTGGCACATTTTTCCTACATCATTATTTCCTTCCTCTTAATACACTGAAATGGCATTAATGGATATACAGTTAATTAAAGGATAAGAAACATAGATTGGGTGAAAAGGGTTGGACTTCAGGACTCCACTTTTGTTTTGATTGTTAACAGAAATAAATTATTTCTACTGATCAATAAGTCAATGAATATGGTCATCAATTTAAGAATGCTAGCAAACAACAGCTTCAATTTATATAGTGCCCTTCACACAGGGTAGTATCCCAGAGCACTTTGAACAAGTGAACGTTTTTCACACAGAGTAAAAAGAATAGGCATGCTCTGCTGGGAGTGGTTGTTGATGCAGATATATATATTAGCTTTCAAAAGGGAAATAGATAGATATCTTAAAAAAAGTTAACTGCAGGGGATGGAAAAAAGTTAGATAATGCAAACGTGCAACTTGACTCTTCCCATCTCCATCTTAGAGCTGCTCTTGGCTGAATGGAGCTGCTCAAGACACAGAAGGCCCAAGTAAGTACCTTGAGTGGGGATCAGCCAGCATTCTGTCCAGATTAACCTGATTGTTGCACAAATTAACTATCATATTTAAAAATGAATAAGAATACCAATGAATCAGGGATGAGTGTTTTGTCCAATTTACCTGGCGTATGGGGTTAACCAGTGTCCAGTTAAAGTGCCTTCCAGTGTACTTTTTATTTTTTAAAAAACTCATTTTTGATGTACAATGGTAATAGTTGTTTTACGTATGTATATATGATAATCAATACAGAATTCTTGCTTTTGATAAACCATATTTCACATCAGGCAAACCTATCAAAGTGTTGTTTACAGGATTGTTGTTGACTATATTTTCTAGGCAAACATTTTATTGTAATATTGTAATATTTTGCTTAATTCTCTTAATTTTAGGCAGAACTTAAACATTCCTCCATAAAATATTGAAAACTTACACAGTACTGATACCTCCACAAAACAAGCAATACTATATCTTGTATGCCTCATAATATATATTTCAAATTCAAATTCAAATTGTAAAAATACTGTATAATAAAATACTATTTAACATATAATCGTACAAGGCAATTTGTTTCCAGTAGGCTCCATTGACATACCTTATATCCAGGTCCTAGTTGGTGTATTGCAAATATTTGTGCTGGGTTGAGTGCTTCACTAAAAACATAAACTGCTCCAAGTTGGCCACAAAATACTCTATTTGCATCTGCAGTTTCCGATGAACCAAGGAAGCATTTGTCAAAACTCTACACAAAAGACAGAAAACAATTAATATAATAATCCAGGTTTGTGATCCAAATATGAGGTGAATTTTAGTTTGAAAATTCGAGAGTCAGTGTCAATTAAAACAAAACTCACAAGAACACAGGCAAGCATGAAAGTTCTGCTTAAGTGAACATTCAGTCTCACTTTCAAAGATCAACCAATACTTATCTATCTGATTGCGAACTTCATTCTATAATATCATATCCTTTGGGAAAGTTCTGTATAGGTACCACCTGTTTCCCAAAGGGGAATCAAACAATATCTCCTGACCTTTTATCCATTCCAATATTGCAACTATTCCCTTTGTCCCAAACAACAAATATTTTTCTCCTTCAATATTTGTTCATCTCAATCTGCACTTAACTGTAAATACTTCAATCATTCGAAAGCGTGAAATTGACAATGAATCAACTGATTTTGTTAGTCCATGCCCTATATCATGTGGTGGGAAGGCAGGAAACAGCAGCAATAAACTATCTGGTGAGCTGCTGATTCAAACATCTTCAACTTGCACCTGAAAATTTTTGGATAACATCTCATTCAAAAGATGTCCAATCTCTAAAGAATGCAGCACCCTCCCAGTATTGCAATACAGTATTACAACTTAAACTATGAGCGCATGTCCTAATGTGGGGCTCCAAAGCACACCTTCTGACCCAGACATTACTGTCTAATTCAATGGCACCTAACATCTTTGTGCAGAAACACTAAATTGTTTTGAGATATTTGTAATAAAAATGATAACAAAGTTTTGTACACCAAGCCAGTCAGGAAACTAGGTGTCTTGTTCAATCCTCAACTGTCTTTCCTCCCCCATATCCAAGCTATGATGTGCTCTGCCTTCCCTCACCTCTGTAATATTGCCACTACCTCACCCCTCAGGCTACTGAAACCCTCATTCAACCCTTCATCGCACCTTGCTTATCGGCCTTCCCAATTCCTCCGTCCTTAGGCTGCAGGTAATCCAGAACTCTGCAGCCCATGTCCTCTACTGCTCCAAACTTTGTGATCTCATCTCCCCCATCCTGATTCCATTGGCTCTCCATCACTCAGAGGATTCAATTTCAAGATCATGGTCCTCACATTCAAAGCCCTCCCTACCCTACCTCTACGACCTCCTAACCTCCTACCAACCTGCCCACCCCCACTGCTCAGCAGGCTACGGCCTGTTCCATGTCCCCTGACCCACCCACCTCACCATTGGCAGGCGAGACTTCAGCCACTGTGCCCCCAACCTCTGGAACTCCATCTCACAATCCCTCTGCCTCACCCACTCCCTAGCCTCCTTCAAGTCCCGCCTCAAGATCCTCCTCTTCGATAGTTCCATCGGTCACTCTAATTCTCCCCCTTTCCCTCCATCCCCAATACCAGCTTGGGTCTGAAACAAAGACTGGCCAGCCTTTTTGTGAAAGGCGCTATACAAGTGTAATTTTGCTGTTGTAGTTTTTGAGATTGCCATATAGAACATTGCCCCCCAAAATTTAAAAATTGTTTTCTAAGATCTCTATCAAACTAAACTCCTTGTACAGTAAAATCCCGTTTATCCGGCACCCTCGAAACCTGGCCAATGCCAGTTAAAGTGCGTGCCGGATACTCGGCCGAAAACGCAAAAAACCAAACAAAAAAAAATGCATTTTTCCGGATAAATTCCGATTAATCGAATGCGGACCTTTTTTTTGCGATGCTGTAATAATGCTTTTTTCCAGATAAATTCCGGTTAATTGAATGCGGACTTTTTTTTTTCAATGCCGGTTAAATGGAAGTTACAGGGTGCCGGATAAATGGGCTTTTACTGCAGTATAAAAAAAACTCACCTTCATCAAACAACTTTCATAGTCATGAACATTAATTTTCTCACTGAACCTTTCATTGTTCTTATCTCCATAGACAAATCTTCACACTTACATCGTTTGTGTTGACGTGCCAAGCCATATCGCCATAGGAAACCAGCTGACCATTAACATAACAGCGGATCTCACTATTTCTCCAGCGATTGTAGATGTGAACTATGCTGATCATGTACCACTGCAAAACACAAAAAAATCATAAAGATATAAAGATGAATAATTCAGAAAACTAGGATTAGCAAGTCTGACAATCACTGAATGTTAAACATGATAGAAACTGTTCATGTATGTGTGCATCAAGTAAAGTAATCTCCCCTTGTTACTCAGTATTCATCTTACTGCCTCTGGCTATCACAAACCTGAATATAATGCTGCCTGTTGTGTGAAGTTACTTGAATGCTTTGCAGAAAAGCATTGATTTTGGCAGTCATCTGTAATATTATTCTATTGGGCAATAAGCCAACATGGAGTAATTTGCTCTTGTATTCCAGAATTGTTTTGTTTTATAAGTCACAATTGAACATAAATCTGGACCTCAATCATCTTCCAGAGGTAGCAAAATGCAATACAGAATATAGGAAAACAAACAAAATAACTTACATTTAGATTGTGCCCTTCAAACGGGGGAGCATCTCGGGATGCTGAACATTGTTTGATGTATTGTTTGACGCCGAGCCGCAAAGATAGGGAGGTGACCCCTATCGAAAAGGAGTCTTTAGGTGCAATCTGAAGACGGATAAAGAGGGGGCAAGGCAGAGGGATTGAGGCAGGGAGTTCCAGAGGTTCAGGGCATAATGGCCAAATGCATGCCTGTCAACCGTGGAGCAGACTGAATGAGGTGACTAGAGGTGAAGGTTGGAGAGGTAGGGAAGTAATGGGGCATGAAGTGATTTGTAGTTGAGCATGAGTTCTTGAAATCAATACATTGTATGACAGGAAGCCACTGGAGACTGACAATGACTGGGTGATAGGGGTGTGGAATTTGGTATGAGTAAGGGGATGATTGCAGAGTTTGAAACAGTTGGAATTGGTGAATGATGGAGCTGGGAAGGTTGGCAAAGAGTAAATTGGAGTAATCGAGGTGGAAGGTGATGAAAGCATGAACATCGAGTGTGAGGTATGGACAGAGGAGATTGATATGACAGAGGTAGAGAAAAGCAGCTCTTATCAGGGACTGGATGTTAGGCAGGTAGGATGTCTGGGGATCGAACTGGATGCCAAGGTTCGGTAAGTCTAAGAAACAGGTCATGAAGATTGAGGAGATCAGAGCTGCAAATGAGAAGATGGGAGCAATAGAGGATGGCTTTTGTCTTGTCCATGTACAAGAAGAAGCCATTTAGCCCAAATGAGCTGCTCCACCAGCATATTACATCTGTATAGTAGGGAACGGCGATTAATCGGTTTTTCGATTAAACCCGATATGATTTTCAGATCGGTATGCCGATATGGTGATTCTAAAAAAACTGTTATATCGAGAGATTCGATTTTAAAAATATACATCGATATATTTTTAATATCGTTCCTGGCAATATATCAATATTGTTGGTATTATCAGTGTAATGCGATCTTTTCCAGCTTACCTTGTCGCCGGCATTGCAACCTCCTAGATCTAGAGCATGGAATGCGCGTACATTCGGTGCGCGCGCACAATTAACGAGCGCGCACATCCGATGCGCGCGCACACTTTACTGCGTATACTCGACGTGAGTCGTGGCGTCTTAACAAAGTCGCATCGCTGAAAATTGTAGTTTGAAAATTTACCTTTCTCATCATGGGGAAAAGAAGCCCCATATGGGACTACTTTGAAAACAATGCAGTCAGTAATGGTGTGTATAGATGTACAGTTTGCAAGGTCTTGGTTAAGACATCTGATTCGAGCACGAGCAACCTGCGACAACACATTAAGCAGCACCACCCCGCCCAGCACGCTGCCCTCAGAGCGAAATCATTGTCGACAACAGCAGGAAGTCGAACCAGCGCTTCGGAGAAAGCGACAGGTAGTGGGGCCAGTGCAGCTCAAACAATTCCTGCTTTATTTAAGAGGAGAACATTGTACCAGAGAGGGGACAAAAAGTGGCAAAGTATCACGAACGCTGTCACTTTTTGCATAGTAAAGGAGAGCTTGCCAATGGCGAAGGACATTAATTCAGACTTCACACTACATAAAAATAAGTGGCATTTTGTGGCTGTAAGTGTTATTTTTGTGTGTGAGAGAGTTAGAAGCCAGATTATCACTGCTGTGTGTGTCTAGTCAGACACACACATAGAAACAGTGATAATCTGGCTTGTAACTCTAACAGTCAGACTGTCTGTCTCTCTCTTTTCTATTGTAATAGATCTCATTTACACGTGGACATTACATGCTACTTTCAAACAAGAAATGGAAGAGAATAAATCTCTAGATTTTGTTTTTGGTGTGTGTGTGTTCTATTTTGTGTTTAGAGATGGAGGGAGAGAAGGAGAGGGGGAAAGTTGGGAGAGAAGGAGCGAGGGGAAAGGAGGGAGAGAAGGAGAGAGGGGAGGGAGGGAGAGGGGGAAAGTTGGAAGAGAAGGAGAGAGGAAGAGAGGAGAGGGAGGGAGAGAAGGAGAGGGGGAAAGGAGGGAGAGAAAGAGCGAGGGGAACGTTGGGAGAGAAGGAGAGAGGAAGAGAGGAGAGGGAGGGAGAGAAGGAGAGGGGGAAAGGAGGGAGAGAAGGAGCGAGGGGAAAGGAGGGAGAGAAGGAGAGAGGGGAGGGAGGGAGGGAGGGAGGGAGGGAGGGAGGGAGGGAGGGAGGGAGGGAGGGAGGGAGGGAGGGAGGGAGGGAGGGAGGGAGGGAGGGAGGGAGGGAGGGAGGGAGGGAGGGAGGGAGGGAGGGAGGGAGGGAGGGAGGGAGGGAGGGAGGGAGGGAGGGAGGGAGGGAGGGAGGGAGGGAGGGAGGGAGGGAGGGAGGGAGGGAGGGAGGGAGGGAGGGACAGAAGGAGAGAGGGGAGGGAGGGAGAGAGGAGAGGGAGGGAGAGAAGGAGAGGGGGAAAGGAGGGAGAGGAGACAGGAAGGAGGGAGAGGAGAGAGGGAGAGTGGAGGGGGAGGGAGAGAAGGAGAGGGGGGAGGGAGGGAGGGAGAGAAGGAGAGGGGTAAAGGAGAGAGAGAAGGAGAGAGGAGAGGAGGGAGAGAAGGAGTGGGGGAGGTAGGGAGCAAACAACATCGTATAATTCAACAGACCTTGACACCAACATTACAAACTTTCTGGACCTAGAGCACGCATTTCGAAATGTGTGTGCACCGCGACTGCGCGCGCATCGTCAGTGCGGACGCACCGTCAATGCGCGCGCACCGCGACTGAGCGCGCACCATAAATGCGCGCGCGCCATCAATGCACGCGCACTTCGAATGCACGCGCATGCGCAGTATAAAAACTCGATAGATCGGTTTAAGCAGGTATGAGCAAACCGATATATCCATATCCGGAAAAATCCCATATCGCCGTTCCCTACTGTATAGATATCCCAACAACAACTTGCAGTGTAGCATCCTCCACGACGGGCGGCATCTCGGAGCACTTCACAATGACGAAGCCTGAGGCTGGGCCAGGGCAGATGACCGTAAGTGCGGTCAAAGAAAAAGGTCTTCAGACATGACCTGAAGATGGGAAAGGAGGGGGCAAGGTGAAGGGACTGAGGGAGAGAGTTCCAACATTTTGGGGCGTAGTAGTTGAAAGCACGTCCGCCGAGGATGGAACGGAAGATTCGGGGACAAGGAGGAGGCTGGACCCAGTAGAGTGGAGGCAGTGGGTACTGCTGTAAGGATAAAGGAGGTTAGAGAGGTAAGGGGGATGCAGAGTAGTGGAGGGATTTAAAATCAAGAGTGAGGATCTTGAAATTGATCCACTCTGTGACAGGGAGCCAGTGCAGTTTGGCAAGGACTGGGGTAATCGGGGTACAAAGTTTGGTGCGGTGAGAATGCGGGCACCGGTGTTTTGTAAGAGCTGAAATTTGTGGATGGTGTAGGAGGGTAGACCGGTGAGGAGGGCATTGGGAGTAGTTCAGCCAAGAGGTGGCAAAGGCATTGACCAGGGTTTCGGCAGCTGTTGGGGTGAGGTATTGGCGTAGACGGGAAATGTGGCAGAAATGGAAGAAAGTGGTGCTGGTAAGGGACTGGTTGTAGTGGAGGAAGGATAACTGGGGATTGAACCTGACGCCTAAGTTACATACGGGTTTTCCCGATCTAAGGAATCGTTCTTAGATTCTAAGGACGAATCCCACACCTCTGCCTTTTTGCCATATCTCTACTTGTCTGTCCGTCTCTTTTTTCAATATGCCAATTAATTCAACCTATACTGCTTTATGTGGCAGATCTGTCCACATCTTCATGACTCTCTGTAGGAAGGAATGCTTCCCAGTCTTAGTTCTAACTAGTTCCCATTTTAAGGATATGCACTTCCATTGATCACTGGGAAAGTTAAATCCAGAAACATTCTGATTCTGAATAATGGATGTGAAATATAAATAAAATACGTACTCCATTTACTTAAATTTTTTACATACTCTAATTTTTGACACAGGAAAACCTAAAATGGATTAATGTGGCGTTAGTTGACTCATCACTCAAGCATTGTGAAGTGGCTATAAATGTGAGTCCAAATAATCAGAATTAATGTTCAAAAAGTGTGATACTCTGATTAGGCTGCACTTGGAGTGTTAGTTCAGGTTACTGCTAAATGCAGTGCAGAACAGAGCAACAAGGTTTATCTCCTGTGTTAGGAAGGATGAGTTATGAAGGACCATAGATAATTGGTATCTGCAGCTGCACAAAACGTTTCAGAGGGATCAATATCGATCTATACAAGATGCTTAATGGGATATAAAAAGTAAATATTTTTAGATTATCCAAGGTACAAAGACAACAGAGCACACCTTCAGGGTTGTAAATGGCAAGTTAGGACAGATAATAAAAAGTATTTCTTTATGCAGAGGGTAGTCAATAGCAGGAACTTGTTACCAGAAAAGATTGTTGAGATTAAGCAAATGGGTTCATTTAAGAAACATCTCAATGGGAAGAAAATAAGGATGATATTCTGGAAAAATTAAATGGGTGTTCTTTAACCTAAACAAATTCATCAAACAAAAGCATCTTTCAAAAGTTATTCATCTCTCCAAATATATTAGAAAATTAAAAAAGCATTTTACCTTTCTTGGCTGAAAATCATACTTCACACAGTGCTGGAAACCTTTTCCTTTTGATTTCAATGATGTTACTATCAAGCAGTTTCCAACAAAATGTGCTGAATAGCCAACTCCTTTACTCGTTCGAAAGCTGTAATGTTAACAGACGATAAAGTATACTTCTTTAGAAACAGAGCTCCATTACAAATTCATCATATCTCACTCAAAAAATGGTTAAACAGTATGAAATAAATGCTAAAACTTAGAAATTGCTCTTAAAAAACTAAAAAACTAAATGTGTTTTCAATTTTAGCTAAATTTTGGTAGAGAATGATACTAAGAGGTCATAAGTCTCTTCATAGAGATCCAATCAGAATGTGTATTACAGTAATTAACATTGTTAAAATATGACAATATGAAACAGTTAACGGAACAACAAACTTATGCAGCACTCTTCATGTAGGGTAACATCTTAGAGTGCTTCAAACCTGGATGTTGTGCAAGTAGGAAGGGGGAGCTGACCACAGCCTGATGAGCTGTGTTTTAAGGTGAGATTTAAAGATAGATTTGAGAGGGGTGGGAAGAGAGCGAGAGTGAGGCAGTGAGTTCCAGAAGTAGTCAAAATGGATAATGGCTTGGCCATTTATCTAGCGATGTGATATTAAATTGTGGAAAATAGGTTTGTTGCGCAAAACATGTTACAAATAGTTGAATTTTTTTTTATACTGTAACATGAGATTTTGTTTGATCAGTACAGTACCTTCAAAACAATTACGACAGATCTGAAGCTGATATCTACTTGATATGAAGCACTTAGAGATATGCTGAGAATTTATTCTCAGTTCAACATACAGAAATTATAGGACAGAAGGGGTGATTTTAGACCACCTAACATTTGTACAAACATTAGCTCTTCCATTGAACTCCAAATCAAACTTTTCCTGCTTTGTCCCCAAACCCTTTTGTATTTTCCCTGTCAAAAATACTAATGCAATTACCTTTCGAACAGTTATGATCTTTGCTTCATTAGCCTCTATAGCAAAGAACTAATTATCAATTGCTGTGTAAAAAAAACGATTCCACTTAGAATAACATTCTATATGGTTAAGCATTTACATGGCAATCATCTCTCGCAAAAGAGTAAATGAAGCTGTTGCATTTCAAAGTTATAAAAAAGTATAACAAGTATTGATACCAAGGCGTATCAACACAATCATTAAAGAGGAAACATTGTAAACTGCAGGATATTGTTGCAAATAATTTTAACTATGAGTGTAAAATCTACTCAATATGTTATCAAAGTGATGGCCAATCGAAAATTGCAGATATACTCAGCAAAAATTGTGAGAAATTTGACACTATTGTACAAAATGTTACAAATTTTACAGAAAATTGCAGGAAATTAATTGGTGGTGTTAAGGGGCACATTTTACTGCTAATCTACAATTTTTACATTATTGATGAAAGCTAAACATGAAGAGATAACACACCATAATTTGCTACAAAAAAATTAATGAATACTTTCTTAAGAACATGAGAATTTACTAGGTGAAAGAAAACCAAGGTCGACCTAGTGCACCTTTCACCATTCTGGCAGTGACTTGACATGTCATGACCCAAATTATATACTGTATCCTGAGATATTATTTTCTAGCAGAAATCTAATTTGTTCTTGAAGCAAACTATACTTTCTGCTTCCACCATCTCCCTACAGAGAGCAGAGCCTGTTCCATACATTTACTACTCGCTCACTGAAGTAGTATTTCTGCAGATTTGTTCCAAATTTACCACCCTTCAATTGTAGGCCCTGTCCTCTGTCTACTGTTAAGTACTGTACTGTACAATGTAAAACAACTTATCGTGGTCTACACTGTCAACTCCTTGAAACAATGGATTCACCACAAAAGCTCCAAAGCATTAACAGGAATACAACATTAAGCAGATCATGCATTGTAACTTCCAGTAGGGGTCAGTAATAGATAATTTAACAATCTCATATTGCTAAACAAACATTCTCCTGGACAAACATCCAATACAAAGATTATTTACCTGTCTTTTTCATTCTTTGAATCATAGCAACCTCCAAGTAACCATTGAGTTACAGCAACAGTGCTGGGGGAGGGGGTGGTAAAGGAATTTTGAGAGAAATGTTTCCTTTAAGACGTTATGGCACCATGATACTGAACACAACCACGATTCCTGCCATTCTGACGCCCTAAGTTAAATATTAACGGAGGTCCTGACTAAACAGTGTAGTTTTGTCCTTTGTTAAAAACAGAAATAGTATGGTTCTGGTTTTTTTTCCTCTCTCACTAGAGCGATAGAAATAATACGAGCAAGATGTTATATTTGAACGAGAATGTTACAAAGTGATGACCGTGAAAGTTTGGTAAATTTTCTATAGTTTTTATTTGGTATCCTCCACAATATATTTCCAGAGGTTCGCTCTACAATGAGAGGGTACATGATATAGTATTCAAGCCTTTGCAACAATGCTTAGTGAATGTACTGAATATTACTGCCAGGGCTGTAGGACTCGGGTCCTGGACTCGGACTCGAGACCGGTTCTCAAGTCCTCATTTCAAGGACTCGGACTCGGCTGTGCAGGACTTGGACTCGACAGCAGGGACTCGAGGACTCAGGCTCGAGACCGCCGTGAGTCCGGCAGGTATGAGCCGAGCTGCAGGATTTTCTGCAGTTCGTGCAAATACTACACTGGCCGACTTACCGGAAATCTCGCAGCGAAAGTTTCATGTGAATGAACTGTGACGTGGTATCCCACGTGGGATACTACTTCCTATCTATCACATGTAAATTTTCTACCGATGAAAAAAGCCCTTTAAAAAGTGACCCGTTTAAATCCAATGCCCTGGATTGCCACATGTTTCAGTTCCATTGTGAGAGTAGTAACACTGATTTCTGAGACTCTGTGAGTATTTTTTTGTCCATTGTCTTGTGTACAAGGGCTACCGTACTACGCTTATATCGCATGCTACGCACTGAAATCTCCCTGATTCTTACCTGCCCGGCGTGTACGAGCATCACCATGTCTGTCGTGTCCCGAGTGATTGGGTACGGGTACACGGATCATAAGGAATTCACAACAACAGGGGGGAACAAACATCACGCAAAATGTAAGTTTTGCAAATGTGTTGTAACTGAACCATGTTACATGTTACATGTTACATCGAATTTCACACGCCATCTGCAGCGACGTAATAAAGAAAAGTAAGTTTTGTACTCATTTACGATTAGACTATACAATAAATTAAGTGAGTGTGTGGACTTTTGTCGGAACGTGTTACTCATGAACCACGATAAATTTTATCATGTTAATAGTCTTGAAGATTTAATCTAATGAAGACTATTTTATGAACTATGTTGGGTAGGCCTCAGTCTACAGAAAAATCCATCTGGTTGGAGGAGTTGTCGCTCTCCTCCAACACAGGTGGAAGTCTCACATATAAAATACCGCTACGTGCTGAAATTGGCCTTACTAGGGCTAGATCTTAAGTCTATGCAGTAGAAATATATACGGGGACAAAAACCTAGCCCCATAGAGATATGCATAAAAAGTAGAGCGTGAATGCCGTGAAGCGAAAGGAAAGGAGAACGAATTAGAAAACACACAAATTTAGGGGACTCGTAAGAGGAATTCACTGAATTCTCGTCCACCAGTTTGAATAAAAGCGTATACCACAAGCCAGCCAAGTTACTAGTTCCAAGTCAGCTTTAAACTGCAAAGTCTCTAAATTGCAGTCAGACGTTTGAGCTAGAATTTTTTAGTAAGGCAAACCTATCAATTTGAAGCACTCCAAAAGACAAATTTAATAAGGCACAGGTTACTGCGGAACTACTGCTTAACTGCATGTTTGGAGAGGATTAACATCAACTTTCTAGACACTTGTTTTTCATGCCCAACCGCGTTACCTTCCTCAAATTAATGAACGCATATCACTGTCTTAGCATTTTGTGAATCTTCATCAGACAAGTGACTGACGACTTGAGAAGTCCATATTCCTTGTACTTCAGGGACTAAAAATAGAATTTTAATTTGTTCTTGAACCAAACCATTAAGCACTTGAACTTCGGGATAATGAGCCATGAAGTAAGAACCCAACCCTTGTAAACAAAGTGTAGCAAGCAATATACATCAAAAAAAGGTATAAGACTGAAATTCTAGTATGTATAAATTGGTGATGGGCGTGAATTTTTACATGGAGGACTTGGACTCGGACATTGAGGACTTGGACTCGGACTAGGACTCGGACATTAAAAAGTGCAGGGACTCGAACTTGGACTCGGACATTAAAAAGTGGCAAGGACTCGGACTCGGACACCAGGTACTTGGATGAGGATGAGGAGGACTCGACTACAACCCTGATTACTGCCTTTCAGATACTTATCACTAAAACAATACCCGGCAATTCGCAAAAGCAATAAACTGCACAGAATGCATTTTCACCTTGAAGGCTATATGGGCTTCCAGCTAAATTGTGTTTATGCAAGATGGATTCCGCCAACCATTTAATATGCCACTGCTTAGTGACAGCAAGTGAGAAAAACATACAAAATATTGCAATGATGAATAATCCTTGCATTTAATTTAGGACCTTATCACATCAAAATGTCTAAAATAAATCTTCTGACACACATTGGGTCTGTATTTTTGCAGCTGAATGCAGCAGCTAATTTGCATAGAGCATTTGCACTTCTATTTTCGAATACAGTTAATGGTTCTTTAAAAGTCAGACAAGACTTCAGTTTAACATCTAATACGGGTGAACAACAATAAGGGATGGTACCTCAGACAATGCAGCAATATCCCGATTCTGTATTGGAGTATCAGTGTAGAATGTGAGCTCTAATTCTGCAATAAAATACTTGAAACCACAACTTTCTGACCCAGAGATGAGAGTTTTACCAATTGAGTGGAATTTACAGAGTAGATAATCCAATAATTGAATGTTGATTCAAAGAGATTCAAAACAATACAAGCATTTGTGTAAAACAAAATTTTTATTTCAGTCAAGTCCTCACAGGAGCTTGCTTATCAGCCATCTTTTCACAAATCAAGATACTGAACCTGACAGAAATTGTCATAGATGAATCCAAGTTTGATACATTGATTTTAACAGGCATGGGTTAATCTGCAAATTGACATCAAATAGATAGTAACCAAGAAGAATGGGTGCGATATTGTGGGATGAGCGCCACAAGGGAAATATTACATTTCATTCCTCATCCAGGGCTTAAAGGAACCAAGCAAATTGTTAAGTGCCACTGGGAAGTACATCCTACATCTTAGTAATTGTTTTGTTTCAATAGCCAGGCCATGAAGTATTAAATTGAATGGCTATGGAGGTGGCATCTGGAAGTATGTGATCTGACATATGGGAGAAGAGGATCTAGCTTCATCACTCTTGTGCAACCATTACATACAGTTCACAATAATATTAATCCTTTTACATTGATATAGTGAATAATCATTTATTCAAGACTTCTCAAAATGCTTCACAGAATACACTGCAAAGTGAATGGACTGAAAACTTTATGGGTGAAACACAGCAGCTAATTGGAAATTTTTATTATTATTTTACTTTTTTTTAAAAGGAATTTTTACTCAACAACAATTTAGATTTGTATACTCCTGGAAAACGATCTACCAATTGATTGACAACCCGATTCCCACTAGCTGCTAGGTAAATAGGTGTGTGGAGTAAGGAAACGTTTTGCCCTGCCCGGAAATCAAACCCAGGTCTTCTCACTTGTGAGGCTAATATTCTAACCACTCAGCTGCAAGACTCCAAAATATTATTGAAATTCCTTTCGTTTAGAGGTATTCCAAAACTAACTGAACAGCAGAATTTTATGCAAAATGTTAATTGTAAAGATCACTTCATTGTGAGTTGAGCTGGCTGTACAAATGTACAGTCAATTCACTTTATAGTATGTTCTGTGAAGCACTTAGAGATGTCTAGAAGGCATGAAAAGTGCTATATCAAATGCAAGGATTATTATTATATTCTTACTTCAACTCTCTCCCACACCCGTATATTTAGGGTAATAAAAAATCCAAGTCCGCCATACATATCACATACAGGTACTCTGCCCCAACCGCGGCCTCGTCAACCGCGAAACTCACACATCTACGGTTTGCTAAATGCGACAACTCTTGCTAACCATGGCTTATAACCTTTGCTTATCCACGGGTTTTAACACTAACATTAGCATATAGCACTAGGACCCAGTTGCGATGTTGCAATCAACCAGCGACAACGCTTCTCTTTTAGGATTAAGGTAAATAACATTAATTTATTGTCACTTCTCTGCAGCCTAGCTAGTAAGTTTGGGAGCATTGGCTGCCAGGATCTGCAGATCTCTCTATTTCACCTTCTCTTCCCACCGCACCCCTCCTCTCTCTCTGTCTGTGTTTGTATCAGTCAGTGAGATAGCACCCCCAGCCCTCCGTATCACCCACCACACCTTTTCCGTTGATTTCTCTCTCTCTCTCTCTCTCTCTCTCTCTCTCGCAGATGCGCCCAAACTTACTCCCCCTATCCCCATGTATGTTATAACTGTATGTGTTTTTTTGTGTTTAATTCTACAAAACGTGATCTTAGTTCCCCTATCCCCATGTTTCCCATAGGGCCCTGCATTTTCCAACCACGAAAAAGCAAATGTATTCCCCCGTCTCCATGTTTCCCATAGGGCCCTGCATTTTCCAACCGCGATTTTACCAACTGCGGAGGTTTAGAGGAACGTATCCCCCGTGGTTGGGGAGGGATACCTGTATATGTAATATTTCCTGTCCTAATGTCTTGGTGGATAAATGCATAATCTAGTCTGGTACTGACTCACACAGATCAGGATGGTCCCAGTTTCTATCCCTCAACTCTATGTTGAGTTAGCTGATCTCAATTAGGTTGTGTACAATTAGTCTCTGTATCCCTTGGCTAGGAAGGGGAATTAAAAAACCAGCCAGGTTTCCCCACTGTTGATCATGTTCTATGATCCCTGCTGGAAAAGTGCTTGCTTTGGACTTTGGGCAAGAACAGGATCAATCTTGGCTGCAGTGCACCCAGCTGAGCTTCATTGTCTAAGTTCGGGCTCAACATCAACTTGGACAAAATAATGCCAAAACCCATTAAACTCCACTTCCACACCAGTCACTAACTTCAGAAAAAAAGAAAAATGCTTAAGGAAAAAAAGCCTGCACATAATACAAAATAATCCTATTTTAAGTCAATGTAGTTTAAATGTATCAGTGTTATATGTGTTCCAAGTACTTTCCCGATATTGCTGCTATATTGATTCCTTTTAGGCTTCCAAGTAAATGAAGGAAATTTGTTGGTTTAATTCAATTCAATTGATTAAACCTACAAACAATTTTTAAAAAAACAGCTGCAGGCCAAAAGCTAATTAAATATGGAGTTATGTAATTTGATGAAGAACTTTAAAACATTCCAAGCGCTAAATACTACGATACAGAGCACATACAAACTAAGTTGCTTGTACTATTCTGAACAATTAGCAATAGAGGTAGCAATTAACTAACAAATTCACTTTACGCACACAGCTGAAGACAACCATAAAGCACTAATTTCATAAACCATACTTTCAATTTCAAAATGAATTTGACTCCTACAAAAGCACCCTCACAAACAGTTCCCAGACAAAAGGAAATTATGAGTACATACCAGTAGAGATATGGTTTGTCCTTGTCCACATTTATATTATTCAATGGATCCATACGAAACCAAGTATTTAAAGTAAAACCATTTTGGTAAGGCCACTTAGCAATAGGAGGCAAGGCGATAGCCTGGAAAAAAGCAAACAACAAATTGATATCACTCTACTGAAATATGCAAACATGCTCATTCATTCCATGCAGCTATTGTGATCCAATTTGTAGCAACTTGTGTTATTAATTAGTCTTGACTAGATCTGAAACTGTAATGGGAACACTGCCAAGTACTACTAATAGTAAATTGCAAATGTTTCCCAACAAAATTATTACCAAAACATTTCCCTTTTTGATATAAACCAACTACACATTAGGTAACAGATGGTGAAATAATTTTAATAAACTTACTGCTGCACTCCGACCAGGGAAGTTAAAGAAGGTATCTGGACCATGTCTTTGTGGCATCTGATTCAGAACTGAGAGCAATTTAACTGCATGTCTTGGCTGTTGAATAGGATAATTAAAAACATTCAGTCTCGTCAGTTATGATCATGGCTTTTTTGCATAATTGCAATATTGTATGTTATTTATTTTAAGCAAGAAAAGCACTTTGGGAAATCCACACAATATAATTATATGCTTCATAATCATTTACTGAAAACTAATGGAGCGAAGCTGGACTTGTGCTGAAATACAATACAAATTTTCACTTGTATAGTGCCTTTGTCTCAAAAGCACAGCTTACCCAGATTCCATTTTCTCCACGCAACATGCTGAAAAGCAGCTTCAATTCCTTGACAGTAATGCTGTAGCTGGCTAAAACACCCAACATATCAACCAGTAGATCTGTGGACAATAAGACATTATTGCACACCACAAATATAGATATACTACTGACCAGTAGATTTGTAGACAAAATATTACTTTGCAGAGTAAATATAAGAGACACGACTTCATGTATTTCATACCCCACATTTACATGAAGAGAGCAATTTAGAAGGAATGAAAAAAAATTGGTCACTCAATTCCAGAATGTTTGTGGGACACTAATGTGTGCAATTGCCTACTACGTTTCACCTACATAATATGCAGTCAATTCACTTCACCATATATTCATGAAGCATTTTGAGACTTCTCAAAGACATGATAAGGTACCACATCAAATGCATGGATTATTATTATTATTATACCAGTAACATTGGGTGTACAACGCAAAAAAAGTGTGTAAGCGGGAAAGGTGTCTTACTTTATTAAACATACAAAACTGTATTCCAGAAAGTATTTTTTAGAATGCACATGGTTTCAATGTTTTCTGCTTTAGCATTGCACTATATTGTTAATATAGCACCTTATTAATAATATAATAATCTTTGCATTTGATATTGTGCCTTTCACATTGGGAGGATGGCTCAAAGCATGTCACAGTATTTTTACTATAACATCTAGTGATTCTGAATGTGTTGACCCACAAATAGCCATTAGGCTAACATATCTAGGACATGAGGAGAAACACACTTCTTTTTCAAGTGATGCTATTGGATCTTTAATGCGCAGCTGAGCAAGCAGACCAATTTAATATTTCATTTGAAGATTGGCTCATTCAACAATATAGCACCCTCACAACACCTCATTGCCGTGTCAACCTAGACTGTGTAAGTTCAAAGTCCCAACAGAACTCGCAATGACACACAGCCTAGAGTGCTACCAACTGAGCCAGGATGACATAGGGTGGCATGACTGCACTCTACAAGAAGCTCTTATTTTACCCCTCTAAGCTCTCCAGCTACCATCCGATTACCAACCTTCGTTTTCCTCACCAAGGTGCTAGATCAAATTGGCATGACCCAGCTTCACTCCTTCCTTTCCTATTACTCCCTCTTTGAGCTTTTCAACGGTAGGAGAAACTCTTCTATTTTTAAATACTGCTATTGGATCTTTCACTTTCTCTCCACCTGCAATCAGGGCTCCTTTGTTCTCCTTGACATTTGTGCCCTAGATACCATTGACCACTTAACCTCTCTCCTTCCTGCTCCATCTTTAAGCCTTTGTCTTGGTTTAATTCTTAACTATTCCAGCATCTGCACTTAGCCTCCTCCAATGGCTTCACCTTCGCACAGTACAATAATCCTTGCATTTGATATAGCACTTTTCACGTCTTCTAGACATCTCAAAGTGCTTCACAGAACATACTATAGAATTGACTGTATATATATGGGCGAAATGTGGCAGCCAATTAGCAGTGTCTCACAAACAGTTGTAGATTGAATGAATATTTTTGTTTGAGAGATTATTATTAGACATCTGAAATGACAACAACAAAATTATACTTTATAGAGTGCATTTCACGTCGGGAGGATGCCCTAAGGCACTGAACAGTCAGGATGGGACCCGAGCGGGAGAAGGGTAGGGGGGAAGAGCGGGATAGAGGTAGGAGGGGAGGGAGAGAGTTGGGAGGGCAACAGAAGGCATAGAGGAGTTTCTTGAGACCAGCCGTGAAGGGAGGAATTGAGGCGAAGGGACTGTGGGATGGAGTTCCAGTGTGCGGGGGCAGAGAGGTTGAAAGCCCATTCGCCGATGTTAGGGCAAGTCGGGCAGGGGACATGGAGCAGGATGGGGCCATGGAGAAGGAAACTTGCTCAAGATTTCGCCCTGCCTGGAATTGAACCCAGATCTCTCGTTTGTAAAGCAAGTGCTCGAACCTCTGAGCTACAGGACTCCACAAGTCTAACATGCAATGTTCCTCAACGCTCCAGCTAATTTGCACACAGCAATGCCCTGCACCCAGCCATGAAAAACTATTTTTATCTGAGAGACTGTTGGCTGGGACAGTAAGAGAAATGCCCTTCTCTTTTCGAATAGTGGATATGATCTTTAATATTTATATGAAACAGTTTAACATCTCATCCAAAGACAGCACCTCTGACAATGCAGAGCTCTTCCAGTATTGCATTAGTGTCAGTCAAGACTGTGAGTACCAAGTCCCACATGGGACTGGGCTAACATTTGTTTTAGTTAATCTGAGAAAGACAAATTGGTATAATTTACATTTTGCGATAATTTTACAAATATATTCCGACAACATGGCTGAAGGGGTAGGAGGAAAGTGAAAAAGCACCTATTTGAAAGGCAAGATAAAGACAAATATAGTAATAAAAGTAAGTTACATTTCCTCTACAAAATAGATCCAGTTATATCATGTGGTTTCTTCTATTGATCAAACTCTAGTTTTCTAGTATAAATCAATTAACATAAGATATTAAATAAATTAGTTCCATTAAATTTTCCATCAATAATAAATAATAATTGCATTTTGAAATATAAATGTATTAACGTAAGATGTATCTCCACTTCCAGATGACTCAAGCCTTCCTGTTTACCATGTATTACAACTGTTGAGGAGTGGCAACCTGTAGGTCAAAGAGTCAAGGAGCAATGAACTTCACTGGTTTATTTACTTCATCCAAATGGAACTGTCTACTCTAAGTGATTCACAGTTGAATTGTTCCTTGAACCAAGCTAATTAAAGGAGAACTGTGGCTGACTTTACGTGCCGAAGATTCACCGCTCTTTTGTTCGTGGGCCAGGTGGCTGTCACGAGCAGAAACCTCTCATATCTGAAAATTCCATGGGGAGAGAGTGCACCCTCCATACCAGACAAAGGGAAATTTCCAGATATTTGTGACACAATCAGTACTTTGGTTTAGATTGATGGGCTTCCACATGTGTCAAACACTGCAGGCTGAACAAAAAAATCAGAAAATGGGAAACCATGTGAGAGTGTTAGTCACCAGATAAAGCTTCCACCGATAATCTGGTTAATAAGCTTTTTTTTTAAGTTTACTATTTTAAAACATCTTTCAGGTTACCTTTCAAATATATGAGCAAATTCTTGTGAACGTTATTCAGAAAACATTTCACTGAAATGATCAAAAAGCTGTTTTTGAAAACATTTGCAACAAAAATGTCCCAACATCAACATACAGCATTAATCCAAAATATTGTCTCTTGACACAAAAGTGCAAAACTGTTGGCATTAGTCCTCAAGTGGTGCAGTAGGAAGGATATCAAATCCTTCATGAATCCCAATATGTGGTCAGAATAGGTTTTAGTTGTGATAACCTGCTACCGCTCTCTATCTAGGTTGAACATCTATATTTGTCTTTAGATTATTTTAAGAATATTTTAGTGTATTATAAACAAATCTTCAGCTTCTGAACCCAATTCACTTAATTTCTTAATATCTCACTTGCACTTGGTTCAGACAATTGTCATAAGTTAAATTTTTTATGTGTTTATGTTTGAAAGATGAAGAAACTTGTTATTGTTTAATGTCACTCAATGTGCAAGGCAACTGAGAGGTGTGATTTTATTAGGATTCCACTATATCAAGAAGCATCTAAGTCAACAATCTCAAATAAAAGTGAAACAGCAAGCCTCTGACACTGGTTTGATTCCCAAATGCTCAGTCTCTATAACATGATGATCCATATGGATATAGATTTTGGAAGGGTTTTAATCGATTAGATGATGGGGATTGAAATTACAACAGATGCAAAATGTCCACTTTCAAATACCATTACCAAAATACCATTACTCCAATCATGACTGCTTTCATTGTATTATATTTATTGTATTAAACAAATGCTAAGTAGTCATATTGGATAGAAAACAAGTACGTAACGTTCCATTAAACAATTATATTTTATTGAAAAGTATAAGCATTAATTAAATAATAAATACCTGCTATCATGTCATCCACTTTGCTCATCTTTAGTAGCACCTGTTCAATAAGACCGACTTCTGTGCTTGCCTGTAGGTTGCGTACACTTTTTCGTAGAATTGCTGTAAACATACTCCAGATCTCCGCCTGGCAGGTTACATCACAGTGTTCAAGGAGTTCTATCATGCATGCTATACTCTCTGCGTCCTGAATTATGAAATTAATCTCCAAATCAAATTCGCCACCAACCAACTGTATAGAGAAAGAGGAAAGACTTAAATATTGCACTTTTTTGAACAGCAAGGTACAGTAACATGATTCGTACATATTAGTACTATGAATTTGTTTTGTTAAGATAGGGTTTCATGAATATAGATCACAATAAACCAACAACGATGCTAAAAGACTTCCAATTTCAGTTGCTTTGCAAAAAAGTTGTTATAGAATTGAATTGTACTTGAGACAGCTAAGCTTCCTCCTGCTTATCCAGTTCAGACTACACTCGCCAATTCCGCATTGGTTTGCTAGGTTACCAGAGCCAAGATGAATTTGGTACAACAACAATGTTTGCACTTATGCAGCATCTTAGACATTAGTAAGATGTCACACAGCACCTCAGAGAGTAAACTGGTGCTAAACTGATAGTGGAGGTAGTGGAGGGTGATGAGGGTGATGGGTATTGAAATCAAATTAAAAACTGCAGTATTGTAAGACCAAGCATTCTCAATTCTCATAGTATCCAAAATCATGAAATCTCAATCCAATTTTTTACAAAAATAGCTTTTGGTACCGTTATAGAGCAAATAAAAGATTAAATAGAACTGCCTGTGCGAATGAAACATTTCCTTAAGGATCCCCAAATATCCTACCACCAAAAGAGAAAAACTAACCAACTGAAATAGGCATAACAGTACAGTCAGGAAATGATGGTACAGTTATTTTACTGTTTGAGAAACATTTAGCATTATGGTAATGGTTCCATTATGGTAATGAACCGCAGCAACATAATCCATGAGAGGTATTTATATTAATCCTTGTATTTGGGTACAACCTAACTATAATTATTCAGCTCAAAGTGCATGTTCCTTGGATGAACAATATCTGGCCAGTTCTCACTGTATCCTCTACATACAAGCATTAACAATAGAGAAAATAATAAGCATCATAACTAATGTCAAGTCCCTTATCAAGTACAGATACAAAAATTAAGATATTTGCATATAACATGTGGAGTTTTGCAAGATTAAATGGATTAATTAGAATTGAATTTTTTCAAAAACATGTATTATACATGTGGTGTATTTATTCAGAGAATAATTAAAAATGAGAAAGTTTGTCAAGAAATGTGACTGAAGAGTCCTGTAGCTTAGTAGTTGGAGCATTCGCCTCGCAAGTGAGTGTACTTGGGTTTGATTCCCAGGCAAAATTGGGCAAATTTCTTTACTCCACACGCCTCTGTTTACCTACAAGTAAGTAGGAACCTGGTTATTAGTCAATTTGCAGATAAGTTTTCCAGGGATAATGATCCTAACAAAAATTTAATCCATAAATGTTTGTAGGACACACTGCAGTGCACAATTGGCATCACATTTCACCTACAATTATGCAGTCAATTCACTTTACAGTAATTTCTGAAACATCTAGAAGGCGTGATAAGACGTGATAAGACGTTATATCTTTCAAGGCCAGTCCCTCTTCTTCGATCGTGCAGAATTATATCACTACTCCAGATGAAACAGCAAAGCTCTGTATTTATAAAAAGACTGCCATTTCAGCAGTTAAGATAAATTGATGCAATTTTCATTTGATCAATCTGGAGCAAAACATTATACAGAGTAAAATGTGCCATTCATTTTGACATTTACTATGAACTACGATATATTTGTAGATGTAATCAAATTCAAACCAGAAGAATTAAAAATATTACATGGAAATACTTTAGTCAAAAAGAAATTCAACATGAGAACTATAGAAATGTACAAAGCTGAAGAAAGCTAGTAAACTCATTGTGTCTGTGCTGGCTCTTTAAATTAAAGATGAAAGTTGCAATCTTTCAGATGAGATGTTAAACCGAGATTTTGCCTGCCTATTCAGGTAGACTTCAAATATCCCGTGACACAATTCGAAAATAGAATAACTTTTCTCCTGATTTCCAAGCCAACAAACTCATAAATTAAATTTCATGACTGTAAGTGGGACATTGTTGTGTGAAAATGGGCTATTGTTTTGATTAAAAAATAGTCATGCTTTACAATATATCCTGCTAATTAATTTGAGACATCTTCCTAATATGAAAGGCATTATACAAAATCTATTGATTGTTATTTTACCTCACTGCAATTTAATCTTTATTAAATGTCTGCCCAGTTCCTTCTTGAAACTGATATAGATTCTACCTCGACCACTGCACAATGCAGTGTTCCTTCATACAACTCTGTATAAAAATAATTCCACGTAACCTTTACCTTTGCTAATGATCTTACATTTATGTTTCCCACAATTGGCAATCTTAAGTACTTTGCTATTTTTAATATCTATATAAAATAACTGATATAACATGCAGTACAGTAGAGGAAAGTAAGCAAACCATAAAATTAAACAATATTAATACAACACATCCTTACTTTCTGTACTTTGTGCGGAGAACCTGGAAACTTTGAATCTGCAAATTTTATGTCAACTTGTAATATTTTTTCTCTATTTTACACAACTACCTGGGAGCCTCAATCATAAAGGTAGCTGTCCTGGAATTGAGGGCAAAGTGAACAACAACCAAATTTCATTTATAGAGCTCTTTTCATGTTGGGAAGACATCCCAAGGTGCTAAAACTTAATGCCTAAACCCAACGCCTATGAATTACATCACCAAGTGGAAGCACCTATAGTTTGAAAAGAAGAGGACTGAACATAGTGCCCTGAGAACTATGGGCAGCATGTATCTATGTGAAGTTGGGAGAAGTCATTGGAAGAGATTAAGTCAAGATGCCGAAATAAGTCAAAATACTGAAATAGTTAAGAGTGAAACTAGGTAAGGAGAAAACCTTAGAAATGGAGCAGGAAGGAGAGGGCGAGATAGCTGGTCAATGGCATCCAAGGCCCCAAAGGTCAAGGAGAACAAGAAGGCATAGCCCTAGTTACAGATGGAGAGAAATTTATTGGTGGCTTTAATCAAAATAATTTCAGTGTTGTGGGCAAGGCGGTAACTAGATTGGAGGAGGCCAAAGAGGGAGTGGAAGGAGTGAAGGTGGATAGTGCAGACTTGGTCTCTAGCACCTGGGTGAGGAAGGGAAGGTTGGTAATGGGTTGGTAGCTGCAGAACTTAGATGGGTCAAGTAAGAACTTCTTGTAAAGTGCAGTAATGATTCCCCTATGTCATCCTGGCTCAGTTTGTACCACTCGAGTCTCCGAGTCAGAAGAGTATGGGTTTCAGCCTCAAATTGAAACTTTGAACATATAGTTCAACTTCCCCTACCCGGCCTTCCCATCATCAACAGTTGGGGTTTTCTGCCTTTCTGCACCCACTCTATTGAACTCTATCCCCTATTCCCTTTACCATGCTCCATCTATTGTCTCCTTTAACAACTTTGATTTATATAGCCTCCAAGCCGGATGACGTCTCAGAGCGCTTCACAGTAACGGATCCCGGGACCGAGCCAGGGGCAAAGGTAGAAAGGTGACCAAAGGCGCAGTCGAAGAGAAAGGTCTTTAGCTGTGATCTGAAACAGGGATGAGAAGGGGTGAGGTGAAGGGAGTGAGGAAGGGAGTTCCAGAGCCTCGGGGCATAGTGGCTGAAGGCACTGCCGTCGAGGGTGCAGCGGAGGATTTGGGGGACATGGAGGAGGTCAGACCCAGTGGAGCGAAAGCAGTGGGTGCTGGATGGGGAGAGAGGAGATCAGAGAGATAGGGGGGTGCAGAGGAGTGGAGGGATTTGAAAACAAGGGGGAAGATCAAGGTGTGTCTCAGAATCCTCGTCTTTGACTGAGCCTTCAGCCGCCTCCTACCCTCCCAGGACTCCACACACTTTGATACCAACCCTCAGCTCAGGTATAAATCCATGACTGTCCAGCACCTTGGGATATCCTTGCAACGCGGAAGGAATCAAACCCAGGTCTTTCGCTTGCAAGGCGACTGCTCTAACCACTGAGCTACAGGACATTGTATTGTAGTCTAGACTGATGCTTCAATGAGGTTCTGGAAGAATGCTGTACTGTTTGAGGAGACGTCCTTCAAATGAGACATTAAACTGAGTTTACCTGTTCAGGTGTGCATTAAATAACTCAAAAATAGGAGGGAATTTCTCCTGGTGTGCTGACCAACAATTCCCCAAATAAAAGTTTTTTCACTACATGGCTGGTTGTGGGACTTGGCTGTTGCAAAATTGTGTGTCATGTTTGATTGTAAGATATCCAATCACTGCATCTAAGTGCGCTGAGATGTGCTCCTGATATAAAGATTCTATATCAAATGTAAGGATAATTTATTATTATGACAGCAGTTTGAAAGGGGAAGGCACTGTGCAAGTCAAGAGGGAGAGGTTAAAATACATTTACAGCAAAATAATACACAACATAAATATCTTGCTATAATTTATAAACTGATTTGTTTTCCATTAAATTTAACTTTTATAATCTTATTCAATATCTATTTGAATTAAAATATAATTTGATTTATTGCAGGCCAATCAAGGTGTCAGTGTCAAAAACATAGCATATGTGCTTATCATGACATTGTTACAAAAGATTCAACAGTTAATTATGTTTAAAGGGAAATAAATTAGAGAATAATAGATGAGTTTACAAGATAGTTTCAAAAGTTACATATGTCAAATGCAAAAATGAAGCTCAAATGTCTTATTACTATCTAAATTGCAGGATGAGATAAATCACAACTCTAATAGCTCGGGTCCAAATGTCAATAAGTATTACTTAACAGAAACAATCCACTGTTTTGACTGTGTTCGTACTGTCTCTAGGAAGCTCTTAACAACAACAACAACAAATTACATTTGTATAGCACCTTTCATGTCAGGAGGATGTCCCAAGGCACTGAAAGTAATTGTATGATTTTTTTTTAAATCTGAGAAATTTGGTACTCTAGAAAGCTTACCAAAAGTAGAAGATAGTGATTTGGCCCAAGCATTTATCTAGACTGAGATTAATTGATTTATACAACAACAATCACAACAACATTACATGTGTATACCGCCTTTCATACAACAATCACAGGGAAAAATATTCAATAACCAAAATATTTACATATCCACTATTCAATTAACCCATCCATATTCGTAGATTAGGCATGAAAATTGTTTGGGATTTCTAAATTCTATTCAATAAATCGAATTATTCAATTATCCAAATTTCATTGCTTTTTTTTAATAATAGCAGACTGGTACATCTGGAAGTACAGTAGCGTTGACAACATCACTACTCATTTTTTTAGGCCAACACAATAATTTAATCTGCAGCAGATTGCTGAGAATTAACATTTCTCTGAATATTACCAACCAATTGTTGAGTTGAGATGACAACATATATTTAAAGAAAACCATACATTATATTTATAGCCTTGAACTTGATTTGACGTATAGCTAGCTATTTCTTTTAAAAATGACTGAGTTGGAATGGGGGGCAAGTAACATACTACAGTAAAGGCCTGTTTACCCGCCACCTGATCCACCATAACTTCCGTATAACCGGCATCGCAAAAAAAGGTCCGCATTCGATTAATCGGAATTTATCCGGAAAATGCATTAAATATATATATTTTTTTGCGTTTTCGCCGAATATCCAACACACGCTTTAACCGGCATTGGCCAGGTCCCGGGGGTGCTGGATAAACGAGCTTTTACTGTATCCTGTTTTTGTCCTAAAGTTTTTAGAAACACCAGTGCCTATTTAATATATTAATCAGACTTTTCATATTGGAATGCTTTCCCTCAATCCCTCCAGCTGTCACTCCTTAGTCTTCCTTCTGCTTTTCCTTTTTCTCCTGTATTTTCTTTATTGATTTTAGTTTGATCTCCCGTGATGTTCGTCTATATATCTTTCCGTCTCCATCTTTTACCCAATAGGATCTGGGGTACTTTTCTTTTCCCCAAGTATTTCCTTTGATTTAACCTTCCGTTTTTAGATTTTTCCTCTGAAAACATACGCTTCTTTTTTGAAAGTTGTTTCCTTCTGTAGCTCTTGCCTTGTTTCTTTCAATTTCTTTGTCTCTGTACTTCTGATATCAATTTTTCTTTCAGTTTGTTTTATTGCCACTGGTACTTTCCATAATATTAATATTTTTTCAAAATCTTTCCTCTTAATTTAATAACAATCCTTGCATTTGATATAGTGCCTTTCATGTCTTCTAGACGTCTCAAAGCACGTCACGGAATACACAGTAAAATGAACTGACTGCATATTTGTGGGCGAAATGCAGTAGCCAATTGCGCACAGCAGTGTCCCTCAAAAGTTGTGGATTGACCAATTTATGTGACCAATTTAGTATTGCTTTTTTTTCTTGAGGGATTATTATCAGGCATGAGGAGTAAGGAAACTTGCCCTGAATGCCGGGAAGCGAACCAAGGCCTCTTGTGAGGCGAGGTCTCTAACCACTGATCTACAGGGCTCCACGTAATGGCTGAATTACTGATAGTACTGTCTCTTCTAATCATACTCAATACACTCCTTTCATTAATTCTCTCTTTCCGAACACCTGTTTATATTGTTCTACTATTTCTTCCATCTCCGTTGGTTCACTTTCCTTCATTTTGAGATTCCCAATTCTTTTTGACATTCCTATTTTTATTCTATCTTCCAATCGTATTGGCTGCCGCATTTCTCCCACAACATACAATCAATTCACTTTGCAGGATATTCTGTGAAGCCCTTTGAGATGTCCTGAAGACGTGAAAAGCGCTATATGAAATGCAAGAAAATGTAGAGAGATCTAGCAAATATAAAGCACAGGAGCAAAGCCAAACAGAAAGAAGAGAGTACTTATTATTATTTGTATATTATTTGCATATTATTATTATTATATATCACTTCTATCTCTACTCAGTCCACTGATTCAATTTTTTCCTTCTTATATGCCATTAGTTACCCTTTCCCTGTCTCCATTTATTCCTTATATGTTTCACCCAATTTTATATATTCTTCTCATGCCATTACACTGGCATGTGTTCCTGCATCTATTTTGCACAAAATTACTTTCCTTACTTTTTTACACCATAAATATACCATCCACTAATTTTTTTCTTGTGTATACGCCCTTTATGAGTTCCACTGCTTCAATGCTGTACTCCCCTTCTTGTTCACTTTTGCTGGATTCAATATCTGAAGTGCCTCTCATTTCATATTCCGCTGATTTAATTTGCCCAATTCTGGTTCCCCCCTGGTTATTTGACTGCTTGTACTCTGTTCTTTCTGTTTGGCTTTGCTCTTGTGCTTTATATCTGCTACAACTCCCTACATTTTCTTGTCTATTCCTGCATAATCTTGCATAATGCCCAATTATAGTTATAATTAAACTGGCTCCCCATCCTCCAGAGGATCGAGTTTAAGATCCTCGTCCTCACCTACAAGGCCTTACACGGCCTTGCCCCACCCTACATAACCGATCTACTCTCCCCCTACATGCCCACCTGGACTCTCCGTTCAACAGGACTTGGCCTGCTCCAAGCCCCCCGCCCGAACCGCCCCACCATCAGAGGCCGGGCCTTCAGTTTCTCCGCTCCCACCTTATGGAATGCCATCCCTCAATCCCTCCGTTTTGTCTCTTCCCTTTCCTCTTTCAAGGCCGGTTTGAAGACTTTCCTCTTCGATCGTGCCTTTTGTTCCACCCCGAACTCTTTTACCTCCCCTTCGTGTTTCACCCCTTCCCAAACACTCCCCTCCCAGCTCGGGTCACACGCCTCCTGTGCAGCGCCTTGGGACGTCCTCCCGACGTGAAAGGCGCTCTATAAATGTAAATTGTTGTTGTTGTTGTTGTTGTTGATAGCATTCTTTTCCTTCAGTAGGACATCTCCTCAAATGATGTTCTAATCTGCAGTTGCCACAATAGGCCATTCTGTTTGGCCCCTGCTTGGCCGTATATTTTCTGTAGTGTAAAATGTAATTTGTTGTTTCTGTACTCCATTCTCTTCATCTGTATCATTCCAACTTTGCCTGTTGGCTAGTCTATCTATTCCCATTTCTGTTTCTCTCTCCATGTCTCATGTTTGTTTTTGTCACCTCTTCAATCCTTAACATCTCCATTGCCAATTCTAATGTCAGATCCCCTTTTTCAAAAGCTTTCCTCTTAATCTAATAATAATAATCCTTGCATTTGATATAGTGCTTTTCACATCTTCTACATGTTTCAAAGCGCTTCACAGGATACACTGTATATTTATGGGGGAAATGCAGCAGCCAATTGCGCACAGCAGTGTCCTACAAACAGTCGTGGAATGAAACTACCAATTTTTTTTTCTTGAGAGATTATTATCAGGTGAGTGGAGTAAGGAATCATGCTCAAGGTTTTGATTACCTGGAATCGAACCCAGGTCTCTCGCTTATAAGGCGAGTGTTTTAACCAATGAGCTACGGGTCTCCAGTATCTTTTATGCCAACTACAATCTGGTCACATATAATTTTGATTCTTAATGTTCAGTAGTTGCAATATTTACTTAGGGTTCTCAGAACTGCACAGTACTCACTGAATGATTCTGTGAATCCCTACTTTCTTGTTCCAAACATAAATCGGTCAATTATCACATTATTTTTCCACATCTTTCCATCATAATATATTATTTCCTTCAAAGGCATGTCAACCTGTCTTTCTCAGGTTGCAAAATATTTCCATTGAGACATTTTGAAACATGTAACAGGACGTTGCAGTGTATTTTGACCCACAGTATCCCTGCAATGTCTCTTATCAACCCAGCCATTCCCTTCACACAGGCAACACTGATCTATTCTAGGCACCCACAATCTATTGTCACCATTAGTTGTTAAGACTACCAGAAACCAGTGGTTTTCTCCACCACAAACCGGCTCCTCCACCCTACCCGCCAATGCCTTGCAGATTCTTTGCTCTAACTCCTACTATGAGGAGATGCTGGATTTCCTCGAATCCAAAATCGAGGGAATTTGCTCAGCTGACACCGCCCTTCCAACTTCCACCCCTTCCCCACCTCCCTCCCACACTCTGACTCCTGCCCGTCCCTCCTTCACACCTTCACAACCGTATCCCCCTCCTCTGCCATCACCACCATATCCTACATGCCCACCACCTGCTGGCTGGAGTCCAGCCTCACCCCTCTCCTTACCTTCCAGCTGCACCTCCTTGCACCTTATTCGTTGACATTATCAACCTTTTCTCTCATCTGCCCCGTTCCCACAACCCTCAAAAAAGCCGTTCCCACACCCCTCAGAAAAGCCCATCCTGAAGAAACCTTCCCTTGACACATCATAGCTTTCAAGCTAGCAGCCCATCTCCAACCTCCTTTTTCTTTTGAAAGACCTTAATAGAGTCTTAACTGCTCTGATCAAGGTCACAAGTGATATCCTGACCATTTGTGTCCAGGGCTCGATCTGCCTCCTCTTCCTCCTCAAGCTATCTACTGCCTTCGAAACCGTGGTCCATTCGATCCTCCTCCACCATCTCTCCTCTCACCTGAACCTTCAAGGTTCTGTCCTTGACTTCAGGTCTTATCTTTCACATCATTTCCACTTTGTGTCTGCCAATGGTTTTTCCGTATCATGCAGCATTCCTCAGGGCTCTGTCCTTGGTCCCCTCCTCTTCACCCTCTACGTGCTCCACCTCAGTGACATCATCCGTTGACATGGGGTAAATTTCCATATTACACTGATGACACCCAAATGTATCTCTCCCTCAACTCCAGAGGGTGTCCTGACTGCCTGACATCGAGTGCTGGATGAGGGACAACTTTCTTCAGCTGAACATCTGCAAGATTGAGGCCCTCCTGATTGGCTCCCATTTGTGGAGTCCTGTAGCTCAGTGGTTAGAGCACTCGTCTTACAAGCATGAGACCTGTGTTCGAATCCAGGCAGGTCAGGGCGAAATCTTGGGCAAGTTTCTTTACTCCACATGCCTAATAATAATCCCTCAAAATAACACAATAATAAAATTGGTCAATTCAATGCACAACTGATTGTGAGGACGCTGCTGTGCGTAATTGGCTCCCACGTTTCGCCCACAAATATACAGTCAATTCACTTTACAATACATTCTGTGAAGCGCTTTGAGAGTCTAGAAGATGTGAAAAGCGCTATATCAAATGCAATTATTATTATTATCAGTGCCTCTGCACCTCAGGCAGCATCAGCATCCATGCCTGCACACTCCATCTCATAAAGCCAGTTAGGAACCTGAGTGTCTTGTTTGACACTAAACTGTCCTTCCACCACCTCCGTAACATTGTCAGACTCCACCACTGCCGTACCCCTCAGGCTGACAAAACTCTCCATGCATTTGTAACATCAAGCCTTCACAATGGAAACTCTCTCCTCGTTGGGCCTTCCCGGCTCTTCCCTTCACAAGCTGCAAATCATCCAGTCCTCTCCCGCTTTAAGCTCCGCAATCACATCACTCCCACCGTCGTCCAGCTCAGTAGGCTCCCCATCCCCAGAGGATTGAATTCAAGATCCTGACTTTTAAGATCATTCATGGCCTTGCCCTTTCGTATCTCTCCAACCTGCTGACTCCCTATCAACCTGCCCAACATCTCCATTCAACGGGCTCCGGTCTGCTCCATGTCTTCCGCCAGATGGCCATCGATGGCCGGGCTTTCAGCCTCTCTGCCCCACACCCTGGAACTCTATCCCACAGTCCCTTCGCCTCGCTTCCTCCATTATCTCTTTCAAGTCCGGTCTCAAGATTTATTTTTATTCGACTGTGTCTTCTGTCACCCTCTCACCTTTCTCCCTCCCCTCCCCTCCCCTCCCCACTATCCTGCCCCAGTGCTCAGGTCCTGATCCCTGAGTGTTCAGCATCTTGGGACGTCATCCTGATGTGAAAGGCGCTCTATAAATTAATTTTGTTGTTGTTATTGTATCAGGCACTTGGTGACCAAACTGTAGAACTCCATTCTCAGGTCACTCAAACTTTCTTCCTCTACTCAAAATGTACCACATTGACTTTGCCTTTGATCTCCTTTCCGCTCTTCACTATCCCAGTTACCACCTCAGCTCCAGAGTGCCCGTCCAGAAATGTGAAGCCCTTTGAGATGTCCTGCCATCACGAAAGGTGACTTCTAAATCGATATAGTTTTGCTTTTGTAGGTAAATACAACAACCAATTTGTCTCACAAACAACCACAAATGACCAGTTTTAATTGGGGGATAGTTGGCCAGAACATATGGGAAAACTCCCTTCTGTTTTCGCTATCAGATATTTAACATCCACATGAACAGATAAATGGGAGTTTAATATTTCAATCAAAGGACAGCTCCTCCAGCAGTAGAGCATACCTCCAGCAATGCAATTTCAGCCTAGACTATGAATAAAAAGCCCCAAAGTGAAGCTTGTACCCGCAGTATCTTGACTCAGAGGTGAAAGCGCTACCAAATGACTCAAGCCAACAACTTTACATTGCAATAATCTGAATTGTTCAATTGCCTGCTATCTTTTCAGATGTCACCTACTCCAAAAGGTCTGAAGTTTGTCAGGCAAGAGCTACCTCTTCTGAAGTTGTGTTGGCAGCAGGAGAGGGTCTCCTTGGAACTAAACAGGGTCTAAGGTAATGCAGGAAAGCCTCAATAATCCATCACAGTTGGTCCTACTCACCTACCAGATTTCGATTTGCCAGTGTTTAGAAACCTACCAAGAAATTGCTGGGGAAGACTCCAGCAGTACTCCAATGTACATTATGGATGCACACATAGAATGATATTTGACACCATCATTCTCTTTACAAATTTTGCCTTAAACCTACTCACCAACTCTGTACTATATAATTCAATATTACCTCGTTATTCATTGCTTATATATACCTCAACATGTTCTTTGAGATATGTGTATAGATGTATTTGTATTTACAGTTCTACAAGCCGCTTTCACAAACCACACAATCAAATTCCCATTTGGAATAATTTCTGTCATCACCTTCACTCAACCAGTCCCCTGTATATTTCCCCAAATTTAAGTTCATTATTCACTCCTTTTACCTCATTTCAGGTTATCAGTTTCCTTAGTACCCTCATTAATCCGCTGAACAACACAGCTCTAATGAATAAGGTGGTCCTAACCTGGCAGATAGCAGGAAGCTTATCTGATAGTAGTTGCAATGGCAAGCTACGTAGTTTTAATTTGAACTCCAGCAGTATAATAATACTATCATCCTTGCATTTGATATAGTGCTTTTCACTTCATTTTAGACGTCTCTAAGTACTTCACAATATACTGCAAAGTGAATTGACTGTATATTTGTGGGTGAAACACGCCAGCCATTTGTGCACAGCAATGTCCCATAAACAGTAGTGGATTGAAGTGACAATTTTTTTTTCTTGAGGGATTATTATCATTGTTATTAATTATATTGCTGGTGTTGAACCAGCTGAAACTGCACAGCTTGCCACTGAAAGCACTGACTAGCAAGTATTCCACTGCTTTTCCAGCTAGGTCCGCGTTTGCAATATATATACTGTATATTGTTTTGAAGATATACCTGAAATCTCAAGCAATGCAAAACCTATACACAATAAAAGTCATTGTCATACACAATAAAAGACACAAATTAAGTCATTGACCATGCTCCTGGCCTGTTTCAGTAGTTATATAAACTGTATCTATAAAGTTAGATGTCACATTTTATATTAAATGTCACATTTTAAAAATAGGTATGTCTATGTAATGCTGGTGACTAGTGACTGAATCAAAGATGACTAATAATAATAATCCTATCAAATGCAAGGATTATTATTATTAGTCAGTTTTGATTCAATCACCAGTGTGTTTCTTTACACAGTCTGAACAAGTAAACGTCACATACAAGATGGCCTTGGAAGGACGAAAACATTCTTCCTTGCCCTCCCACTCCTCTCCCCCTACAACCCCAACCTGCCATCAACTTTCGTTGAAGGTGATCCTTCTACCCGATGCCCATCAATCACCCTGTTTCATCCGCCCACCCGCTTGTTGTTTGTTTGTTATTCGCCAATTACCTTTCTTGTTGCATTGTGGAGTCATTTAGCTCAGTGGTTAGAGCACTCGCCTTGCAAGTGAGTGACCTGGGTTCGATTCCAGGCAGGGCAAGTATCCTTACTTCACAAGCCTGATAATAATCCTTCATTTAAATAAAAACACAATAGTAAATTGGTCCCTTCAATCCACGATTGTTTATGGGACACTGCTGTGCGCAATTGGCTGCCGTGTTTCACCCATAAAATATATAATAATTTCACTTCCCAGTATATTCTGTGAAGCGCTTTGGGACAACAACAACAACAATTTACATTTATAGAGCGCCTTTCACGTCGGGAGGACGTCCCAAGGCACTGAACAGGAGGCGTGTGACCCGAGCTGGGAGGGGAGTGTTTGGGAAGGGTTGAGGGATGGCATTCCATAAGGTGGGAGCGGAGAAACTGAAGGCCCGGCCTCCGATGGTGGGGCGGTTCGGGTGGGGGGCTTGGAGCAGGCCAAGTCCTGTTGAACGGAGGGTCCGGATGGGCGTGTAGGGGGAGAGTAGATCGGTTAAGTAGGATGGGGCAAGGCCGTGTAAGGCCTTGTAGGTGAGGACGAGGATCTTAAACTCGATCCTCTGGAGGATGGGGAGCCAGTGGAGACGGGCGAGGGTGGGGGTTATGTGGTCGCTGAGGCGGGTGCGGGATAGTACACGGGCTGCAGAGTTTTGGATGGCCTGCAGCCTATGAATGGAGGAACTGGGGAGGCCGACCAGGAGAGAATTTCCGTAGTCCAGCCGTGAGGTGATGTATGCATGCACAAGTGTTTTGGCAGCGCGGGGGGGTAAGATAATTACGGAGCCTGGCAATGTTGCGCAGATGGAAATAGGCGGTGCCGGTCAAGGCGCGGATGTGGGGGAGGAAGGAAAGTTTTTGATCGAACATGATGCCGAGGTTCCTGATTGGCTTTGTGAGGTGGAGAGTGCAACCTTGGATGTTGAGGCTGGCAGCACCCATGTACGGAGGCGCTGGCTTGAGCCAATCTAGAAGATGCGAAAAGCATGATATCAAATGCAAGGATTATTATTATTATTTACAGAAATGATAATAAAGCACCTGGAACCGTTCACTAATCAAGTTGTTGAGGCCAGGATCCTGCACCATATAATGAAACGTTTGATGCTAAATTGGGAAGCAATACAGTTGATATCTGATAGCTGCAGAGCATTCAAAACTCTGCAGCTCATGTCCTCTTCAGCTATATAATTATAGCATATTTCATATCAGGATGATATCCTAAGGCATAGGCAATATCAAATGTAAGGATTATTTATTATTTGCAAAGCTTTTAACAGGATTTGCTAGAAATTGTTGTGATTATATTTTGTAGGTGAAAATGATTAAAAAGAAACAAGAAGCAACTAGATGAAAATATTTTGTCCTGAAATCAACTGCAATATTAGGAGTAGCAGAATAGCTTTAACTGAAAATGCTAGCAACTGAAATTGCACATTAATTAATATGGTACAATAGGACAGCTTGTTTGAGCACTTTGATACTGAGCTTCAAGCAGGCAAATTTCTCTCTGAATGCTGAGAGATTTATTCCCAAATTTAAATGGCATTTTACATTCAAGGGTATAATCCCATTTTGGAAAAATACACCATAACTCTCATCAATCTGTAGACTATAAATCCCCTAAAATGTAAGTTTCATGCAGAACATTACCAAAATTTCATACAGCACCTTTCGCATCAGTAAGACGTCTTACAGTGCTTCTTTTCTGTGTAGTATAGTGTGGTGAAGTGTAGTGTAGTGTTGTGAAGAGTAGTTACTGAGTATTTTGTGGGCATACCTTATTATTCAGGTTTGAAAGCAAAACAATGTAATACAATGTGTTACTTCACACAGTGCAATATCACTGTTGAGTGCAATCTTCCCAGTAATGAATACATTTTAAAAAATCACTAATCAGTTGGTTGTACTTATACACACAATATAAAAGCAAATTAAAATAATTCTGACAATCACAGAAATAAGAATTTGAGTAGGAGCAAGGCCCAAGTCCAAGTGTTCAAATTGGTCGAACAGCTTACAACCGCAACAATAACAACAACAAAATTACATTTGTATAGCTCCTTTCATGTTGGGAGGACATCTGAAGGCACTGGACAGTCAGTGTTTCGGATCCGAGCTGGGGGTCAGGATCGAGGAGGGTGGAGGGCAGTGGGGGAAGGAGGCTGATTAAAGGCATGGTCGAACAGGAGTGTCTTGAGACGAATCTTGAAGGAGGCAAGGGGGAGGCGGAAGAGCTGCAGGATGGAGTTCCAGAGGGTAGGGGCAGAGTAGCTGAAGATCTGCCTGACAATGGTGGGGCTGGCAAGGCAGGGGACTTGAAGGAGGTCAGAGTTGGCAGATTCGTAGAGGATTAGGAGTCACAGAAGTAGGAGGGAGAAAGGCCAAGGAAGGCTTTGAATGTGAGAACCAGGAACTTGAACTGTATCCTCTATGTGATGGCAAGCAGGTGGAGTCAGGCGAGAATGGGGGTGATAGGGTCACAGAGTCTGGTTGGCGAGAGGAAACAGGCCTCAGATTTTTGGATAATCTGCAGTCTATGGAGGGAGGAGTTGGGGAGGCCAACAAGCAGGAAGTTGGCATGCTCAACTCTGGATGTTTTGAATGCATGTATGAAGATTTTGGCAACCTGCGGTGTGAGACAGTGGCAGAGTCGGTTGACATTGCAGAGATAAGGGAAGGCAGAGCAGATCATGGCATGGACGTGGTGTAGTATAGTTGAGGATCAAACAAAACACCAGGGTTCCAAACTGGAGTGTGCATCCAAGGTCACTTAAAATTGCTCATTCGCTCCACTGCTACAACAACAACTTTGATTTATATAGCGCCCTCCATGCCGGATGGTGTCTCAGAGAGCTTCACAATAATTGATCCCAGGGACGAACCAGGGGGTAGAAAGGTCACCGAAGGTGCGGTCGAGGAGAAAGGTCTTCAGCTGAGACCTGAAACTGGGAAGAGAGGAAGAGAGACAAAGGGAGTGAGGAAAAGGAGTTCCAGAGCCTCGGGACGTAGTGGCTGAAGGCACAGCTGCTGATGGTGGAGCAGAGGATTTGGGGGACAAGGAGGAGGCCAGACCCATGGAGCGAAGGCAACGGGTGCTGGTTTGAGGAGAGAGGAGGTCGGAGAGGTGGACAGGTGTAGAGGTGTGGAGGGATTTGAAAACAAGGGTGAGGATCTTGAAATCGATCCTCTCCGGGACAGGAAGCCAGTGAAGTCTGGCAGGGACTGGGGTAATGGGGGAGAGAAATTTGGTGCAGATGAGAATGCGTGTGGCAGAGTTTTGTATGAGTTGGATTTTATGGATTGTGGTGGAGGGGAGATCGGCGAGGAAAGCATTGGAATAATCCAGCCGAGAGATAACAAAGGCACGGACCAGGGTTTCAGCGGGTTAAATTGCTGATTGTGAGACATTGTTGTCTGCAAATTGTATTTACCTATATAAAGGGACACACTGATGATGGCTGCTTGACACTAACATATTCACATACCTAACACAAATACACACCGCAGTTATATTTTTATGTTTTGCAATTTCGGATCACAAGATTGGTTTGTATGAAGAAAGCCTTCTGTTCCATTTGATCTCAACCTTCCAAAATATCAACTCTTCTATATTCCAATCACAGCACCCTTTCTAAACATGTGTTTACTGTCATTTATTAAATTATTTTTAAAGAAAGAAACTTACATTTTCCTTCTGATGATTGACTCCATTACTTTTCCAACCAATGAAATCAGACAAAGGAGTCTATACTGGCCAGGTATCATTCTGGCACCATTCCTGATTATGGGAACAACATTAGCTTCCATACAGCAAACATATTACTATAGAGATCTGTCCGGAAACCAGTCCCAATTAAGAGTTGCAATCCCAGAATTCCAGAAGCACCAATACTATATAGGATTTCCAGAATCCCGTACGGCGGTCCTAAAATCCTGGGATTGAAACCCATATTCCTAATTACAACAACAACAAAATTACACTTGTATAGCACCTATATACAAGTCAGGAGGACGTCCTAAGGCAATTAGTGCAGATATGAGGTTCTCTACTATTATTTATACTGATTATAAAATTAAAGTGAATTATTTGAATTGCCAGAAAATATAACATGATCTAACAAAAACTAGAGAAAATCTGCAATTGGTTGCAGTCACCTGTACAAATTTCTCATTAAAGCTTCCCTAGCAACTAGATGCTGTATGATGAATCTATCATGTTAACTTTAATCCATCACATTAACTTTAATCATGCTCTTGAAGCAACCCAATAAGAAGCTTCTAAAATGGACAGTCATGTAATATGTTATTTCCTTGCATAGATAACCTCAGGGCTTCCCAATCTCCTTCAATTTATTTTTATGTGTGAGAAACAGTGACACAAACTCAAAGAGAAAGATGAATAGAAAGCTACTCAAAAGTGACTGTTTTATAGATGTTGTCCAGGGATTAACTGGTATGTGGCAGCCAAGGAGATAGCCATCAATTGTATTCATTGGCTCCTAATGGAGCTTTTCCATCAAGGTGGTAACAAAAAGAGATGGATAAGAAAAAAATGTTGTAATACACCCATATATTTATTTCTCTGAAGTTCACATTTCTAAGTTTTTCCTCAAGTTTTGCTATTTAAATTAGCATTTAAAATTTTCTACAATCAATAATAATAACCCTTGCATTTGATATAGCACTTTATCACATCTTCAATATATCTCAAACCGTTCAGAATATACTGTAAAGTAAACTAACTGTATATTTTGTGAGCGAAACCATGGAGACCAATCTTGCTCAGCAGTGTTCCACAAACAGCTGTGAACTGAGTGACCAAATAATAATAATTGTTTTTTAAAATAATGATATGCCCGGAAAAGGGATCGCCAAACAATTAGCAACCGGGTTCCTACTTACTGCTAGGTAAACAGAGGCGTGTGGAGTAAGCAAACTCGTCCAATGGTTTGCCCTGCCTATGAATCGAACCCAGGTCCTCCCGCTTGCAAGGCGAATGCTCTAACCACTGAGATACAGGACTCCAGTAATACAAGAACAGTATGTTTACCTCTGTGATTTTGTTTCATTTGAAAAAAATTCCTTTAATATTAGTTAAAAAAGATAATACGACAAGCTGATAAAATTATCATATTGTGACTAATCGCATTATTCATATGATTTGACTTATAAATATTATTCAAAGATCACTATATGCTAGGGTCCAGCGATATATCAATATATTGCTAAAACCTGATATGATTTTCATATTGATACGCCGATATAGGCATTTCAAAAATATCGATATATCGAAAAATCGATATATCGAGGGAAAAAATCGGAATGCGCGCACACTGAACTACAAGACCCAGAATGCTCATCTCTATACACAATGCACAGACCGAGGTGCAAAGCCGCCATATTGTATTCATAGTCCTAGAATACAATATACAGGTATGCAATGGGTGAAGGGAGAGAGACGGCTGGGGGGGGAGAGGGAGGGGGAGAGAGACGGCTGGGGGGGGCGGAGGGAGAGACGGCAGGGGGGGGACGAGGGGGAAAGAGACGGTGGGGGGGGAGAGAGACGGCAAGGGGGGGAGAGAGGGAAGGCGGCGGGGGGGGGAGAGGAAAGAGGGACGGCGGCGGGGGTGGGGTGGGGGGAGAGACGGGGTGAATGTGATAATATACAGATAGATAGAGATGGGGGGATGTGAGAGAGGAGAGAGACACAGAGACACTGACAGAAAAACACAGAGATGGAGAGAGTGAGTGTGAGAGACACAGAGAAAGATATTTACCTCCTGAGGAGATAGGCCCCGAATGTGCGCGCACCCCAAATGTGCGCACGCCCTGAATGCGCGCATGCGCAGTACGAAAATCCCAAAAATATCGATATTTCGGTATATCTCGATATGAGCCCATCGATATATCTAAATCGGAAAATTTCCATATCGACGGACCCTACTATATGCTATTACATTTTTAAAGACCTGTACATTTTAGTCAGACTGTGAAATTAGCAACTTCACACAGAAATGCATACTACCCAGATTTGAACAAATATCAGAGGATTTTGACTCCTTCTAGACACATCCTAGAAACCATAGGTAGATCCATCACAAAGTAATTGGTGTCGACTTTATTTTTGAGTACAGCTATTGGTTGAGAACATAGTACATCAACTGAGAGGGCAACTCCATTCAACTTCAATATCATCGCACAATTTGATCACAAAATGTTGAGAACCTATATTACCACAGAACTAGCTTGGCAGTCACGTTTGCCATGTTTGCCAGATTCAGGATTTACACTGAAAAATGGCAGAGAAAAAATGTCACATCTTTTCACAATACAATATAAAAGAATAGATATTTTTAAGGAAATTAAACAAGCATAGAATTTAGAACAGAACATCATGGAATTTTATAATTTTTTTATTTGAATATACTGTATATAAAACACAGTCACTACAGTTTACAACAACAACAGTATATAACAGCATAAAAACATGAGATCGAATAAAAAAACAAGGTCCATCCAGTTCACCTACCACCTTCCTGGTGGTCACATGCACTTAAGTCTCAAACTACCCATGTACTATATTCCATAATGTTATTTCCTAAAAGAAAACTGATCGTGTTTCAAAGAATCAACACTTCCTGCTTCAACTGTCTCCCTATGGAGCCTGATTCACAGATTCACTATTCTCTCACTGAAATACACTTAACTCTCGTCGAGGGCGACTTTATCAATTACAAATGAAAGCATACGCGATGAAAAAAAAGCATCACTTTATAAAACTTATATGGACGTGCTGGCTGGCCCCGTGAGCATGCGCACTTGTGACGCGCCGGCAGCTCCCGACTAAATCTGATGATTCCTCGCTGGCTGGCCCCCGCATGCAATGCATCCTTGGGAGTCTTCGGCCTCGGAAGAGACAGAAGAGACAGAGAGCGAGTCTCCTAACACTTCCAGGAACAAAGGTAAAATAATTTAGCTTAGCTGTGGTTTTATTGCTTTATTTTTTATTGCTTTGTGATTCTGTTGCGTTATTGCTGGGGGAGGGGCGGGCCAGCCGGCTGTAGCCCATCTCAGTAAGTACCTTGCATTGGTCGGGTGTGGATGTGCCTGGAGGCTTCAGGTGGGTAGCCTGTCGCTGGATTCCCCTAACCCCCCCTTTTCCCATTACTTGTTAACCTTATCCAATGCAATTTTACCGATTGTGCAGTTTTCCAGGAGAGTAACCCTCGTGATTGACAAGGGATAACTGTAATGTTTGCATAGATTTGTTCTGAATTTACACGTCTTCAATTGTAGGCAGTGTCCTCTGGTTTACTCTTCTAGACAAGTTGAAACAGCCCAGGTCCTTTTCATTTTCCATACATATTATTTTCCTTCTATTCAAATAAAAGTCTGTTCCAGGAATGTTTATCCCACAGTATATTCTGTGAAGGATTTTGAGATGACTCAATGATGTGATGAGATGCTATATTAAATGCAAAGATTATTAGTATTATATATTTATTTATGAATTTAAAAAAATCAATTGGAAAAGCAGTAAGGGTCATACAATTAGTCTCAATTCAAGAGAGAGAAAAAAACCATTAGCCAGAATTCATACTGATCATTATTGAGTGACTTCTGCTATGTAAGTGTCATGTTAGAAATGGACAGAGAATCAGGCTTGCTTCTGAGGCCCCCAAGGTTGAATAGCAACAAATGCAAATGTTCACCATCTCATCTTCATACACAAGGAATTGTTATTTGGAGGAGATACTGTCACAAATATGAAATTCCTGGCCTTTGGAGATGATTATTCTACCAGACTATGAACAAGTTGCAAAATATAAAAACTCTTTGATCTCCCAAACATGGTCTATGCACGATAAAGAATCATATATTATCCACCTAAGGCCTGTCTGTGTGCTGTTTATAAGGTAAATCCATAAATTCCCATCTACTTCTCTTCATGTATGATAGGTCAAAGCTGTGCAAGGACTTGAACATGAAGACATGGATCTTGAATTCAATCCACTGGGCGTTGGGGAGCCAGTGGCACTGAAGGGAGGATGAAATGGTAGGATCACAGAGCCTGGGGCTGCAGCGAATGCAGGCTGCAGATTCTTTATGGTCTGTAGATTCTGTACGGAGGAGCTGGGATGCAAGGCATTGGAATAATCAAACCTGAATGTGACCAAGGTATCAATGAGGGTCTCATTTGCCTGGTGGAGAGGTAGTGGTGGACTGTGTGGCAGCGGTGTGCATAAACTAAGTGAGAGAGAGCCTGTTGGGCGACAAATAAGAAACTGAGGTACAATAAAAGCCTGTTTATCCGTGACCCGATCAACCGTAACTTCTGTATAACCGGTACTGCAAAAAAAAGGTCCCCAGTTGAATAACCGGAATTTATCCAGAAAAATATCCCTTTGAGTCATTATTTTGGAATGCTGCTACTAGGTGCCTGAAGGTGGCACTAACTCAGAATGCTGCCGGTACAGTGAGAGAGGCAGGGTGAGAGAAAAACGGTGAGTTAATTTAGATTTAATTTAGCCACAAACAGCAAAACACACACACACACACACCCTGAGCAAAGCTTGCAGATCAACGCATATCAAAGCCTTGGCTTTTATTTTAATTTAAAAAAAAACCTTGCAATGCCCGATCTGGTTTTTTTACAGAGGGGAAGTTGGTGCACACACACACACACACAGGCATCGCAAGGCTTTTGGGAAAGAAAGTTAACTGAACTGTGGCAGCGGCAGCCGCTCACTCTCTGCTTTCTCGTTTGCTTTCCTCTCTTCTGCCCCCAATGAGAACAGTGTAATTCAGATGTGTAACTTTTGCACTAGTTTAGAGATCTCTCTGAACTGCCTGGTCGCTGTGTGTAAAAGGATTATTATTTATATATTATATTATCATAGAAATGATGATTTAGTCTATTATTAATCTGCTATGTTTTTAAAAAATTAAAACTTAAAAAAAAATTGTGATGGGTTTTCGGCCGAATATCTAGCAGGTGTTTTAACCGGCACTGGCCAGCTTCCGAGGGTGATATAAACGGGTTTTTACTGTACCACATTTGCTCCATGAGGTGGATTAAACATCTGTATTTATATATATATATATATATACATACACACACATGTGGTCAATGCCTGAGTGCTGATGGAAGCCAAGTAGGAGAATTTCAGTATTGTTAACATAATTTGAAAAATGTTACTAACTCATCACAGGCTTAATGTGTGACATAGTTTGTAAAGTGAAAAAAAGTAGATGCTATGTTTAACTACCATTTCATAATTATTGCTTGAGGAACACAAAACGTTTTCAAAATCCTGATATTAATTAGAATAATTATGTTGGCACAGATGAAGAAATACATTTATATGAATGTAAGTAATGTAATAGCCATGCTTAATACAAATCCAGTAAGATAATTCATGCGGTAAAATAATAACATCCATCTGACTTGAATTTAGGATGATTAAAGGAGATTTAATAGTAAGCTTCATCACATGGAGCTTTATAGGATAGAAATGTAAAATCACAATAATTCATTCAAGAGTTGGTAAACAACCAATCTAACAACTAAAACTGGTAGCAAATTTAAGACAAGCTTAGGTTGAAAGTTCATTAATTGATTAAGTCAGACAGATGAAATTAAACAAAGACTATGACTGTATAAAATGGCTTCTATGTTTCTTAATTTGCTCCTGTACTTTACTGTATCTCTAATGAATAAGTGCTTGCATTTGAATTGCATTGTGCGCTTTAAGCATTCGAAATCTAAGTCACTTAAATTTTATGAAATGCATGTCTACCAGTTTTCTTAAAATCTAAAAACTACAAAATAAAAGTGAATTACTGGAATAGGTTAAACAGATCATAGATATAATCCTCCGAATAAAAATTGTCACTCAATTCATGAACATTATTGTGGTACAAATTAACTGTTGCTTTCACAAATAATATAGTCACACTTTAATGTAAATCCTGAGAGGAGCTTTGAAACATTCTCTTGATGTGAAAGATACTATATCAAATGTAAGGATTATTATTTGGTTGCAACAGGTTTGTTGTAAAAAGCATGTTTAACTCATCAAAAACTTGCATTTACCAAGCATTATTCACAATGGAAAGTGTCTCAGACCAATTAACAGTGGGTATTTTGATGTGGAGCAGAGGAGAAAGGGGAGGTGACAATAAGCAAAGTCAAGGAGAAAAGTGTTCAGATACAAAACAATATTTTTAAAAAGCTTAATGGATATGGGGATAGGGCATGTAAATGGAATTAGGATAGAAGATCAACCAAGATCTTATTAAAGGGCAGGACAGGCTCAAGGAGCAGAAAGGTCTACCTCTGCTCACAGCACGGAAACTGCCCTGGTCAAGGTTACAAACGACATCCTAACTGTCTGTGACCAGGGCTCCCTCTGCCTCCTCGTCCTCCTTGACCTGCCTGCTGCGTTCGACACAGTCGATCACACCATCCTCCTCCAACGCCTTTCCTCCCACCTCAACCTTCAAGGCAATCCTTGACTGGTTCCATTCCTACCTGACCCACCGCTTACATTTTGTATCTTCTAACGGTTTCTCCTCAAACCCCCGCACAGTTTCTCATGGCGTCCCCCAGGGCTTTGTCCTTGGCTCCCTCCTTTTCACCATTTACACGCTCCCTCTGGGCGATGTCATCCGCAAACATGGGGTAAATTTCCACATGTATGCGGATGACACCCAACTGTACCTCTCAGCCTCATCCCTCAACCCCCAGACCATCGATGTTCTGACAGCATGTCTGTCCCACATCGAGTCTTGGACGAGGGACAACTTCCTCCAATTGAACGTGAGCAAGACCGAGGCCCTCGTGATTGGCTCAAGCCAGCGCCTCCGCACATCGGGCGTTGCCAGCCTCAACATCCAATGCTGTACTCTCCACCTCACTAAGCCAATCAGGAACCTCGGCATCACGTTCGACCATAAACTCTCTTTCCTCCCCCACATCCGTCACTTGACCGGCACCTGCGCAACATTGCCAGGCTCCGCAACTATCTCACCCCCCACGCTGCCAAAACACTCGTGCACACGTACATCACTAGACTACGGAAACTCTCTCCTCGTCGGCCTTCCCAGCTCCTCCATTCACAGGCTGCAGTTCATCCAAAACTCTGCAGCCCATGTACTATCCCGCACCCGCCTCCGTGACCACATAACCCCCACCCTCGCCCGTCTCCACTGGCTCCCCATCCCCAGAGGATCGAGTTCAAGATCCTTGTCCTTGTTTTCAAAGCCTTACACGGCCTTGCCCCGCCCTACCTATCCAATCTACTTTCCCCCTATAAGCCCACCCGGACCCTCCGTTCAGCAGGTCTTGGTTTGCTCCAAGTCCCCCCACCCGAACCGCCCCACCAACGGAGGCCAGGCCTTCAGCTTCTCCGCTCTCCACCCTATGGAATTCCATGCCCCAATCCCTCCATCTTGTTTCTTCCCTTTCCTCTTTCAAGGCTGGTTTGAAGACTTTCCTTTTCGACTGTGCCTTTTGTTCCCCCCCTAATTTTTCGACCTCCCCCACGTTTTTCACCCCTTCCCGAACACTCCCCTCCCAGCTCGGGTCACACGCCTCCTGTGCAGCGCCTTGGGACGTCCTCCCGACGTGAAAGGCGCTCTAGAAGTCTAATTTGTTGTTGTTGTTATTCTTATGTTCTTAATATAAAATTACATTTGTAAAGCGCCTTTTTCATTGGGAAGTCGTCCTAAATTGCTGAACAGTCGGGAATTAGGACCAAACTGGGGTGGAGAGGGTTGGGATCAGGGAGGGTGGAGGGCAGAGAGGATGGGAAGGTCACCAAAGGCATAGTTGAAGAGGAAGGTCTTGAGATATGCCTTGAAGGAAGCAAAGGAGGGAGCGAGGTGAAGGGAATGTGAGATGGCATTCCAGAGAATGGGGCCAGAGAAGCTGAATGCCCGACCACCGATGATGGGGCACCTTTTTCATCGACGGTGGGGCGGGCCTGGCATGGGACCTTTATGGCTACTGCAGGGTGTTGAACCCACAACCTTCAAATGTGAGAATATTACCAAATAAGCCAGGGTTTAGGGAAGCATTTATGAAGCTTAGAAAGAACAGGAAAGTTTAGTAGAATGATGAGGATGGAGTAGAGCAAAATCTGACAACATCTTGTCCTTATATCCTATCCAGCAATGTAAGAAAGTGCAGAGGGAGGCACGAATGTGTGTGCGTATGGAGGGGGGGAGGGAGATTACTACAATGGAATTTCCTGCAGTTAGACACTGCTATACAGTATATTAAATAAATTGATAGGGTTGCTATTGTATCTACATGCAACACCAATTTAGAAGCAAACCCATATTACAATAACCTGGTTAGCAAAACTGACTGCCAGGATAATTGATTTTTATTGTCTCATAAAACTTCTGTTTTGCAATTTTCAAAAAATGCACCTCTGCACTAACAGTCATTTCTGGAAAAATCACAATCCTTACAGACGCTCTCAAAAATATCACATTTTATTTTAAATAAATACTTAAAAGTGCATATCTTGATTATATGGTAAACCTTTATAATTTGCTTGTGAAGGAAAAGTGATTTGATTCACATCAAAATACGCTTTTTTTATACTGTGTGTCAATGTGTTACACCTGTGGCAAGGTTCACCTGGCTTGTCAAAGGTCAGTGAAACAAAAAAATACTGTATTGTGTTTTGTTGGAGTAGGCACATGAAGCAACTTTCAACAACAGTTCTATCTCTGTTTATGTTACTAAAAATGTAAAGTCTCAATCCGGTTTTTGTACTTTCATTCCAAAAACATACTATCTATGCTGACATTAATATAAACTCCAGCATTTATAAAGTCAACAACTAGTTTAGGTCCCTAATAGTATTAAAGACATTGTTTTATTACCACTTATAGCGACAGTGAACTCAATATGTTTATGTAAACAAATTAACAATATTTCTGTAAAAAAAAGTAATAAAAATGCATGTCAATAAATGATTCATGAATTTTATTTAAATGTATGATTTTTTTAAAATCAGGGAAAATATATACAGTAAAAGCCCATTAATCCTTGACCCGATCAACCATAACTTCCTTATACCGGCACCTCAAAAAAACGGTCCCCATTCGACTAACCGGAATTTATCATAGTATTTTTTTTGTGTGTGCTTTCGGCCGAATATCCAGCATGTGCTTTAACTGGCCAGGTTCCGAGGGTGCCGGATAAACGGGCTTTTACTGTATATACTATACATGGTTCAGAAATGTTAATCACAGAATACCTGTTGTCCACTTGTGACTCCACTCCCTAAGTTGACAAACCGCTTAGGTCGACCCCAAAATGTCAAAATGAGGAGTGGAGTCCTGTAGCTCAGTGGTTGGAGCACTTGCCTTACAATTGAGAGCCCTGGGTTTGATTCCAGGCAGGGTGAAACCTTGGGCAAGTTTCCTGACTCCACACTCCTAATAATAATCCCTCAAAAAAAAATTGGTCATTTCAATCCACAACTGTTTGTGGGACACTGATGTGTGTAATTGGCTGCCATGTTTCACCCAAAAATATACAGTCAATTTACTTTAGAGTGTATTCTGCAAAGCACTTTACAATAATAATAATAAGCCTAGCATTTGAAATAGCACTTTTCACATCTTATCGACGTGACAAAAGCTCTTCACAGAATATACTTTTATGTATTTTATGTATATATGTGGGCGAAACGCAGTAGCCAATTGTGCACAGCAGTGTCCCACAAACAGTCATGGATTGAAATGACCAATTTTTTTTGTTTGTTTGATACAGAGCAGGACAGACTTTGAGACATCTAGAAGATGTGAAAAACATTATATCAAATTCAAGGATTATTATTACAGGTAGACCCTGCTTACCAAATGCCCAGTTACCAAAACTTCACTATAACGAGGGTTTCTATTTGTACCACTTCTCCGCTTAGCAAAGGCTGCTTTCACTATAACGAATGTTTACACACACTTTAAATCTCGCAGGTTTCTCATGCGCAGCTTCTCATGTGCAGCTTCTCGCTGCTTGCCCCAGCAATTCCTACTCAGTCTTCAGCATGCCTTAGTTAAGCGGTCCAGTGCAGCCCCTCCCACATGGGAGGAGCTTAATCGGCAGGATGATTCGTGGCTTCAATAATAGTAAGTCGAGGAGGGGGGGATAGAGAGATAGAAAGGAGGGAGTGATAGAGAGGGAGGGGAGGGGAGGATAGAGAGATAGAGAGGAGGGGGAAATAGAGAGGGAGGGGAGGGGGGATAGAGAGGGAGAGGGGATGGAGAGGAGGGGGGGGGATAGAGAGGGAGAGGGGATGGAGAGGAGGGGGGGGATAGAGAGGGAGGGAGGGGGGGATATAGAGGAAGGGGGGAATAGAGAGATAGAGATGGAGGGGACTAGAGAGAAAGAGAGGAGGGGGAGAAAGAAAGAAGCACTTCATGTGTCTGGAAATGCCTGGGTCCAGGTTGCGATATTTCAGGTGATTGTGAAGACCTGACCTGGAGCAGGTAGGATTGGCGTTTTTACTCCTGCAATTGTTGTCACATTCCATATTCCGGAACTCTGGACTTTTGGCTGCTCAACCTGTAAACCGAAAATGGTAGCGCCAGGAACTGCTAGGAACTAAACTGATGTTAGCGGGGAGGCTCGGGTCGGGTCGGCGTTTTGGCTGCGGCCAAATACAGTAATACAGTTAAACTCTCGCTTAACAAAATTTTCGCTTAACGAAGGGTTTTAAAGTCCTTAACCCGTTCGTTAAGCGGGGTCTACCTGTATTATACGTAGGTAGGACTGAACTTACAAATCAAAAACAGCTCTATTTATTTTAATAAGCAAAGTCTGTTTCGACTGAACAATTTATAACTGTAAATCAATCATATAAAACTACTTATCAACACAATTAACAATTCAAAAGTATTTGGTTATATCGTGATGTTGAAACATATTCTGTGTTCCTTCACAAGGTGAGATACTACAACAACAACAACAAAATTACACTGTATAGTGCGTTTCCTGTCAGGAGGACGTCCCAAGACAAAAATATAGTAGTATTGGCAGCTGTAATGCAACCTCCCATCTATCTCTAGAGAGCAAATCAACAGACATCATTGCCAAGCAAACACTGTGGCTAAAGCCGCCAGATGTCACGGCCAGGATTACATGCAAGAGCAATCCTGGCCTTTGTGCATGACTAGAGGTCCCAAATCTAATTTTTCAATGGCTTTTGATTTAAACTGTATATGTAATTAAACCATACAACCATATGCAATGCATAAGTTTATTTTCCTGATATCATGCTTTTCATGAAACTTCTAAATTTAAAATGAAGCTCTTCAGGAAAGCTTTAAAGTATTTTCCTTGAATTGCATAATGCTGCAGTGCCTGTACCCTCTGCTTTTTTCGAGTATAATTACTCTCAGTTTTTATACCTGCCACTGCTGTCAGCTGCCCTCACATCATGCTTATTAACCACTAACAAAAGGGTCCCCCCTACATCCCAGGGGCAACCCTGTTTCACTGCTAGATGCATGCTCCAAATGACCTTGCTCTAATGAGACTGCACAAAGACACAATGGTATAGTTGCTTCATGCCAGCTGGCATGACTTGCATTCCTTTTTTCAGAACAGCAGCAAGTGAGCAAGCCTGACAGTTTGAGTGGAACATTGCCACAACCTTGTGGACCATGAAAGTTTCATATGTAACCATGATAGTAACCTTTAACTGTAACTGTTTATTTTGGCTACAAAAGGAAATGACATTCCTACATTCAAAATAAGAAGCAAATAATACAACAACAACAGAATTACATTGATAGAGCGCCTTTCATGTCGGGAGGGCATCCCAAGGTGCTAATAGCCCTCCATCATAACTTCTACAAAAACATTTCACTCTTGGGGAGTAACATTCTTCAGATATCACTGTTAGTTTCCTACGGAACTTAGTCAGTAAGCTCACACACCATTTAAGGCAAGCACTTGTTCACAAATAAATCTAATCTTTTAAAATTACTCCGTTAAAATAAATCTTAGTTGCCACTAATTTTAAACATCCAACAAACCATTTCATTAATTTACAACAATTGTATTTCTAAAAACATTGAAATGTCTCAACGACATGATAAGGCACTACATCAAATGTAAGGATTATTATTACATAATCACTATAAAACAAAAATCAAGAGTTAACTTTATTTTCACCAGCAACAATGAAGTTGCAAGAGAAACTTAATAAGCATTCATATCTACATAAAAAAAGAAAATAATAGCCTTCCAGCATAACTTCTACACAATCATTTCACTCTTCAGGAGTAACATTCTTCAGATGTCCACTTTTAAATGTTAGTTAGATCTTGCCCGATCCAGATAGTCAACTTCATGAACCACGGAATTTCAAGGAAACTTTTCAAGACCTAGGGCAAAATAGTTGATCTCGAACCAGCAAAAAATGACTCCTTCACTTGACTGAGACAAACTAGATAGCAGGATGAAGCACTCTTGAAAGAATGCGAAACTGGCTAATTAGCCTCATATTGGTCTACAATATGATGTGGGTCCACATTGCACCTGCTAAACAAGGCACCTCTGTACATAAACAATTTCTAAAGAAGGAGTAACAGACTATATTTCATGCATTACACCATAGATCACAAACATAAATGGCAAAATTGAACAGTCTCATGTTTCATTTTACCCAATACAGTAGAAGCCCGTTTATCCGTGACCCGATCAAACGTAACTTCTGTATAACCAGCACTGCAAAGAAAGGGTCCGCATTCAATAAACCAGAAATTTAACCAGAAAAATGCATTTTTTGGTGTTTTGTGTTGCGTCAGTATTTTGGAATGCTGCTATTAGGTGCCTGATGGTGGCGCTAGCTCAGAATGTTGCCGGTACTGTAAAGCAATGCACTCTCCGGAGTGTACTCTTTGAGAGGCAGAGTGGGGTGTGTTGATTAATTTAGATTTAATTTAGCCACAAAACAGTAAAACACACACCCACTCTGAGCAAAGCTTGCAGATCAATTAATTGGCTTTTATTTTAATAAAAAAGACTCATTCCTGCAATGCTCATTTTACAGAGTGCAGTGTTTCAACTTTGTGCAAACACACACACACACAGGCATCGCAAGGCTTTTTGGAAGGAAAGTTAACTGAACTGAGCAGCCGCGGCTCACTCTCTGCTTTCTCAATAACACAAGTTTTCCTCTCTTCTGCCCCCCAATGAGAACAGTGTCATTCAGACGTATAACTTTTGCACTAGTTTAAAGATCTCTCTGAATTGCCTGGTTGCTGTGTGTAAAATGATTCTAATATTTATATTTTATATTATCATATAAATGATTATTTAGTCTATTATTAATATGCTATTTTTTTAAAAAAAATTTTTTTTGTTAAAACATTTTGAATTTTTTTTTGTGTTGGGTTTTCTGAAGAATATCAGGTGCTTTAATCGGCACTGGCCAGGTCCCGAGGATGCCGGATAAACAGGCTTTGACTGTATATTGTAGATTGTGACAATAGACATCATTTGTTTCTATAAGTACATTTTGAATATTTCAGAAAAGGGAAATCATTTCACTCAAAAATAAAATTGGTACAAAAAACAATATACAGGTAGCCCCCGCATACCGAACGCCCTGTTAACGAAACTTCACTATAACGAGGGTTTCTATCTGTACCCCCCTGTGTGCTTAGCGAAGGCTACGCTCACTCTAACGAAAGTTTAAATCTCGCGCGCTTCTTGTCTCCCGGCAGCTTCCGCGACACAAGCGCATATACATACACACACTTACTTCAGCGCCACCTAATCCAAGAGAAAGCGCTGCAGTATGGGAGGAGCTTATGCGGTAGGTTGCTCTGTCTGTCTTGTCTCTCCTTCTCTCTCTTTTTCAGTCTCTCTCTTCTCTGTCTCTCAGTCTCTCTCTGTCTGTCTCTCCGTGTCTCTTTCCCTCTCTCTGTCTCTCTCTCCGTGTCTCTTTCCCTCTCTCTGTCTGTCTTAGTCGCGCTCTCTCTTTCTCTCTCTCTCTCTCTGTGTCTCTCTCTCTTTCTCTGTCTCTTTCTCTGTCCCTTTCTCTCTCTCTGTTTGAGTCTCTGGCTGTCACAATCTCACTCACAGTCTCTTTCTCTTTAACTCTCTCTCCCTGCCTTCAATAGCAGTGCTCCCTACCTTATACTGTCGCTGATACACTGTAAATGTTAGCGCCAGGCGCTAGGCTGGACGCAAGGCATTACTGGGAACGATTTTTTTCATATACGGAAACACAGTAGGGATCTCCCTCCCACCCGCTTAACGCAATTTTTGCTTAACGAGGGGTTTTGAAGTCCCTAACCCTTTTGTTAAGTGGGGGCTACCTGTATTCCAATAAATTGTTCCACACAAAATAATTCCAATATTTGCGTTGCATTTTTTTTGCAATGTCACGAACAAACATCTGATGTTTGTTCGTGACATCACAAAAGGGAGCCAACTTCCATGTTATAACCTACCCTGGAAATGGTCCACATTGAATCATTTCTGAACACTGCAAGGCAGATGTAATAATTTCAACCCATTCACAAATAATTGCTTTCAAGTATGCTAACTTTCTATAGGCAAATAAAGTACAGCAGTAATTTGTTTGAACAAGATCCTACAGATAAACATGCTCTTTCAGCTGTAAGAAGTGAAGGCCACAGATGAATTTATTGTGATGGTTAGAAATAGAAGCCTGAACCTTGGTGTACAGTTCAAATCGAGTGGACTGAGTTCAAACCAAGGCTCTCTTACTTGGCTCCCATCAGCACTTTCCCACCACAGCTGTTGACCACATCAACCAGTATCTGATTGAACCAGTGCAAATATTGATAATTTTTAAGGCAAGCTCTACATCCAGGCACTCACCTCTGCAATGTTTCTGCCTCAGCAACAACTTCTACCCCCCCAAGACCTTCATCACATCCAAGCTTCATTATTCATATGCCCAGTTCCTCCTTATACTAGTTGCAGACTCATTTGGAGTCATGTATCTCAGTGGTTATAGAGAACTTGACTTATAGGCAAGAGACCTGGGTTCAATTCCAGGCAGGGCAAAACCTCAGTCAAGTTTCCTTAGTCAACATGCCTTATAATAATCCTTCAAGTAAAACAATAATAAATTGGTCATTTTAATCCACAACTGTTTGTGGAACACTGCTGTGCGCTATTGGCTGCCAGGGTTTGCCCACAAATATACAATTAATTCACTTTACAGTATATTCTGTGAAGCGCTTTGAGATGCCTAAAAAAAAATGTGAAAAGCGCTATATCATATCAAATGTAAGGATTATTATTTTTATTATCCATAACTCTGCAGCTCTTGTTCTCTCCTGCACCCAGCTCCACAAGCCTACACCTCCCCATCCTCACTCAGCTCCAATGGTTCCCATCCCCTGGTGGAACAAGTTCAAGATCTTCATCCTTGCAATTAAATCAGAAGATTGTGGGATCAAAATCCATGTCGGGAATTAGAACTCACATAGTTTATTCTGACACTCCACTGCAGTCCTGGGGGTGTGCTGCATTTCGGGAGCTTCCAGCCTTTGGATGAGACATTAAACCAGTCTAACTGTTCAGATGGACACTAAAGGTGGACACTCTTATGGTATTATTTGAAAGTACTGTATCTCCCAAAGAGTTTCTCCCAAAGTCCCGCACTAAGAATCATAACTGGAATATTAAAATACAGTAAAAGCCTGTTTATCCGGACCTGGCCAATACGGTTAAAGCACCTGCTGGATATTCGGGCGGCCCGCGGCTGAAAACCCACCCCCAAAAAATGTAAGTCCTTTTATCACACACCATACTAAATAATAACAGATAATAACAGAATATTGTATTGGTACTTATTGTTAAAACTACTCTCTTGCGCTTCTCACTTTTACTGATTGAGGTTTACAGTCCAGCAATTCTTTTTTAAATGGAGGATGCCAAGCAGGTGAAAAAAATGGGAGTGCGATTTTAAAGTCTCGCAACTTTACTAGCGGCAAGCTGATAGCTCTCAGCTTTATGGCTTCAAGCGCAGCATCTACTAGTAAAGGTGAGAAGTGCAAGAGAGTAGTTTTAACAATAAGTACCAATACAATATTCTGTTATTATGTTATCATTTATGTATTTAGAAAATGCTCCACTGCTATTGTTCCAGAAAAGTTCCGGTTTATCGAATGGGGACTTTTTGGGGGGCGTGCTGGTTATACGGAAGTGCCAGTTCTTCTAGTCACAGATAAACAGGCTTTTACTGTAACAACCATTTCAATGGTTTCCCACTCTGGCACATATATCCCCACTGAAAATCTAGAGATACGTACCTGCATACGTACAATTGAACCATGGCCAACCTGAAGTTGCAATTCATGAGGATTTCCAGAATCTTTGAAAGACATGCCTGAAATCTCACAAGCCTCTCTGGGATTGGGCTAAAGATCTTAAGAGTCCACATTCAAACCTGAGGCAAGCTGGAAAGACTTCTGGGACAATGCAAATGTCACAAACAAACATCTGATGTCCGACATCACAAAAGGGAGCCGACTTCCATGTTATAACCTACCCTGGAAATGGTCCACATTGAATCATTTCTGAACACTGCAAGGCAGATGTAATCATTTCTTACATTTCTGGAAGACCAGACCCAATGTACAATGTGGCTGCAGGCACCAGTCGCAAACTACTGACCACTTCGGAAATCTTTGATAATTTGTGATGGGATCTCAGGCTTACACCAAGCTATTTGCAAAGCTATTCACCGACTCACAAATTCGGCCTTGGTTATTTGAACATTGCTAATCACCTCTCTTGCCACACAAAATAAGTAGTTCAATAAACACAAGTGGAGTTTGGGGCACATACCTTAGCTATCATCAAATTGTATGTGAAAGAATGAAGAAAAATAAAAGAGAATATAGTAAATTTGCCCCAGGTACAAGTAATATACAGTAAAAGCCTGCTTATCCAGTACCCTTGGGACTTGACCAATGCCAGTTAAAGCGCCTGCCGGATATTCGGCCGAAAACGAAAAAAAAAAAAAAAATTCAATGCATTTTTCCGGATAAATTCCAGTTAATCGAATGCAGACTTTTTTTTGCAATGCCAGTTATACGAAGTTACAGTTGATCAGGTGCCGTTTAAAGGGGCGTTTACTGTAGTTGTTGTTCAGCCAGATAGAAGGCTGATCATTACTGCAAGAGAACAGCTGACTTCACTTCATTGATCTATATTATGTTAAGAGACAAGTAACCCTAAATCTTTATTTGTTCCTGCATATTTTGGATTGTCCTAGATAAAATAGTGGGGGAAGCAATCAAACTAAACAACTTTCTTCATATAATAAAATACATTTTGTACTGTTGACATTAGAGAGTAATTTAATAAAATGAAAAAAACCTGCAGCTAAAAATGAAATCAGAAAATCACTTAGAAATTCAAGTTTTTCATCATCCCAAAGGGCAGAAACATTACTGGTTAAACACAAATTCTGCAATACGGTGTATTAAAAATAAATATGGAAAGTAGCTTCCAAATTGAAACTGGAACATTGGAAGATCTGGGTCTTGTTGGCAAACTGGGTTAAGCACAATAACATTTTACAATGGGAATGTCAAACACTGCTGACGACAGGATCTATAAAACACATATGTGGATAATTTGAAGCTTGTCCTTAGTAGGTGCAAGGACACAGCAAGTGCAGCGGATGCTACGGCTACCTATAGGGTCCTTATTTTGAAGTAATGTTGAATAAACCTTGATCAACCCTTATGTAAAGACATCAGATGTCTGAAGTAACTTATGTTTAAGATAACTGTCTTAAATTTTATATGTTAAGATTGCGTGAATATTTTTTGGAAATAGACTTAAATTTAATCTTAAATGAAAAGTTGATTTCCCACAGTACATTCCTGTGTTCCAATGGGATTATTTGGCATTATTACAAAAGCTGCTAAACCTACCAAATGCTTTAGCTCCACACAGAATGTGCATCAACCAAATGAACAGAAACTGGCATACTCATCTGAGCACTGTGAAAAGAAACACTGCAAAGTACTTCCACATATAAAATAAACAGTGTCCTGTAGCTCAATAGTTTTCTAAGGTAGATATGTCTGATGGATTTTGGTATCCAGTGAGTTGTTAAATCATATCACCCATAAAGTCAAGGTTCAAACCCATATGTACTGAATTAACTTGTGAATCAAACTGGCACTAAGGGTGCTATATTTGACATCAGGTGCTCTCCAACAAGAAAACAAATCTCGCAGAGGTCCTGTCCTAGGTTTAATCCGTCACTTTACAGGGAATGCATGTTTAAGATCATTAGAGGATAGGTCCGGAGTTCAGCTGCGACAATGCTACAGGCTAAAAGCTAATAGGCCTTGAAATAGCATAGTCCAGGCTTGCAGAAAAAATGACCGAGAACAATCATGGAAATGTATGAGATAAAAGATAAATACTTCAGGAATGGAGATGCAGGAGAACAGAGATGGAGGAGGGAAGCAAAGTAGTGGGAGAGCTACACTTATTGCACTGCACTCATTTTTTGTCATGCATAACACCTTGGTTGATCTGTCGAAAACATTTCCATGATTCTAACTTGTCTTCAGGCATTATTTCTGTAAGCCTTGACTCACATGTTTAAACAGCAATGAGGATGGAAAATAATCGGTAAAACATGTAGAAAATATTACTATATTTTAAAAGAAATATTTTAATGGGGTATGCATGGAGATGTGTGTGAGCATTCAGTATAGGACAATGCATGATTGACCAAGCCCTTTTGAAACTCGTTACTCATTCGTTCCTCGTACATAAACCAATGCATTCATTTTATGCTGCAGCATTTTAGTTACCTATGGAGCAAATAGCAATTTTGCTCCAGTCAGCAATGCTTTTGTCTAAGCAACAAACAAACCAATATGATCCATCTTAGTCTAAAACCAACTCATTAAGAACATACATATGAACATAAGAATAAGGAGCAGGAGTAGGCCATTTGGCCACTCAAGCCTGCCCCACCATTCAAATAAAATCATAGCTGATCTTCTAATCTAACTCCACCTGCCCACATTATCCCCATATCCTTTAATCCCTTTATCCATAAGAAATCTGTTAATTTCAGTCTTGAATATGCTCAAGGACTGAGCATCTACAGCCTTTTGGGGTAAGGAATTCCATCAATTCACTACTCTCTGAGTGAAGATGTTTTTCCTCAATTCAGTGCAAAAAGGCTGACCCCTAATCTTAAGACTATGACCCGCAGTTATAGTTTCTCCAACCAGAGGAAACAGTCTCCCACTATCTATTCTGTCATTAAAATATGTAAACATATCCCTTTAGATATTGAGTGTCAAAATATAACATAATTATAACATTATTCTGTAGAAAAACACAACATTCACATTTTCATTCCCATTTATTCTAATAATGATTAGGGTCCGTCGATATGGAAATTTTCCGATTTAGATATATCGATGGGCTCATATCGAGATATACCGAAATATCGATATTTTCGGGTTTTTCATACTGCGCATTCCGGGTGCGCGTGCATTCCGGGTGTGCGCGCATTCGGGGCCTATCTCCTCAGGAGGTAAATATCTTTCTCTCTCTGTGTCTCCGACTCTCTCCATCTCTGTGTTTTCTGTCTTTGTCTCTGTGTCTCTCACATCCCCCCCATTTCTATCTATCTGTATATTATCACATCCACCCCGTCTCTCCCCCCACCCCCCCGCCGTCTCTCTCCCCGCACCCCGCAACGCCGTCCCTCTCCCCCCCCACCCCCCCACCCCAGCCGTCTCCCTCCCCCCCCACCCCCCCCAGCCGTCTCTCTCCCCCCCACCCCCCTAGCCATCTCTCTCCCCCCCCCACCCCCCCAGCCATCTCTCCCCACCACCCCCCCCCCCCCAGCCGTCTCTCTCCCCCTCCCCCCCACCCCAGCCTTCTCACCTCCCCCACCACTTGCATACCTGTATATTGTATCCGAGGACTATGAATACAATATGGCGGCTTTGCACCTCGGTCTGTGCATTGTGTATAGAGATGAGCATTCTGGGTCTTGTAGTTCAGTGTGCGTGCATTCCGATTTTTTACCTCGATACAGCGATTTTCAATATATCGATATATTTGAAATGCCTATATCGGCATATCGATGTGAAAATTATGTCCGGTTTTAGCGATATATTGATATATCGCCGGACCCCAAGAATGATTTTTTTTAAAGTGCATCTTGGGTTAGATCACAATTGGGGTATTTGTTACCATATTATGATAAAAATGTAAAAATAGGAAAGATCCAACATAAAATCACTATAATATTATAAGGATTTTTGGAGGTCAGCTGGCGGTCTGACAAATGTAGAAAAGCATCACCACGTTCAAGAATATGCAAACCAAACAAAGTTCCAAGAGGAAGCTGAACCTTCACATAAAGGAGAGGGAATATAAGGGTATGGGAGATAATAAGAAATGAGTGGGTCAAGTTGTTATGTTATTTTGATGGACTTAGAGAGGTATGATTGTTTTTATCCTTGGCTTGAGGGGGGAATATAATTGTGACAAAGTTTGATAATTCCTGGTATAAAACATTACTCAGACCCTATTTACAGTATTTGTTTTTGGTGCTGCTCATAGAGTATAAAACCTTTAACAAAGTCAGCATTTACCAAGTTGAAGGGACAGCAATGAGAGGCAGTGTAAACAGGTTATGTTACCAACAGGTGATGAATTTAAAGGTGACACTAGTTGAGGTGTTAGGATAATGAAAGAAACTGATAAAGATACAGAATAACAAGATGACACCCTACAGCGCTTTGCACAAATCCAAATATGTATACTTTTGAAGATTACAGACATACAGGTTTCCCCGATTTACAATAGGGATGCTTTCCTGAAAAATGTGACGCAAATGGAAACATTGTGAATCGAAACGGGGTTTCCCGTGCGGTCCCATTATATAACCTGAGATGCGTTCTTTTCACAAAATGTTCGGACCTTAAATCCACTAAATAGCACACAAAACACACAAAATAACACACATAGGCAAGAAGTGGTACTTTGGGTAAAGTACAGTACTGTACTTTAAAACTGGTTAAATTACTGTAATACTCACTTGGCATGGTGTTGCTTCAAAATCAGCTGACTTTTAAACAATGACCTAGCGACATGTTATTGGCCAATTCAAACGCTTGGATACACTACACGACTGCGATTTTACCACGAAATACACTCTGTATTTTGGGGTTGTTAAAAAAGATTCGCCAAATTTTGGGGTCATTAAAACGAAACCAAATGTCGTATATCAATGAAAAGGTGTTAAAAAATTATATTCGTTGAATCGAAACAATGTAAATAGAAGCGTCGTAAATTGCGGGTTACCTGTATCTCCTTCCTGACCTTCAATATTCTGAGATGCATCAATTACATGTCTGATTATTTCCAGTTTTGGTCCCATTAAACTATTTAATGATAATAACAATACAATAATGATAATAATAATAGTCTAGGCTGACACTGCTGTGAGTGTGCGCATTGCTAGAGGAGCCAACCATCAAATTAAACATTAAATTGGTTTGTCTATTCAGCTGTGTGTTAAAGATCCAATAGAAAATAGAAGGGAGTTTCTCCTAGTGTGTTAGCCAAATGGCTGTTTGTGGGGCAAACATATCTGCATATTGGCTAACACATCTGCCTGCAAAATACAGAGTCACTACACTTTACAGTAAAAATAGTGAGCTTTGAGGCATCCTCTCAATGTGAAAGGCTCTATATAAAATGCAAAATTATTATTATATTATTAATAAGGTGGTACATACCAATATAGTGGAATACTAAAGCAGAAAACATTGAAGCCATGTGTGGTATAAAAATACTTTCTAGAATACAGTTGTAGTATGGAATTCAATACAATAAGACACCTGTCCTGCTCGTTCACACCATTTTTTGTGCTGTACATCCAATGTTACTGATATATTAATAATAATCCTTGAAATGTCTCAAAGAGCTTCACAGAATATATTGTAAAGCAAATTTACTGTGTATTTTATGGGGAAACGTGGCAGTCAATTGCACAAAGATTCTATTTCTCTTTCAATATTTTGCCCCACTCTTTCACATTCTCTTCTGGTACATTCCAATTTTCATTTCTTTTTAAAAGAAAGCAAATGTTATTATAAATCTCCATTCTGAACTGAGTTTGTTTCTAGCTGAAATGCTCTCACCCTTTAACTCCTCTATCGTCTCATGTAGGTCTTTTTTTTCCCCAAATCTACATTAGCTTGTCTGTGAGACATTATCCCACTTCGAGCGTGCTATATAAATGCAAGTCATTGTTGTTCTCTCAAGTCCTGGGAAACCTCACAACAAGTGACGGTTCTCTAATGGACAATAGCCATAGCTACAAATACATATTTTACAATTCCTGTCAGCCAAATGATAAAGCAAGATTTGAGGAAACGTAGAAACAGGATTAGGCAATTCAGCCCCTCAAGCTTGTTCCGCCATTCTGTAAGATCATGGCTGATCTGTACTTCAAGTTCAATAATCCCCCTTGCCCTGTTATCCCTTAACAGCCTAACCTAACACATCAGTCTCGAAAATGTGAATGGATTCAGCATCCACATCTTGTTGGGGGAAAGAATTCCAGATTTACAGTACCCTTTGGTTGAAAAATTGCCTAATTTCACTCTTGAATGGCCTAGCTCTAATTTTATTGCCCCCTTGTTATGGATTCCCCACTGCCACCAGAGTTTCTCCATATCTACCCTATTGAATGCCTTTATTTTTATTTTTGTAAACTCAGATCAACCCTCTACCTTCTAAATTCAAGGGAATAGAAACTCTCCAAATAGTTAGATAAAATTTTGTGTAAAGCTCAGTACTTTTTTTCTTCTCTCCATATATTACTTTTTTTAATAAATGTTTTCAATTACAATACAACAATGCATCCCAACAGCTTGCATTGAAATAATAATAATAATCCTTGAAATGACATAATAAGTACTGTACAATGGAAAAAGATCAAATTTTCATGCATTGAATTCCTTTCACTGATTTGCCTAGTTATCAAGAATAAGAATGAATTCAAATACTGTAGAACCCAATTTTAATTTCAATACTAGAAATCCTGTATCAATGGCGTTGGAATGAAGTACTGAATCAGCATTTTTTTAAATGTGTTCCAAAAGGAGTTTTGACTGTTTTCAGCTACCTACACTTCCTCTATCTCAATCTTCTGCTCAATTCTTGTAAAACGCTAACGCATATTCTCTACCTGCCCCTACTATTCAGGACTAGTCAGATTCTGTTGGTTGCCTTTCAAGTCCTGGAGGAGCTCAAACTTTCTTCAGCTGAATGTCAGCAAACCTAGACTTTTCTGCTTGACTCCAGTCAACACCTTTTCACTTTACATGCTGATCTACATTGATCTCAATCCATGTCCTGTTCAACCCCAAACTATATTTCATACCCTATCTCACTCGCTCAGCTTTCCATCACCTTCACAAAATACCTGCCATCATCTCAGTTTGTGTTCTGTTTTGCACCAAGAATCACAAGCCTATAATTTCCATCCTCACTCAGTTCTACTGGCTCCTCTTCCCTCATCGAATCAAATTCAAGACCCTCATTCACACGTTCAATTTGGCAACAGAATGACAGAGTCAAGTCATCGCTTTGTATTACTCTCAGGAGTGTCGGTGATGGATTCTGAACTAAGTGGGTTTGCAGCATTCCTGGCACTTCTTATAACAACAGAACTTGGAAGGGTAGATTGTCATTTCATAGAATCATAGAATCTTATGGCACAAGAGGAGGCCATTCGGCCCATTGAATCTCTTTGAAAAGAGCAATTTAATCCCACTCCCAAATTCTCTCCCCATAACCGCGCAAACCCGTACTCCGCAAATAAATGTCTACCTTTCTTTTAAAAGTTGTTATCGAATGGGCCTCCACCACCTTTTCAGGCAATGCATTTGGATCAGGGATTCTTCCCAGTTGGCTCCAATTAACCTTGAAATCTGAATCAATTTTTTAAAAAACTATATGCGTGTATCCACTGATTATCTTATATACAGTAATTACTTTCTATTTAATTGCCTAAGACAAAGATACTATTCACCCATTTTTGAATGCTTTTGCCCTTGTTACAGTTGAGCAAACAGGTTCTGCTATATTCAAACTAACAGTTATTTATTTCAATCGACTATTTTGCTGGGGAATGAAATATCCCCCAAATCAAATCTGAAAATATATTTTTTCTTACAGAATGGTTACAAGGCATATTTCTTCTTTGTTATTCCAAACCTAGGTGAAATTAAGTCTTATTGTTCAGTGCAGTAGTCAGTGTGGAACAAGAGTAAATAAATAAACCAAGAAATAATAGCAAGCTTGGATTTTAACAGCTTACAATTTTAAAGCTTTGGGAGGTAAGACTGAAGAAGGGAAGATTCATGCAACTAATACCTGAGATGAAGACGATTAACTATGATGAAGACATAGTAATTTGATTATACTCCTTGGAGATTAAGAGGTGATCTGATTTAGGTGTTCAAAATAATGAAAGGAATTAATAAGTGACAGTGGACAACTCTTTTCTATGGTGCAGTGATCCAAAACAAAGAGACATAATCTTAAAATTTGAGGTAGATAAAAAAACATTTATTCACACACAGGGTTGTGAAGATGTAGACTGATCTACTCAAGAAGACTTAACTGGATGTAGAGAATATAGAGAAAAGTCTGCCATGATGGGCTGAATATACTGTAGTAATAATAATCCTTGTGTCTGGTATAGAACATTAGCACATCTTCGAAATGTCTCAAGGCGCTTCAGAAAATATCATGTAAAGTGAATTGACTGTATATTTTGTGAGCGCAACATAGCAGCAAATCGTGTACAGCAGTGTCCCACAAACAATCAGGGAGCAAAGTGACCAATTTATTTATAAATTTATATTGAAGGAATTATTACGCCTTGAAAAGTGATCTGTCAATTGGTACACAGCACCATACCTTAAAGAACTTTGGAGTAAATCTTGTTTTTTTTACAGCAAAGACAATATTTATAAAACAGAAGGAGGTTGCACATTTGGAATATTGTGTCCATTTCACTATTATCACCATTTATTATTCCACATATCCAGCTTGGCAGAAATAAAAAAAATTGGCAGAGCAGTGACTATAGTCGAATTTATACAATTAGAAATAGGACAGGAGGCAATCAGGGAACCAAGATTATAAATTTTCATGAAGAAAAAAATCATAGAAGAATTTAATACCACTGAATATTTTGGACACTCACTGGCAGTCTCTTACTAAAAGTATATCATTTTTATCCATAATTCATTTCTATTCATCAAATTATACATATTTTTAGAATTTGCAATTGTGCACTAAATAAACAAGTGAAAACACCAGACAATCCAAATGCAGATATGAGAGTTGACCAAATCGAAAAACTCAGACTAGGGATGACATGTGTTGGAAGGTAACCTTGAAGTCCTCATACATGTGCTCACATATTTAGACTCTGGTATATACTTTGATTACTTCCACAAATATACAATCAATTCTCATTACAGTACAGTAAAACAAGCCTGTTTATCCGTGACCCGATCAACCATAACTTCCGCATAACCGGCACTTTAAAAAAAGGTCCCCATTCAATTAACCGGATCTTATCCGGCACAATGTATCAGTATTTTGGAATGCTGCTACCAGTGCCTGAAGGTGATGCTGCTGTTTTTTTCCTTCAGCACGATTACCTCTGATTGCTGCACTTCCTGGTTTGAGAGAGAGGCAGGAAGAAAGAGAGAGGGTGGGGGGGGGGGAAAGAGGGTCAGGGGAGAAAGAGAGAGGGAGAGGGGGAGGGAGAGGTGGGGGAGAGGAGGGGAGAGAGAGTGAGTGAGTTGATTAATTTAGATGGAAAATGAGAGGAGTGGAGGGGGGTTGGGTTTGGAGCCATTGAGATGCCAGACTGACTATGTGTGAAAAAGGGAGAGAAAGAAGGAGAGTACCCCCTTTGATTGTGTGCTGTGTTTATAGACTGTAATTTATATTTATTGTTTTATTGGTAAGTATCCATATAATATTGTTATTATTTAGTGTATTATTAATATGGTTTTTTTTTAAAAATGTAATTACATTTTTTGAATTAAAAAAAAATTTAAACTGTGTTTTTGGCCGAATATCTGGCATGCATTTTAACCGGCATTGGCCAGGTCCCGAGGGTGCCGGATAAACAGGCTTTTACTGTATATCCTGTGAAGCGCATTCAGAGGTCTTGAAGATGTGAAAAGTGGTATATTCAAAAGCAAGGATTATTATATTCTTATTATTAGCATGCAGAGTTCAGCAATTGCTGCTGAAGTTCCAACTGATGGAACTATCATTCAGTAGATAGGAACATGTATCTGAGCTGTGAACAGAAGTAATGGAGACAATGTTCTTGTGCATTTTACGCAGTGAGTGTTATGCTTCTCATCAAGAAACTACAATCAGTTCATAGTACCTGCTATCCATCTAACTGGCACATGTCAGATGTAAAATGTAAAAACTATCATAAACTCCTTATAACTCAGCACACCAATGGAAAAGGCTCAGTGCCGAGTACTCTGGAGTGATGAGTTAAACAAATGTATAAACGCACGTATAAACATTGTCAGTGTGATGACTTAAGTGGTAGTGACAAGTTATTAAGAGTTTACTGTAGTAACTATCTGTGGATTTGTGGAGGTCCTGTAGCTCAATGGTTAGAGCACTCGCCTTACAAGTGTGAGACCTGTGTTCGAATCCAGGCAGATCAGGGCAAAACCTTGCACAAGTTTCCTTACTCCACATGCCTAATAATAATCCGTCCCCAAAAAAACATAATAATAAAAATTGGTCATTTCAATGCATGATTGTTTGTGGGACACTGCTGTGTGCAATTGTTTGCCGCGTTTCGCCCACAAACATACAGTCAATTCACTTTACAGTATATTCTGAGACGTTGATAAGATGGGAAAAGCACTGTATCAAATGCAAGGATTATTATTATTATTAATTATATCCCCCTTGGACGCGGTGAAGTGAGCTCTCCATGGAGCTGAGCTAGTTTAAGGTGACATGTCTGGCAAAGTAGTATCAGAATGGAATTGTGGAGTCCTATAGCACAGTGCTTAGAGCACTCGCCTCGCAGAGAGACCTGGCAGGGAGACCTTATTCGATTCCTGGCAGGCTGAATCCTTTGGCAAGTTTCCTCACTACACACACCTGATAATAATCACTAATGAAAAAATGCAATATAAATAAATTGGTCACTTCAATTCACAACTGTTTGTGGGACATTGATGTGTGCAACTAGCTGCTGCGTTTTACGCATAAATATACAGTCAATTCACTTTACAGTAAATTCTGTGATTGGAGACGTCTAGACCCCTGATGGGTAAGGTGGACCCGGCTGGATAAGCAGCAAGCTATACAGTCTTAACAATTTAAATACAATCAGTACCCACCACCACACCCACTCTCCTTGCCTGACCCCCACACATACACCGACTCAGGGGATCCCTAATCTAGACTCCTGGCAATATATGTCTAATACTTTCCAGAACTGTTAAGCAGGTAAAGAACATTTATTGTGATTGAGCTCCTTGTATTTCCTTCCCCTTCAGTATTTTATTCTTCTTTAGTTGATTCTTTGCATTTGGTTGTAGTAATTCTCCACCTCCACCTCCCCCAAAAATCAATATGGGTAGGCTTTCTTAAAAAATCTTATCTCCCTCTCAATGAAGAATATTTGTGTATCGCCTTTCAGCAGATTTTCCTTCACATCCACAAGTTTGGACAAGTTGTACACTCAACCTCACCAAGCCAGTCAGGAACATGGGTGTCTTATTTGAACCTCAACTGTCTTTCCTCCCCCAAATTCAAGCAATGACTCACTCAGCCTTCCCTCACCTCCGCAATCTTGCCCGACACTGCCACTACCTCACCCCTCAGTCCACTGAAACCCTCATGCCTTCATTACATCCCGGCTCGACTACGCAAACTATGCTTGTCGGCCTTCCCAATTCCTCTCTCCACAGGTTACAGATAATCCAGAACTATGCAACCCATGTCCTCTACCGCTCCAAGCTTCGTGACCCCATCTCCCCAATCCTCGCCCGACTCCATTGACTCCCCATCACCCAAAGAATCCAATTAAAGATGCTGGTCCTCACATTCAAAGCCCTGCAAGGCCACGCCCCACCCTACATCTGCAACCTCGTAACCCCCTGCTAACCTGCCTGCCCACTCCACTCAGCAGGCTCCAGCCTGCTCCATGTCCCCTGACCCACTGCCCACCATTGGCAGTTGAGCCTTCAGCCACTCTGTTCCCAACCTCTGGAACTCCATCTCGCAGTCCCTCTGCCTCGCCCAGTCCCTGGCCTCCTTTAAGTCTCGCCTCAAGCCCCTCCTCTTCGAAGGACCCATCGGTCACCCTAATTCCTCCTGTTTCCCTCCACCTTCCCCGTCCCTGACCCCAGTTCAAGTCTGAAACAATGACTGTCTGGCACCTTGGGACGTCCTGACGTGAAAGGTGCTGTACAAGTATCATTTTGTTGTTGTTGTTGGGCAAGACAAATGTATGAATGGATAATTTTCATAATACCAAAAGGAATTTTCAAATAGTTCCTTAATTTTATTCAAGAAATATCATAGTCCCTTGTCCTTTATGCGCAATATGTACAGCATTTTCAGTTGATTTTCAAAACATCCATACTTTCAGAAACTGTTTCAAAAAATGTTCTAACTTTGGAAAAATTTTATGTGATAAGCTTGATATACGTATTACTGAACAAATGTATTTTGAGTATATCACTGATTACAATGTGTCATTACAGCTAGATAACCAGCTGATAAGAGTATCAAGGTTGAAAAATGAAAGCAATAAAACTGCTTAGGATAATCAAAATAGAAACATTTAAGTTAAATTTTTGTTTACAATCAAAATGTTTTCACATAAAGCGACTGCACTGAAGGGGCCTGCACTAAAGTGACCTTTCAGCGTCTTGGAACGTCCTCCCGACATGAAAGATGCTATTGAAATGTAATTTCGTTGTTGTTTATTTAAGGATTTATCTAAGTAACGGTTTGTTGGTTCACTGACTGGGCATGAAATATAAAAAAAATTCCATAGGCTCTTGTGTAAATTCATGCTAGATTCCAAGCACATTTCGCACCACCGCCTCACTGGTGAGGTGAGAAGTTATGGACATCATGGGGGCTTCTCAGCATATCATTGGTAAATGCACTAGGGGTCTATACATGGGCTTGCGGAAATTTATAATACATTACCGGTAAACTCACTTAAAACTTCCTACTGAAAAGATTTCCTGTACACCAACAGTACTAAAAAAAAGAGTGGCCACTGTTTGCATTAGACAGGTGATTACTAGGGAACGGCGATATATCGGTATATCGGTAAAACCCGATATGATTTTCATATCGGTATGCCGATATAGACATTTTAAAAATACCGATATATCGAAAAACGGTATATCGAGGTAAAAAATCGGGATGCGAGCACAATCAACTACAAGACCCAGAGGGGGAGAGAGACGGCTGGGGGGGGGGGGGAGAGGGGAGAGAGACGGCTGGGGGGGGGGAGAGGGGGAGAGAGACGGCTGTGGGGGAGAGGGGGAGAGAGATGGCTGGGGGGGAGAAGGGGAGAGAGATGGCTGGGGGGGAGAAGGGGAGAGAGACGGCTGGGGGGGGGGGAGAGGGGGAGAGAGACGGCTGGGGGGGGGGAGGAGAGGGGGAGAGAGACGGCTGGGGGGAGGGGGAGATAGACGGCTGGGGGGGGGGAGAGGGGAGAGAGACGGCTGGGGGGGGGGGGAGAGGGGAGAGAGACGGCTGGGGGGGGGGAGAGGGGGAGAGAGATGGCTGGGGGGGGAGAGGGGAGAGAGACGGCTGGGGGGGGGGGGGAGAGGGGGAGAGAGACGGCTGGGGGGGAGAGAGATGGCTGGGGGGGAGAGGGGGAGAGAGATGGCTGGGGGGGAGAGGGGGAGAGAGATGGCTGGGGGGGAGAGGGGGAGAGAGATGGCTGGGGGGGAGAGGGGGAGAGAGACGGCTGGGGGGGGGGAGAGGGGGAGAGAGACGGCTGGGGGGGTGGAGGAGAGGGGGAGAGAGACGGCTGGGGGGAGGGGGAGAGAGATGGCTGAGGGGGGAGGGAGAGAGACGGTGGGGGGGGGGGAGGAGAGGGGGAGAGAGACGGCTAGGGGGGGAGAGAGAGAGACGGCGGGGGGGGGGGGGGGGGGGGGAGGAGAGGGAGAGAGAGACGGCTGGGGGGGGAGAGAGACGGCTGGGGGGGGAGGTAGAGAGAGATGGCGGGGGGGGGGGAGGGAGAAAGAGACGGCTGGGGGGGTGGTGGGGGAGAGAGACGACGGGGGTGGGGGGTGCGAGAGAGGGACGGCGGTGGGGGGGGGGAGAGACGGGGTGGATGTGATAATATAAAGATAGATAGAGATGGGGGGGGATGTGAGAGAGGAGAGAGGGAGAGAGACATAGAGAGACACAGACAGAAAAACACAGAGATGGAGAGAGTGAGAGACACAGAGAGAGAAAGATATTTACCTCCTGAGAAGATAGGCTCCGAATGCGCGCGCATTCCGATGTGCGCGCGCATGCGCAGTACGAAAAAAAAGGAAAATATCGGTATTTCGGTATATCTCGATATGAGCCAACCAATATATCCATATCCGGAAAATTCCCATATCGCCGTTCCCTAGTGATTACTAAATAGATGTGATTTATTTTGGAAAATCAGTTAAGACTGTTCCAGGGTGGTGGCTGACAGCAGGTGGTTACTGAATAGAGGTGGCTGCTTTAACATGTTTGATTGTACATGTAGCTTCAGTTGAAACACAATAGACCATCTTTATTTACTAATGCACAAAACATCTTACTAAACAAATAATTCCTATTGCTCAGCACATTCTCATCTCCATTCCACAATATAGTGTATATTGTATTGGGTAACAAGGCCTGACCAGAAGAAACAATAATGAGTACACACAATTCAACTTTGCTAGTTGGTTCAAATCAGATATAGAAACATTACTAGGGTTCCAATTGGCAAATCATAGTTCTCCGATGGATGATGCTCAAGTGATAATAACCCTAATCAATTTGGCATTCCACAAAGAGATTGACAAACAAGTTAAGTATGCGTGTAACTTTATACATATGACTATAGGGCATTAATTCTGCTCCGAGAATGAACAAAGGTTTGGGTAAAGTTCTCGCTACATTTTTGCTATTGCTTTGATGATACACTTGTGGAAACTGAACCAGTGTACATCTGATATGACAAGGGTAAATTATTGAGTAAGTTATTTTCATTAAATAAACCTGTGTGCATACTTTAGAGGTGTGTTTACTTTATAGCCTGTCAAATAATTATAATATTCTTTCATTGATGATATGAAGGGTTGGAAAGGAACACAAAAATGAGCAGTGAGTAAGTCAATTCTTCTGTTTCATGTTATAGTCACTGTATTACTCATATTTAGTGTATTGCTAATATTCATTTTATTATTAATAATTAGTATTACTAATATTTAGTGTATTACTAATAATCCTTGCATTTGGTACAGCACCTTTCATATTCATATTTCATATTCAGAGGATATCCCAAAGCACTTCACTGGATATATTCTGTAAAGTGGAATGATTGTGTTTGTGAGCAAATGCAGCAGCCAAGTTGCACACAGCAATGTCTCAAAACAGCCTTGAAGTGAATGACCAATTGTATTGTATTGTATTGACCAGGACTCCAGAAGAAACTCCCTTCTCTTTTTAAAGAGCATCACGGAATCTATAACATCCACTTGAACAAACAGTTGGGGCCTGGGTTTAATATCTCAACTGGATGAATCAAGGAGACATATGCAGGTCAAGAATGTGAACATTTGTAGCTAATTTGTGTGAACATGTTGTGACTTGGGTGAATATATACCTTGGTTGGAGAAAACCACAATGAAATTGGACTTAATCTTCAGTGGTAAGCCTTTAATTATCATCTGAGCACATGGAAATGTTAGGAGAATTTATTTTATGCACAAAGCAGTTAGGATATGGTATGTCCATAGGAGCTAGCACAGACTCCATGGTTAAATGGCTTTCTTCTGTGCTGTAAATTTCTATGGTTCCAACATATTTAGTTATTACTATCCGATTCCGAACAGATCATGAACTATTACAATTCCTTTCTTACAGAACTCTGCAACTCATGCTCTCTATCATGATAAAACTAAGTTCTGTGACTCGATCACCCGAATCCTTGCCCACCATAACTGGCTCCCCATCGTCCAGAGGATCAAATTCAAGATCCTCCTTCTCACCTTTAAGACGCTCTATGGTCTTCCTCCTCTGTATCTCTGTAATTTGTTGTACCTTTACTAATCTGTCCACTCTATCTAGTCTGTTCCCCGCACTAAGATCTGCAACCACATCACTAGTACCCTCGTCTGGCTCCACTGGCTGCCCATCCCCCAGAGGATCAAATTCAAGATTCTCATCCTCACTCTCAAGGCCATTCACAGCTTTGCCCCCACTCCCTCCCCCCCCCCCCACGCCTCGCCACCCCACCTCTCTGACTTGTTGTCCCCGTACAAACCACCCGCCAACAACAACAACAACTTTGATTTATATAGCGCCCTCCACTCCGGACGGTGTCTCAGAGCGCTTCACAATAGCGGATCCCGGGACCGAGCCAGGGGCAGCAAGGTGACCAAAAGTGCGGTTGAAGAGAAAGGTGTTCAGCTGTGACCTGAAACTGGGAAGAGAGGGGGCGAGGCGAAGGGAGTAAGGAAGGAAGTTCCAGAGCCTCGGGGTGTAGTGGCTGAAGGCACGGCCGCCGAGGGTGGAGCAGAGGATTCGGGGGACATGGAGGAGGCCAGACCCAGAGGAGCGAAGGCACCGGGTGCTGGGTTGGGGGGAGAGGAGATCAGAGAGATAGGGGGGTGCAGAAGAGTGGAGAGATTTGAAAACAAGGATGAGGATCTTGAAGTCGATCCTCTCTGGGATAGGGAGCCAGTGAAGTCTGGCAAGGAATGGGGTAATGGGGAAGCGAAGCTTAGAGCGGGTGAATATGCAGGCGGCAGAGTGTTGGATAAGCTGGATTTTGTGGATTGTGGTGGAGGGGAGACCGGAGAGGAGGGCGTTGCAATAGACCAGCCGAGAGGTGACAAAGGCATGGACCAAGGTTTCAGTGGCTTTTGGGGTAAGGTATTGCTGGAGACAGGCGATCCCGCCCCCTCCATTTAGCAGGCTCTGGCATGCTCCATATCCTCCACCCAACCCACTCTACCATTAGCAGACGAGCTTTCAGATGAGCTTCTCTGCCCCCACACTCTGGATCTCCATCCCACAGTCCCTTCACCTCGCTCCCTTCCTTGCCTCCTTCATGGTCGGTCTCAAGATCCTCCTCTTCCACCGTGCCTTCTGCTGCCCTCCCAACTCTCCCCCTTCCCTCCTAACTCTCTCCGGCCATTCCCCCTAGCCTGCCCCTCTCTCTTGCTCGGGTCCCAACCTGACTGTTCAGCACTTTGGGACATCCTCCCGACATGAAAGGCGCTCCATCAATGTAATTTTGTTGTTGTTGTTCCATGTCCACCGCTCACGGGTCAGGCCTTCAGCTTTTCTGCCACCACCATCTGGAACTCCATCTGGGAGCCCCTCCTCCTCCCCCCTCCCTTGCCTCCTACAAGGCCCCTCTTGATTCTAACACCCAGCTGGTGTGCAAACCCTTCATTGTCCAGTGCCTTGGGAAGTCTGCCCAACATGAGAGGTACTAGAAATGCAATTTGTTGTTGTTGTAATCCTTGCATTTGATACAAAGTAGACCCTCGCCGAATGCAGGGGTTACGTTCCTCGAAAACAGCGCACCCGGTAAAATTGTGTTCGGTAAGCTTAATAATTAATGGGAAAAAAGGGGTATGGGGAATCCATCCACAACCTCAAGCCTCCAGGCACATCCACACCCAACCAACGCAAAGTGCGTACTGAAGTGGGCTACAGCCGGCTAGCCCACTCTCCCCGCTCTCACTGACTCATTGGAGACAATAAAACAGCACCTTACACTACCACAGGTTGGCTAAACTATTTTACCTTTGGTCCTGGAAGTATTAGGAGACTCTCTCTCTCTCTCTCTCTCTTCTGTTTACCATGCAATACCATCAGGTTGCTCTGAGGCCGAGGAATCATCAGACTTAGGCGGGGGCTGGTGGCGTCCTCCCAAGTGTGCATTGCGCGCGGGGCCAGCATCCTCCCAAATGCGCATGTGCGCGGGGCCAGCCAGCCGAGGAATTATCATACTTAGTCGGGAGCTGCCGATGTCCTCCTAAATGTGCATGCACACAGGGCCAGCCAGATTGTATACGCAAATTTTACTTGCATTACACAAAAACGTGCCGCATTTATTTCACGTATAGGCGAATCAGCACTCAAGAAAATCGCGTTTGGCAAGGGTTTTCGCCCACTAATATACAGTTACTTTTCCTACTATTCTTCATCCTGCCCTGATCCTTCCCACCCTACTCTTGTCCTACCTAACTGTACAGCGCCTTGGGACGTCCTCTCGACGTGAAAGGCGCTGTATAAATGTAAGTTTTGTTTGTTGTTTGTTTGTTTGTTGACTGTACCCTTATTGCATCATCAAGTCCAGTGGGAGGAGTTATGTTGCTGGCAGTCTAACAACGACATAATGCCAGAGTTGTAACCTATTTGTAACCCCAGTTCCCTCAAATCAATTTGGCCAAGTTGTCCAAATCTAGACTTTGATCCCCACCACTAAACCTTCAAGTTCCACTTCTGTTCAAGTTGTCTCAAAACTCTTCATAGGATATACAGGTACTGTAAAGTGATGTGGCTGTGTATATTTTACAGGTGAATCATGGGAAGCAAGCCTAATTTATTACCAAAGTTAATATCACTGCTTTGAATAAACACAACATATCAGTGATTAAAACGATAAATGTTGTAAGTAGTTGAAAACCCCACCACAAAAATCATGAATCATGTAGTTTCAAGTTGTCCAATTTTCTTGAGTCAACTAACAATTGTCAGAATACAATAAATTAGTCCATTATTCAGTAATATCCATTAGCATTGCATGATCAAACACATAGAAACTGATTTGCAGTTATTAAGATCTGGTCTCGGTCTGGGGAACAGACAAACTGTGGTTAGTTTAACAGATTCCTTGGTAATATACAAAATTAAATCACTAGATATTTGATAATAAAATTCCTGTGTACAAATAATTTTTTTTTAGTTTTTTTTGTGCATTTCAAACAAATATACAAGGGAATTCTTTGGGTATGGACTCACCTAAAGATCATTAGGTGAGTTTTTTTTAAAATATATTTGTTACAAGGTTTCAACGATAAAATTACATTTATATAGCACCTTTCACATCGGGAGGACGTCCCAAGGCACTGACAAAAGTATATTAAAAACATGTCAATTTAACCAGATGTTTCTGGACATAGCGTTCAATACAGCAGACATCAGATAGTGGATAGATAGAGCTGCAGCTTATGGAGCAGGAATTTGTTTGGAACAGGTTCAAATCCTGGTCTCATTTTGGCGGTTTCATTCAAGGCTGCACGCGGAGACTAAATTGCCAGAGTAGTAAAGGGAAAACAAGCCCAGGTTCCTGCTCCGAGGCCTTCAACAGCACTCCACTGATAAGAGCGGGCAGCCATGTGATGTGAGGCTGGTGTGTGACACCATTTGTTGAGTGGCCTTCTGACACTCACTATAACTCTTACCCATGAACAATGGCTGATTGAGAGGGATACTGGAGGCCGGTGCTTATGGAAACACATTCCTGCATGAGGAGGCTAGACATCAGAGAATAATTACAAAAATAATTTGACACCAACATCAAAACATTGGATTGATTTGTTCGTATTGGGAGTAATATTACAGAAATAAAGCTCTTATTCATTGAATAGCTTCAGGCAGGTTAACTTACTGCTCTACTGGAACCATATTTTCCAGGCAACTAGTCAGAATTGAATAATGCATCAGGACAAAATCTCATGGACTTTTATCTATCAAAGATTCTTTCAAAACTTTTCATTTTTATTTTAGGTATGAATACAAATCACATAAGCAATCCTTCACCTACTTTGATTATGAAATCTGCCTTTCTTTTCTTAGAAGCATTGATTTTCACATCCACAACTAGTCCAATATACACACATTAGGTTTCACAGACGTCAATTACATTTCAGTTTGTTTCAGAAGACACAAGCTGACTGGCTTTTTTGAAATAAAATAAGTTTATTTTCAAGATGAAGGAATCATATAAATGCAATCAGAAGTACTACATAGCATACAGGACTAGAACCATCTTAAATAAATCTTGCAAATGAAATTCAAAAATTCATTTGAAGAAGAATTCTTGAAATTGATAGATCAAGTTGATGATTCACCCATTGCAGTGATGCACTATTTAACAAAGCTGACAAGGAGAAGTATTCTTTGATATTAAGCAAGATAGATTTCAAAGCTCGACCATATTTAAAAACTAATCTGCGCAGTTCTTCGGATGAGACGTTTCATGCTTCAGATGAGATATTAAACTCAATCTGAAATAGGTATGTTTGAGTGCTATCATTAAATGGAGATTAGAAAAGTTAACCATTTCCTTGCTTTAGATAACATTGAAGCAAACCATGCATCAGAATTTCTCAGAGAAGTGGTAAGATTGCATACAACTCCTACAAAACTTTTTACGCACAACACATTATGGCTATGAGGCAATTGTACATTGGCTCCAGAACTGTGTAACTTTCGACAAGTTATTTATATCATAGCTAGCACAGTTGTCAGCCTACCTCAGTCGGCAGTACTCTCAAATCTGAATCAATGTACAGTAGTGGGTTAGGTGTTCAGGCCCCACGTTGAGAGTCTTGCCTAGTCTGACACTATAATACAGTACTGTGAGTGTGCTGCATTGTCAGAGGTGCAGTCCTTCAGATGAGACATGCAGACCAGATAAGATGTGCTGATCTTAAGATATATTAAACTGAGTTCCTATCTGGCTGTTCAAGTGGATGTAAAGATCGCAAAACACTAATAATAAAAATTTAATTTCCTCAGCGTAATGTTCAATAATTCCCCAATTAGAATTCATCATTTACTTCATCACTGTTTGCGTTTCAAAAAACAGAGTGGTATATTCAGCTACAATACATTGCCACTACACTTTACAATAAAATGCTGTGAAGTGCTTTGAGACATTTTGATGATGTGATACATCTCTATATCGAATTCAGGGGTTATATTATGCAACATTTCTCATATTAGGTTGAAATGCTGAGATTATTTGGTTTATTATGGCTTCATCGCAGTTTACTCCCAGCATGGTGATTAAAAAGTGAGTGAGTTATTGTTGTTAGAAGATTGGGTTTGAATATTTAACTCTGCTTCGCTCCGTTCAGGAAAGGGGAGGATGGAGTGAAGCTGGACATAGAGCATCAGACAAAGTTGTGCAGATGGAACTCACAAAGGGTGAAGGTGGTAAGAGTATGGGATGAAGTAATAATAAGAAAAGTCTGCAGTTCTCTAGAATGGTAAAAGCCCCATATCAGGAATATAGAAATGGAAATAAATTTAAACAAATCACTGTCTAGATCCCTGCTCTACAATACTGTCTTTCCAGCACCTTGGGACGTCCTTCTGATGTGAAAGGCGCTATACAAATGTAATGTTGTTGTCCAAAACAAAGAAACTCAAATGGGCATTTATGCAAGAGAAAGGAGTATAGGGGTAAAGATAAAGGTAACAGTCTGGGTGGAGGCTTGTATGGAGTATAAACCCCAGCATGATTAATTAGGCCAAATGGCTTATTTGTACTCTATATCTATTCAACTCTATATTTGTAATTGGCACCTGTTTTATCTGAAGTTTTAACTCTGGTTAATTCGCTCTCAAAGTAAAAACTATATTGGTGATTGGTGCAAACTAAAATTGTTCTACAAAACATGGGGTATTGATGGGATACACAATTATTCTTAACTGGTACAGTCTTGCCTCGGAGTCAGTTTATGGGTTCAATCCCCACATCTGGATTTAGAATCACATAGTTGAAGCCATGGTGCTCCAACTGGCAACCCATGGGATACATCCGGCACAGCAGATGATTTCATTCAGCCTGTGACCACAGCTGCACTGTGCATTCGAAGCCTAGGCTCGGTCTGGCCCAGTGGGGAGGGAATAGTGGCACAAAGCACCAGTTAGCAGCAGAACCTGTCAATCACGTTCAAACCAGTAATAGACGAGAGAAACATGCAGACACACAAAGAATGAGAGGTGCAGAGACACAATGCACAAACAAGAGATAGAGACACACATAGACAGAGGGACATACACAAATCCACACAGATACAAAGACGCAGACAGTTACCTTGTCGCTAACTATGTTTTGAAATTTTTATGATTTATTACAGTTAAATTTGCATTATAGCTAAAATAGTGAAATTAAGTAATAGTCACACAATTTAAAACATGATTTCTATACAATTTTTACGAGTTATGTTTCTGGATGAGAAGTTTTGTTCATTTCTGCAACCATTTCCCAAATCCAGCATTTGGCCCTCAGCAGCCCAAAAGTTGGATGAGCCTGGTCTAAGATGACACTCTAATGGAAAACGGGGTGTGTTGCATTGTCGGAGATGCCGTCCTTCAGATGAGACGCTAAACTGAGGTTCCATCTGTTGTTCAGGTGGATGTTAAAGATCCCGTCGAAGTATTCAAAAAGTGAAGGGAGTTTCTCATGGTATCCTGGCCAACAATTCCCCCAAATAAAAGAAAAATGAAATCTATACTGTATGGACTGTCATTAGTAGTTTTGTATTTATTGAATGATCTGGGTGAAAGGTTTAAGACACCAAATATATGTCATTCTAGTGTGCTCAGCAGCAGGTAAAACCACAAACAAATGTCAAGTGAAACACTACACTGGATGTTCAGGAGCTTGGAATAATGACGTTCTATTTGGAAACAAGTCTTATACACAATTTTAAAACTGTACTGGGATCTTTTTGTTCCTGGTGACACAAGAAATGACCAGAATAATTTTTGCTCCTTCTCGTTCCTCCCTGGACTGCGTCCAACAAACTGCAAAATACTTATTGGTAACCTGCAATTACCCCAGGATCCAAATTGGGACTAATACTGCTTGTATCTTACAATTAATTCTCCCCTCTCAAACCTTGCAGAGTCATAATTCCACAGTTGGGGGCACCAGCATCATGTCCCACCAAGTGGCCCAGTGATCAACTTTGTGATTGCAGAGCACAAGATCTCCAGGTTAGCCCATCAACAGCACAATGTCATCTGCATATAGGAGTGCTGCAATTCTGTCAGGAATGCCAAGAACAAATATACCAACTCTGTCTCCCACAATGCCATCTAAAAAATCATTTCATCCTGCTAAACAAAGTTCCAGGTGCATCAAATAGAACATTGAACACTTAACACGCTAATATAGTTGGTTCTCAAGTATACTAAATGATAAGCTTATAGACAAAATTCTTAGCTTAATCAAATTCAAATAAAAAGATCCAGCAATGTATGTGAAAAACTGTAACCCAAAATATTCATCTACAATTTAAGACAATTTAATAGTGTCTTGTCTTCTTCCCACAGTGCTAACATCAATCAATCCTACAGTTGACAAGAAAACAGAAGATTTTGCTGGTCAATTTTACCTCCACCAAATTGCTCACAAAGTTCCCATACTGCTGTATTTAATAATAACAATGATAATTCAGTAAAAGCCTGTTTATCCGTGATCTGATCAACCGTAACTTCCGTATAACCGGCACCTCAAAAAAAAGGTCCCCATTCGATTAACCGGATCTGATACGGCAAAATTGCTGTGGCGCATTTAATGAGTCGATTGTTGCACTAGAGTACAGTACAATTAGTTCTGAATGCTGTTTGTAGTGTCACTTCCAGTCTTTCTTCTTAAAGGGGCACTCTCCTGTTTCTCTCCCTCCCTCTTTTTCTTTCTCTCTCTCCCTTTCCTTCCTCTCTATCTCCCCTGCTCTATATCTTCCCCTATCTTTCTCTCTCTCTGATACTACGTATTGCCTATGTAGCCTGACGGTATCGTGGGTTTATACACTATTTTGGTGGGGGTGGGGTGGGAGGAGAGAGAGGCAGGGAGAGAGGGGGTGAGAGAGACGAAGGGAGGGAAAGAGAAGGGGGGAAGAAATAGAGAGGAGTGGGAGGGGGAGGGAGAGGTGGGGGGGGAGGAGAAAACTCTGCCGCCCGCATACTCACCCGTACCAAACTTCACTCTCCCATTACCCCAGTCCTTGCCAGACTTCACTGACTCCCTGTCCCCAAGAGGATCGACTTCAAGATCCTCACCTTTGTTTTCAAATCCCTCCACTCCTCTGCACCCCTCTACCTCTCTGACCTCTCTCCCCAAACCAGGTCCCATTACCTTCGCTCCACCAGGTCTGGCCTTCTCCATGTCCCCCGAATCCTCCACTCCACACTCGGCGGCCATGCCTTCAGCCATTATGCCCCGAAGCTCTGGAACTCCCTTCCTCACTACCTTCGCCTCGTCCCTTCTTTTCTCAGTTTCAGGTCACAGCTGAAGACCTTTCTCTTCGACCGCACCTTTGGTCACCTTTCTATCCCTGCCCCTGGCTCGGTCCCGGGAACCGCTATTGTGAAGCACTCTGAGACGCCGTCTGGTATGGAGGGCGCTATATAAATCAAAGTTGTTGTTGTTGTTGAGAGAGTGGGTGAGTTGATTAAGTTAGATGGAAAATGAGAGGAGTCGAGGGAGGTTGGGTGTTGGAGCCATTGAGATGCCAGATTGACTTGGGTGTGTGTACCCCTTTAAGGGAAAAAAATTCTTCCCTCCACCATTGTAGAAGTTTGCTTTGTGATTGTGTGCTGTGTTTATAGACTGTAATCGATATTTATTGCTTTATTGGTAAGTATCCATATAATATTGTGTTATTATTTAGCCTGTTATTAATATGGTATGTTTAAAAAATTGAAATTAATGTTTTTTTAAAGCTAATTTTTTTTGTGGTGGGTTTTCAGCAGCTGGCCACTCGAATATCCAGCATGCAGTTTAACTGGCATTGGCCAGGTCCCGAGGGTGCCGGATAAACAGGCTTTTACTATAGTTGCATTTGACATAGCACTTTTCACGTCCTGTAGACATCTCAAAGCGCTTCACAGAATACACTGTAAAGTGAATTGATTGTACTGGGGAGACCAAGCTGGGGAGACCTGTGTTCGAATCCAGGCAGGTCAGGGCGAAACCTTAGGCAAGTTTCCTTCCTCCACACATCTAATAATAATCCGTCAAAAAAACCCACAATAATAAAATTGGTCATTTTCAAACCACGGCTGTTTGTGGGACACTGCTGTGCACAATTGGGCTGCCACGATTCGCCCACAAATATACAGTCAATTCGCTTTACAGTATATTCCGTGAAGTGCTTTGGGATGTCGATAAAATGTGAAAAGCGCTATATCAAATGCAAGGATTATTATTATTATTACTATAGAGAACATCAAGGTTTAATTAATTTGGTGATTTAAAAAATATATGCCCTTGGGGCATCATCCTGGCGTGAAAGATGCTACATAAATGCAATTTGTTGTTGTTGTGTACTCTCATCAAACATGGCATTACTTTATTTGAAATGACAAGAGAGTTTTTCTTCCTCAAAAACATTTCCATTAAATTAAATTTGTCATTTTTATTAAATGGCTGCTCTATATTGGCTGGCATCATAGAATCATACAGCTCAGAAATTTGGCCCATCGTGTCTGTGTCAGTTCTTTGAAAAGAGCAATCAAAATCAATCCCCCTCACCCGCTCCCTCCCCATAGCCCTGCAAACTTGTCTTCCCCGAATAATTATCTAAATAGCTTTATAAATAGGGGCAAGCTTTATAAATAGGGGGCAAAGAATACAAATGTCAGGAAGTTATGATGCATCTTTATGCAGATAAGAGTCCTAGGAAGGATGTCAAAGCATTGGAGTGGGTGTAAAGGAGATTTACCAAGATGGAACCAGGATTGAGGGACTTCAGTTATCAAGAGAGGCTAGAAAAGCTAGGAATATTCTCCTTAGAGTAAAGATGGTTCAGAAGAGATTCAATAGAAGTTTTCAAAATTATCAGAGGATTTAATAGAGTGAACAAGGAGGACACCAATTTAAATACTCTTTTTTAAAAAAACAGAGGGTGAGGAGAATTGTTTTTAACGCAGCAAATTGTTCAGCTCTAGTGTTCAGCACTTCCATTGCCTGAAAGTGTGGTGAAAAACAATTCGAAAACAACTTTTAAGAGAGTAGATAGTTATTTGGGAAGACAGGTATGCAGGACTATGAGGAGGGAGCAAGTGAGTGGGATTGATTTGGATAGCTCTTTTCAAAGAGCCGGTACAGACATGAGGGGTCAAGTGGCTTCCTGCTGTGCTGTATAATTGTAAGATTTTATGGTAATAATAATGATGATAATAATCCTTGCATTTGATAATAATCCTTGCGCTTTTTCATGCCTTCTTGACGTCTCAAAGCGTTTCACAGGCTATACTGTAAAGTGAATTGACTGTAGATTAGCGGGCAAACACAGCAACCAGTTGCACACAGCAGTGTTCTACAAACAGTCGTGGATTCAGTGACAAAATTATTATTATGTTTTTTTGGAGGGATTATTGTTAGGCATGTGGAGTAAGGAAACTTGCTCAAGGTTTCGCACTGCCTGGAATTGAATTCAGGTTTCTCGCCTGCAAAGTTAGTGCTCTAACCACTGAGCTACATGTGACCACAATATGATCTACTCTTTTAAAAAGTTGTTATCGAATTGGCTTCCACCACCCTTTCAGGCAATGCACTCCAGTTCTGAACAACTCGCTGTGTGAAAATACCTCTCTTCGCACACCCTCTGTTTCTTTTAACAACTATTTTAAATAGGTGTCCTTGGTTTACTGACCCACACACTAGTGGAAATAGTTTTCCTGTTCACCCTATCGAATCCCCTCATAATTTTGAAAACTTCTATTAAATCTCCTCTTAACCCTCTCTGCTCTAAGGATAATAATCCAACAAATATCCGACAAATCCTATTATGTTTGCCTATACAAATTACAAAGCTTGAGACATTCTCCTCACTTGAAAGGTAACATATCAATAATAATTATAATCCTTGCATTTGATATAGCACCGTATCACGTAGTTGAGACAGCTCAAAGCACTTCACAGGATAGGGAATTGATCGGAATTGACAGGATCGTAAAGGGAATTGACTGTATATTTTGTAAGCAAAACGCTGCAGCCAATTACGCACAGCAGTGTCGTACAAATAAATAGTCATGATTGATCGACCAAGTTCTTTTTTTAAAGGATTAATACCCCAGTAAAAGTGATCCTATAATTGACTAACTTTCAGGTTCCTACTCATTGCAGGTAAACAGAGGCACGTGGAGTAAAGAAAGTTACCTAACGTTTGCCCTGGAAATCCAGGAATGTCCAGGATTCAAACCCGGGTTTTCTCGCTTAGAAGCGAGTGCTCTAACTACTAAGCTGCAGGACTTGTATCAAATGTAAGGATCTACTTCATCTTCTCCTTAACAGTGGCAGTAAATGAAAAACCACTGACAAAACACATCCAATAAACAATAAAGATAAGGTAAAGAATCAATAGAAAAATCAAGATTAAGATTGAAGGAAATATAAAGCAAAATATAAAAGGCTTTAATGAATATACCCATGAAAAATTAAGCACCACAGAAGTCCCAAAGACATATTAAATGACCAGGAAAAATTCTGAATAACTAAACAATTATTTACTAATTGTTTAGTATTTACTAAACAAATCTTCACGCAGAATTTTCAGGACAGAACAAAATACCGAAAAGGCAAGACACTCAGCCTCAAACAATGAAAAGACCAACATTGTCAGTCACATATTGGTTAATATCTTTAGGGAATCATTATAAACATGGGTGGTACCTCAAGACTGATGAGCAAATAACAGTTTATAAAAGGAGCCAAATGATAACCCTGGGTGCTACAACCAATGACCTTGATATGTTGGTAGCTAAAATGTTAGATGGTATCCCAAGGCAATGGAAAATAAAGCACCTGAAGAAATATAGAGCATAAGAAGGTGCCAGCAATGCTTCGTGGGATAGAGATTAAATAAATAATGGATGTGGAGGAGAGAGGGAATAGTAATAATCCTTGCATTTGATATAGTGCAGGATCACATCATTGACACGTCTCAAAATCTTTCACAAAATATACTTAAAGTGGATTGACTGTATATTTGTGGGGCAGATGATTGAATGCAGTAGGTGTTCTGCATGCAAATTTTAATAAAGTTTCGGTCAATGCCACATAGACCCTTTGTGGCGGCCTCAACTATCTGCTTCCTGCGCCAGACAAATCCACAGTTTTCCAAGGCAATGCTGATGAGTGACAAGATAGCGTGTTTCATAGTTGGGCAAACAAGTCACTGAAGGCAGAGATTCCTCTCTCTAGGGTCCTGTTAAGCCTGCAATACCTAAAGGGTAAGGTGGTTGTAGATGAGCAAGCCACAGCATGCTATAATTTTAGCTGGTTAAATTCCACCAATCCATGGTTTTCACAAAACTCCACTTAAATACTTTCGGGACCCTAGTTATGCAGAGAGCCTGTCTATGGAAACAGTGAATATTGTATTCCACACAGGGAAATTTCCATGTTTAGATGACAGGAATATGGGAAAGCATGGTAATGGGTTTCCTTCACTGACCACATAAAAACAGAGATGAATGAACACGAAACAATTAACCAGGAGGATATCTTAGGATCAAAACTATTTCAATTTGCGAATGATTCCAAGGACACCAGTCAGAGAGATCTCAATGAAAATAACTTTTGTGTTGTGAAATTTCTCAATGCACTTCAGGAGTCATAGTGAAGCACTTATGAAGGCAAACAGATGCAGTGTGGTTTCACTTTACAATATATTCTGTGAAACACTTTGAGACGTCTAGAAGATGTGAAAAGCGATATATCAAATGCAAGGATTATTATTATTTGCCCCAGGATTAAATATTCACAAATTTGCACGAAGAAAAATCTTTGGCCAATTTATCTAATTTTACCTTTCTTTTGCAGCACCAAGCTGTTTTTAAAATGAGTGCAGCATCGTGGTCTCAATTGACTTTACTGGTCGCCTGCTACGATGATCTATTACCCTCTTGATAAAGAAATACTTCTTGGCATCTATCCTGAAATTGCAGTTTGCATTTCTAAACTACCTCCATGGTGATATGTTTGGCAATGGACCGTCAGAATTCAGCCCACCCTTCGTGGCTATCTTGGTGGTCAGGTTCTTGAGCCATATTGGTCCGCAGTGCTCCAGGACACTGCTGGCGGCAAGATAGCCAGCATGGCTCATCAGCAAGAATTGAAAGGTTAGACTAGTTAATGGGGCAGAGACTCTTCCCACTCAGCCCTTGTTAACGCCACAAGCCAAAGTCCCTATAGGTATGGTTGTCCTAGCTGGACAAGCAGCAGAAAAGATTGCCAATCAGTTCTCTCAATGGCAAGCTATGCAGTTTAGCTAGTTAGATTCCAGTATACCCCAACGTGCACTCTGCGGTCCCCAAGCCTTGGTCTTTGTCAACTTGCAACTAAAACATGACCTTAAGCCAAATAAGCTTTTACAGTTTAACACTTCTAGAAAAGCCCTTTACGGAAATCAATAATGCAGCAGCGGCCAGGTTGCGGTTTCTTGAATGTTAAAGATACCCGTCATAAACATTAGCTTCACAATTGATCATTTTCAGATTATGTTGAGGTGAATGCTATGGCAGCCATTTGTCAATCTTCAATGAGTCTCGTCTGTAGTTAGTGGTTTTCCAAGTGCACGGTGTTTCCTCCCGCCCATCTGTTCAGAAATGAAGTGTGAACACACTGCACTTGTGCACCATCTTCCAAGACTGCTTTCTCATTCAAATGAATGCATTGCCAATACGGTTATTGCTACTAGCATCAGATTCTATGAATGTTCTGGAGTATATATATATGTGTGTGTGCGAGAAGGCTGGCTGATGGATATTTTACTATAAATAGCGTTATTTCGTTCGCACTACAATGTAGCATTCAAATACTGCTTACCAAGTTTCTTTAAACCACGATCCCAGCGCCCGCAAACATTGAAACTAACGCTAAACTATACACTTCAATGCAACCCATCTCACAGTTGGCAGTAGGACCTTTCTAACTCGATCTGTACTCTGTGAAATCGAAACAGCAAACTGGACGAAGGGTCAGTGATCCCGACGTCTTGCACGGTAATGAAACCATGTTTTAAAGTGTTTCGAGGCAGAAGAGGAAAATCGTGTGATAATATCTTATCGTCAATCGTTATTCGCTGAAGTGAAACAGTGTTGTGTCTTTCTAAACAGCAAAGGGGTGGCGGGGGGAGAGAGAGAGAGAGAAACGTGCAGTGGATAAACCTACAATAGAGCTGCCGAGTTATTTTAAAAGACAATATCAGTGCAGCGTTAAAAACAGGTCATTGAATCTCCCCCAGTCATCTGGAAACAACGGTCCTGTGCTAACCTGCTGGTCCTCTGGTATCACAGGTTTACGGCACATTGAAGAGGCAATTACCCATCGCCCGGATTGTGTGTGTGCATGTCTCACGCGTGCCTTTTAGATTCGGGATTTTCAAATAATAGTCTGCACCGTAACCTCCTCAGCGCAATACATGCAACACAACCGACTTACAATCAACCCGTCCCCACGACGCCTACATGGCACACGAGGGGAGACGGGAGGGTTAATGTGCCCAGCCCCCATCTATCAGCAAGCTACGCTTCACCCCCCACCCCCCCCCCGCTTGTAAGACACGATTGTACTGAATTTCCAAGACATTTTCTTATACACACTCTCTCTACCCCCCCCCCCCCCCCCCCCCCCCAAAACTCCCTCTTTCACAATCCTCAAGGACAGAGAAAGAGAGAGATCTGGGGTATGAGAGGGTGGGGGGGGGGGGGGAGAGAAGACACGTTAGAAAAAATCTTCCATAAAAAAGGTGGGGGGTGCGGGGGGGGGGGTGCGGGGGGGGGGGGGGGAAACTTACCAGGTTGAGGACCGTCTCGACGATGTCCCGATTGCTGACCTCCCCGACTTGGATGAGTCCGATGAGGACGGCGAATTTCATCTTTATATTCCTGATGGGTACCGACGGGTTAATGCCCGAGATGGAGACCACGGAGCCCAGCATCTCGGCGGCCGGGGGCGGCTGCTGCAGTTTGGTACCGAGCCCCGAGCCCCCTCCGCCGCCTCCCGCTCCCAGCCCGACGGCAGCTCCTCCTTCTCCACCTCCCGCCGCCGCCGGTATTGGAGCCGGAGCTTGAACGTTCACCGGCAGCGCCGTCTTGTCGCTCGCCATTTGCCAACCAGCTTCTCCCCCGCTCTCCCTCACGTCCCAACTGCCACCAGAAAGACGTTTGGTGGGGGGGGGGGGGGGGGGGGATGAGAGGAGGGAAAGGTACTGACAGGGGGAGAAGGTGCTGGTGTGGAGGGGGGGGGGGGGGGGGGGGGGGGATGATGAGGGGGAGGGTGGGTGAGGTGGGGTATGGGGTCACAGAATATTCTCGAAAAGACCAGTACAATTGGGCACCAATTGAGGATAAACAGACTAAAAATAAGAGAAAGAATAAGAGAAAGAAAGAAATAAACACCCTCCCTCCCCTAATCTACAATAAACCTCAGCAGGCTCCTCTCTTCCCCCACCCTCCCAATCTGTTTTTTCCTCCCCTCCGCCTCAAAATACTAAAGCTGGTGTGTGTGTGTGACTGTGGCTTTGTGCTATGCTGTACTGTCCCCCCAGCCGTTGTCGACTCTCACATCACTTTCTCCGCCATCTTTCGCCCCCCGCCGCAGTTAGCCGGGTGCACGCATGCGCATTGGGGCCGGCCGGTGGGTCCCGTTAGAATGGGGGAGGCTCAGGTGACAAGTGCTCTCTCACACACACACACACAGACATATGAGGGGCTACAGGGGGGTGGGGGGTGAGAGTAGCTTTGCTGCAATAAACTAAAAGGAAAAAAAAACTACTTCACCCCCCCCCCCCCCCCCGCCTCGTTCCTCCAATGTCAACAAAACAAGTGCAAGTCATGCAACTGTTGCACCTGCGTTTGTTTTTGCTTTCAGTCACTCACTCTGTGTATCTGTCTTTTTTTTGTTTGCCCCATGTCACCTTATTTAAGGATGAAAGTGAAGAAATTACTTGGCATTGTATTTTTTTTACCAATAGCTTTCACCCTGTTTTTTGAAAATATATATATATATACAGCACAGTATATAGAAAAAAAGGATGGAAAAAAAATATGGGAACTGCTACTTGTTTCTTTTCTGGAGAGGGGAAAGGAGGGTATGATTAAGTGAATTTGACTGGATGTCAGTTCTTCAACAACAAGAAAATTACATTTATAGAGTTAAAGTATGATATTTGGCACCCACTGTATATCAATCAATCAATCAATCAATCAATCAATCAAAACTTACATTTATAAAGTGTCTTTCACTTCGAGAGGATGTCTCAAGGCGCTGTACAGACAGATAGGGACAAGAGCGGTGGGGAGGGGTTGGGGCAGGATGAAGGAGAGTAGGAGAATTGACTGTATATTTGAGGGCGAAACGCGGCAGCCAAATTGCGCACACCAATTGCCAAAAACAGTCATGGAAGTGGGATTAGGGGAGAAAGGGGGGAAAGATGGCAAGAGGAGGGGTCGGGGTAGGGGAAAGGAGAACTGGAGAACCGACTGTATATTTGTGGGCGAAACATATACCTAACATATAATATATGTGATATATATGTAATACAGAAATATATGCCTCACAGTAGCAAACTACTGCCCCCAAAAAGGGAGGAAACAATAAACAGGGAGTGTTACGGTTGCATAATGAGGTATGTCCATGTATTTATTAAGAGCTAATGTTTTCTTAAGATAAATAAAAGGCAACATCCTTGTGTTTTGATAGTGGATCATATTACTGCTGTTTCAATGTTTCATCAATGGTAAACATTTGAGGAAAACAAAAAGGTCTCCTGTGTCAAATTTGCTGTGGATTGTGCATCACGTTTAAGTAAGTGAAGGTCTCTAATAGTAGTTTTTCAAAAGATCAAGGGAACGTAAAATCCATCCCTACACCAAAGAAAAGGCAATTGCTCACTGGAAAACCATTGAACCATATCCAGTGATCACCTCCTCACACAATTGCAGAAAACAGGAGCTAACTCAATTTTCACAGCTTCCAGTTCAAGCAAGAGAGAGGGAAACAATGATGGTAAAGATCTCCTGTCTTCTGCAATCTCTCATTCTACCAACATATAAACATAAAAGATTTTCAAATAATTAGTTTTTGTGCAATTTCTCCCACATATTATTAGATTGAAGGAAGGAAGCCAAGTGGCTTTCATTCCATCCGTCCAGATCACCTCACAATAAAAGCCAAAAAAGCTGGAGAGAAAACAACACCATCCATTTATTTCTAATTACCTTTCTTCTTTTGTTATCTTTTCAGCATTTTCAGGACATGAAAATTGCATCTGGGTGGATGGTTGGCCGGCACGTAGAATTACATTTCATTAAATTGTTCTTTTCTAATTATTTATTTTCACCAGTAGCCGTGGCATGGGCAGGGGTGTGTGGAGAAGATGGATAGCAGTTCTGGAATGTGCAAAACCACTTAAAAGTGTTGCCAGTATATTGTGTAGGATGAATTTAGCTTACTTTATATGTGCTGATCAGAAACGACAGCTAACCCGTAGCAAGAAAACTCTTTTAAATTGATTTCTACCCTTTATTGTAACAAGGAGAATTCTTTCTATCAATGTCTATTCCTCAAAAGGCCCTGATCTTACAGACTATTTTATGATATGCGGGTTTCAAGCATAAAAGACATGGAAATTAACACTCACTGGTCTAAAATACCCTGAAAAGAAGTCCCAATAGTCAACAGATACATGTTTTGGAGACTAACTTCAAATCTAGACATGAGATATGACGTAGGCATTTGCCTGCAAACGACAGTTATTAATGGTCATTGTAGAACCCTATGAATCTCTTTAAGATACAATAACACAAGTTATTATGTATTTTATTATTTCCACATGTTGCTACATATTTACAATAGGTTTTAACTCCAAATTTTAAATAAAGCTTTAAATAGAAGATAAAATAGAAGATAAACATCAACATTGAAATGAGGGATTCACTCACAGATTTGTAATAAACTGATGGATTCCATTTCCTTATTTGTTTGTCTTTTATTTGTCCCCATTTCTGATGATTCATCTTGAAGAATACATTTCAGCTTTGCATTGCTATTAACATGTCTTTTGAAAAAAATATCTTGCTTAGTACATTTAGAATAGACAAATGTGTCAGAGTGATATTTGGCATCAGATTTGATATTCAACCCAGTTACTTGAAGCATATTGCTGTATTCAAATGGCAATTAACAAAGTTCTTGACTAGATTATTCTCAACCCACCAGCACGAAAACCTCGAACGTCTCACACTGCCAACATACACAATTGCACTGCAGTCTGGTCATTGACATACCAGGAGATTTAAGTCATTCATACTGGTGAGTGAGTGAGTTCCCTAGAACAAGAGTGAGTGAGTTCCCTAGACCCACCCCCACCACCACACACACACTCACATACACATACCCATTACCACTACAATCCATGTCCACACATATGCATGTGCATATATGAACCCTGTGTACATCCCTTGGTATCAAACAAACTATTGTGCATGAAAAATTTAATCTCCCACAGTTGTTATCCATTACAAAGCCAGGGCAAAACAGATGTGTTAAAACATAATAACAATAATAATAATAATCCTTGCATTTGATATAGCACTTTTCATGTCTTCTAGACATCTCAATGTTTTTTTTTAAGGGATTATTATTAGATGTGTGGAGTAAAGAAACTGGCCCAAGGAAATGAACCCAGATCTCTCACTTGCAAGGAGAATGCTCCAACTACTGAGCTACCGGACTCCATAGTACAAGGTTGTTACATCAACCTCCCTGATCACACTGATAGCAATTATTGCCATCAGTCATGGAATGGCTAATCTTTTTGTGGCCATCTTTCTTCTTGTGATGGTGAAATTCGGTGTTCTCAGGAAATAGGATTAGGTAAAGAGTGATTAAAAATGAATTCATTCGTATTTACAAATTCCTAATTTAAAAAAAAATCTTAAGGCAAAATAACACATTTGCAATAACCTTGAATCGTTGCCAAAATGTCAACTTGTTTCCACTGATAGAGAACAAATTTTGTGTTTTCTCTGCAGCCTGAAATACACAAGATGCAAATTACACAAGATGGACATACACTATGTGATGATGATACTGTTACTTTATATCTCCTTTGTTTTGATGGTCTTATCTTTATGTTCAACGTTTTCACATGGTACTAAACATACAGTATTTACAAAGAATGAATACCGATAAACAGCTAGTTTAATCTGAACAGGCAATAAGCTTTCACAGAAACAGACAAATATGATCTTGATTTGTGAACTATTAAAATAAATCCTAAAGATGATTCATAACGATGGCAAAGTGTTTATTTTATTTGTTATGCTGTAAATCCCAATTAAATTCAGCTCAGAGGAAATGAAACCCTTTGTATTATCAACCATTTTAAAAAGCTTCCAAACTTCAACAATGTTTTGTTGCATTTAAGATTATAAATCTTATCAACAACAGATAGAAAGCTTCATTGTAACAGGCTGCCAAACATGTTTATTATTTATTTGTGTTACAACCTGAATAAAGGAACCAATTGTGATAAAGCATTCTTTCTTTTCAGCTACAAACCGACTGAAAACCAATGATACATGTCCTTATGTCCCTCATGTGGAGAACATCAGTACTCCAGGAAGATTGGAAGCAATTCAACTCAAAGGGCTTTTTTACGCTTGGTACTAAACATATAATATTTACAATGGAAATATCAAAGACATTATACCAGTAGTATTATAAAATAAATAATAGTTTGTGCTAAAAAAAGTTCTATTTTTAGTTTATCAAGATCTTTGTCAAGATTAACAAGTAAATTTCCCAAATTCCCGAAAGAAAACTGTTACTGAAACAATAAAAGATACAGAGAGAAGCAGGAAAGCGATATCTTTCATGAAGATGTAAGCAGTATTTTAACAGAAGGCCAGTGCCTGGGTTTCATTTTCCATGCATATAAATTATCTGGAGTACATGCAGGACTGATGTCTATATTGGCTGATAATATTTAATTCAGAAGCATAAAAACACTGCGAGGAATTATATAGAACACGAGGGAAGGTTTTTCAAAATAGAAAGTCATGCAACAATGCATTTTGGAAGGAAAGACTTATGAGTTTTGTTTATGCTTTGTCATTGCATAAGAATAATGTTTTTTTTAAGTTATTGAAGAATTATACAATAGAAAAATGTTAGAACAGAGAACTCAGAAACAGAAACATCTTTCAGCCCATCGGATTTCCAAATATGATTTGCAAAGAAAATTGTTTAAATCAGGAATGTGATCTCTTCACAGATAAAGCTAAAGTGTACAATAAAGTAAGGTTCACTATATATCTGTGATATAATACAAGCTAGTGAAACTAGGACGTTTCATGCTGAGCCAGTTATGTTGCTCTCTCAATCTTCTTATACCATCCTTTTCAGCATGATCGATTGCCAGATAGATCAACTGCCACAATACTGGCAGTTTTTTTCCTGTCTGGGATAGAGCTACATTAGCCAATTGTTGTATAAGATATATTGTATATCAAGTACGTATGCTGCTGTTTCAGACAAATGTTCCTCTGAAATTCAAAGATTAGGCTATTGGGTGAATCATACATGGATTAATTCTGAGCAATGCCACAATAAGCCTCCAGTTTGCAGGCCACTTGCTAAGCATATCTCTGATGAATGATATCACTCGCATTCACTCCATGAACAGCACCATGGGACATCCTCCTGACATGAAAGGTGCTATCCAAATGTAATTCTGTTGTTGGTTGCTGATGAACAGGTGGAAAATCTGTGACCTTAACATCTTTGTTGTAAAATACTGTATGGTCATTCAAAAAATATTAACCAAATTGTAGATGCAGTATATAATTATCATACTACCGTATTACATAAATAGTTACCATGATACAACCAGATTTGTAATTCTACTTCCTTCCTTTCTTCCTTCCTTCCTTCCTTCCTTCCTTCCTTTGATCTTACAGTGTAAGATGATTCTCCCAAATCAATGCTGGAGAGGAACCTCATTGTCGAACAGAAAAGAAGAGCAACAATCCTGCAGATAATATTTTCCATCCACTTCATGATTATTTGTTATTATTAGCGATAATTTATTTTGAACATCGTGAGGCATTATATCAAATGCAAGGATTGTATACCTGCTTTTAAGTGGACTCCATTGTATTCTGAATGATATTTGACACTGCATAAGTGTTTCCTAGTGTTCATTAACCTCATACAAACACAAATAACCACTTCTTCTCAAGGCCAGTTAAATAGAGGCCAGTTTCTAATTGTATTCTGATAAGCAGTTGTTTGCAAATATGGGAAATAGTTTTCTCCTATGTTTCCATGAATAACATTTAAAATAAAATAAAACTCACCAGTGCTGAAAGGATAATTTATAACATTAGCCCCAAAAAGTAATTAAGATTCTCAAGATCTGTTTATTTTAATTTGCATTGCAATTATCCATACTTATTACAGCTTTAAGGAAACATGGGGCTTTATGCTGGTGCAGAATTAATTTTTAAGATAAGCTGATTCCAAAAATAGAGCAACGTCGCTATCTCTACCTAATTTATTCTGAGCAAAAGTCACTCATGTAGGAACAAGCAATTATTGATATTTGTGTCAATAGATGATTTTGAAAATATTGGAACCTTAATGAATTCTGCGGTATTACAGAATGAATCATAACTCCCTATAACATGTGTCCCATGTTTTTAGATTGCAACATTAGATTCTGTTGTGTTGTGTGAGCAGTGCTATATCTTCAGTCCTATCTAATCTTGGTATCGCTATTGAAAAGGATAATTGTTTATGCACATAGATCATAAATATTTGATAGTTTTGGTATAATAATTCTAATATGGAGTCCCGTAGCTTACTGCTTAGTGTGCTCACCTCGCAAGTAAAAGGACAGGGTTCAATTCCCTGGTGCAGTGAAACATTAGGTAAGTTTCCTTACTCCACTCTCCTCTGTTTACCTAGCAGTCAGAAGGAATCCAGGTTTTAGTTGATTGGTGGGTCACTATCCAGGAATAAGAATCTATCCCCCCAAATATGTGGTCACTCAGTCCACGAGTATTTGAGGGATAGTCAAAGTTCTGTCTCTGTCAAAGCTATCTCTGACAATCAAAGCTCTGTCTGAGAACTAGATGTGTACAATTGGTTGCTGCTGTTCCCCCACAACATACACAGTGAATCCACTTTACAATATAAGCTGAAGTGCTTTGATATGAGTCAATGATGTGTGTGATAAAGAGATCTATCAAATGCAAGGATTGTTATTATATTTCCTCTAGGCAATATACCTCTCCAACCATATAGGCAGGGTAGGGAACTACTTCAGGCCACTGCTAATGTGACTATTTGATGGCTACTGTGAAAACAGTCTGGTGGAAACCAACTGAGTGTTCTTTCCCCTATGGAGATGCATCTGACTTTCACCTGATGCCTTGCTTCACGGAATAGTTGAAACAGAGAATTAACAGAGACAGATACAAGCACAGACAGCAACCAACCTGCAACCCTACAGAACTTGGTTCTGTGCTTCTAGATATTCCAAGCTGTTATTGGAAACATTCCCCCTTTAATCTGTGAATGATTTTTTGATTTCTAAGTGTAATTTTTTTCTCATATAGGAGTGCATCACAGATCATGGTAGAAATTATTGCTTTCTAAGCAAAAGTATGTCACTACCTTCAGGCAAGATTTCAAATTGTTCATTTTTTAACCAGAAAGGCTTTCCAAAGAAATGATGGTACTTTTAGGCTGCAGTCCACCATCTGGTGATGATTATATTTTCACCTACCCATCAAGCATTCAATCATCTAGCTCTAGATGGTAAATTTCCTTTCATATCAATTGCTATCATGTGGTTTGGTTATGAAAAAGCAGACCATCCTACTTCTATTGCACTCTCTACAGATTGTCCATTGACCTTTTGGATGCAGCATTGACCAACCTCCTGTTCAACTGAATCACCCAGCAAAGCACCAATCACACAGTCTGAATGAAAGTTGATTTGATTGCAATCATGAAAGAAAAAACATTGGTAAAACCTGGCTGGTTGCCAAATTATAGTCTCAGATAGGAAGCTGCTACCTAGAACTACAACCACAAGTCATATTAATAATAATAATCCTTGCATTTTGATATAGTGGTTTTCACATCTTATTGACTTCTCAAAGCACTTCACAGAATATACTGTAAAGTGAATTGACTGTATATTTGTGGGCAAAATGTGGCAGCCAATTGCACACAGCAGTGTCTCACAAACAGTCATGGGTTGAAATCACCAATTTTATTATTGTGTTTTTTTTTGGATGGATTATTATTAGGCGTCTGGAGTAAGGAAACTTGCCAAAGGTTTTGCCCTGATCTGCCTGGATTCAAACACAGATCTCACGCTTGTAAGGCGAGTGCTCTAACCACTGAGCTACAGAAGCTCATGTTATCAGTTCACTATGCTAAAAGTGTAAGGTCAGCTTCAAACTGGCAAAAGGACAATGGGAACTATTTCCACCCTTTTCCTCATCTACACTATCACTCAGATGGAGGAGAATGGCTTTGTGTCACACACCTGTATCGATATGAATGTACTGAAACATGATGTGCGCAAACATTTGGTCATTTTACCTTTTAACATAAACCGTTGTTTGAGGGATGAGGGATTTTTTTCCCTCCGTGTTTCCTGAAATACCATCTCAAAGAATAACATCAAAAGTCCCATTTAAGTTTAGTAAATTATTTAGAAAAACACGAAAAAGTACAATACATGTAAATATCCTCCCCGAAAGCATGATCTTAGAAAAGTAATTGCCTCCCATTGATAGGCACAATATCTCTCAAAGCTCTGTCTGAAAACTAGATGCCCCCCCACCCCCCTAAATCTATGTGCTTCAGCTGATCCTGCAAACCAATAATGCCTCATCTCAGTGGAAAGTAACAAATATTAAACTACTGTATATGTATTCCCAGGAAAAGGTCAAAAGCAGACCTCAATTATTACAGACTGGTAACCCAACTGCCAATCATGTTAACATTCATGGAATTCATAGTGAGTAAGCTCAGGCACAACAACCTGTCATCTCATCACCACTTTACCTTCAGGCCACTTTCGACATATTAGTCCAACAATGGAATAAATTTCTCAATTTCTGGTGCAAAATAATAATTCTATCAAACATAATTTTTTTTGCAGCTTTGAATATTATGTGACATCCTTGACCTTATTGAGAACTACCTCTCTTGTGGAATATCTTGTGAACTGCTGAACCGGACATTAAATTTCCCAAGAGCATTTGTCTTATCACAATGGCATCTAACCTGCGTTGCTTGCTAAAAATAGTAATCTGTTTCGCTGAATCTTTATAATGTGGTTTCCTACTACAAAGACTTAATGAATAAATTGCTTTTTTACAGCAAACAGTATTTATTGGACACAATTTCATAAGGAAATCTGCTTGACCCTCCTCAGTTTAATAACAACAACAACAACTTAAACTTATAAAGCACCTTTAATGAAAATAATCCTTACATATAGTACAGTGTATAGTGCTTTTCACCTCAGGAGGATGTCTCAAAGTGCTTCACAGGATTTATTATATATTGTACTGACTGCATTTTGTAGGTGAAAGCATCAACCAATTTGTGATCAGTAATGTCCTCAAGTAGCCATGAAATAAATCAGAAAGTTTATTTGAGGGACATCAAGGTAAGCTATCTTTTCTTTTGGCGGGCGAGCCTTCAGCCACTCTGCCCCAAACCTCTGGAAATCCATCCTGCAGTCCCTCTGCCTCGCCCCCTCCCTGGCCTCCTACAAGTCCCACCTCAAAACCCTCCCCTTCGATGGTCCATCGAAGTCCCTTTCCCTCCACCCTCTCTGCACCTGACCCTAGCTTGGGTCTCAAATAGTGACTGTCCAGAGCCTTAGGAAGTCCTCCTGATGTGAAAGGCACTATACAAGTGTAATTTTGTTGTTGTTGTTTTCAAATAGTCTATGGGATCTTTAAGGCCTGTATGAACAGGTCTAAAGCAAATGATGGCACTTCCCACAATTGCAGGACACCTTCAATACTGCATTGGAATGTCAGCTTAGGCTTTACGAGTAATGGATATTATCAGAAGTGGCATTATTCTTGCTCCTTGCTTATGAAACCAATCTTTTCAGAAGAGTTAACTCCCTATCTGACAGCCCAAATAATAATTATGATAATCCTTGCATTTGATATAGCACCTTATCACATTGCTGAGACTTCGTAAAGCAATTCACGGGATATACTGTAAAGTAGATTGATTGTATATTTTATAAAAAAGGAACAATGCACTGTATCGTGTTGTGCTTAATCCTGGAAAGATCTTATCAATACTAACCTGATGTATATGATATTGGTTGGATTACAGTCTGCAATGGAGCAAATAACTGATAAAAACTTTCTGTAAAATTTGATAGAAGAATGAGATTGTTCATGAATTCTTGGTGCTCTGATCAGCATTACCACCTTTGGTATTCTTGTAAGTCTTCTGCCCTAAAAGATGCTTCTCGATTGTTCTTAAATAGAACTAGATTTCAAATTAACACTGAATTAAAGCATTTTCCACAGATCTGCACAATCTTACATTTAAAGGCAAAATAAGACTATGGAAAATGTTAGCCATTATATTTATCCTGTGATAGAATATTGAAGTCCTCTGATTAAGTGCAGAGTAAACACATCTTTTGGTCTTGGGTTCAGTACAGTTAATAATAAATAGTAATAAATTGGTCACCAATCCACGACTATTTGTGGGACACTTGTGTGCAATTCGCTACTGTATTTCATTCATAAAATATACAGTGAATTCTGTAAAGTGCTTTGAGACGTTGATAAGATGTGAAAAGCGCTATATTAAATGCAAGGATTATTATTATTATTCACTTTACTGTATACTCTGCAAAGTGTTTTGAGATGTCTAAAAGATGTGATAAGTCACCATATCAAATGCAAGGATTATTATCATTTTTATTACTACTACAGTTTTCAAAGTCATGTCAACCAATATACTTTGTGAGAATGGGCTATAGATTATCAAAGGTCACCTACTGCAGCATCAGAGAGATGGCTGAGGCAACACCATAAGACCTGGCAGCACTTTAACATACATCTCTGTGATTATGCCAGATACTGAGCTGCACCTCAGCATTTATTCATCAATCAAAAAGCCCACAACAAATTTCAGTAAGAAAGCTTCATACAGCTTCATACTTCAATGTCTATCATTGCCTAAAATCCTGTCTTATAAAAACAGTAATGCAGGTTCAGCATTAACTATCTCCTAACCAAAGCTTCCAGATCAGGCAATGTGGGTGATGGAAAAGCTATCACAGCATGGAGTTAAAGGAATAATACAGCATGGAAAAGGGCCATTCGGCCCAACTAGTGTGCGCCAGTACTCATATTTCATATGAGCTCTCACACCTTTTATTCCTCTTCCCTCTACCCCCGTATTCCCTTCCTCTTCATGTGTGCAAAGCGTTTTCTTTGATAATATATATGGTTTTTTTCTTCAACCACAGCTTCTGGCAGCGAGGTCCATATTCTCATCACCCTCTTAATTAAGAAGTCCACCTAAATTCCCCATTAGACCTGCCACTGTCTATCATATTGTGACGGTTCTCACTCCTTGTTGTATCTGCAAATTAACATAACACTTTCTTACTAATTGGCCTCTGCTCTCTCCTAATGCTGTCTGGAATGTCTCAACTGGAATGTTTAATTGGAGTCTGCTCACACTAGCTGAACTCCAATATAGATGTCGACAGCTACTCTGAAGTGCTTACTCCTTTTCTTGTTTTAGAATACTACAAAGACTTGAGAGTACACTTGGTGGAAACAACAGCTCTTTATTAAGACCCAGCAACCCCTATCAACATGTAAATGATAGAATGTACAACAACAACAACAACAAAATTGCACTTATGTAGCGCCTTTCATGTCGAGAGGACGTTCCAAAGCGCTGAACAGTCTGGTCGGCACCCGAGTGGGGGGGGGGGGGGCGGGGGAGGTGGGGGGGAGGGTTGAAGTAGAGGGAAAGGGAAGGAGAGTGGGAGAGGTGGAAGAGTTAGTGGGGCAGCCGAAGGCGCGGTCGAAAAGGAAGGTCTTTAGACCGGCCTTGAAGGAGGAAAGGGAGGAAGCAAGGTGGAGGAGCTGCGGGATCTATTGTGATTTAGACCAGTAATTTTTATATTGTGTGGGGGCACGTTTAGTGATTTTGACAATGTGTTCTTCTAATGGGATTTTTCCATTGCAAATGCACATCATCAAACCCATGTCAAGTGGGATATAAACTTCCCTCATCTCCCATATATATATATCTATATACATGCCACTTGTACAGAATGATACAACCAATGAACAGATTATTATCTGTCTTCTTCAGTGGATGTGCACTGTAGGAGATCCTATGAATATACTAATTCTTATAGTTAGCAATAATAATATAATATCATATGAGGAAAAATACATTGAAAAGTCAGAGGATAATGTGAAAAATGAATAGCAAGTTATAGGGTAATATTTTTGAGCAGTTTAGCTATCAATCATATTCTTCAGAAATCCTAGATGAGATTCATAGCCTTTTTTATAAGACACAATTCATCCAGCAGTGTATTTTATTCTATATCGCATAGATATGTTACTTTTATTTTATAAATAAAATATCTGCATATAATAATAATACTTGCATTTGATATAGCGCCTAATCGTGTCTTTAAGGCATCACAAAGTGCTTCACAGAACATACTGTAAAGTGAATTGACTGTATATCTTGAGGGCGAGACATTTAAAGCAATTAAAATATGTTCTAAATCATTTGGGCTTTACAAATACCTCTACTGAAAATATTTTGTTTTGGACGAATGGTGATAAACTTAAGACTATAAAAACTGGTAGAAACAAACAAATCAAAAAGTAACACGATTGTGCTTTTAATGGCTTCAATTTAAAGTAAGCTCCTGCAGTCTTTGACAGCAGCACAAGTTCTGTTCAAGTTCTGGGAGTATGCAAAATAAAAATGAAATCCAAACAATCCACAGCATTTGTTTTAAAAAATCAATATCATATACAACAAAGTTATTGATCAACTGTTTAATTACTACCTTATTCTTAACGTTTTGCACCAACCATCCTAACTGTTTTGAGTTTCTGATAACTTTGCACTTATAATACTGCAATATGCATGTATAATATGGGATTTTACAAACTATTTACATGCCCATAGTAGATAATTTGGGTTAAAAATATAACACTGTGCCAAATCTGTTAATAACAGTCATGATTCATCTCTTTTTAATCTCTGCAAAACAGAACAAAATATCATCTCTCTCTCTATATACATACCATTCAGCAGTGTTTTAATTAAATTTTGAAATATTGCTCCAGTAAGAATTTTTTATTGCTGTGCGGACTTCAGAATTATCACATGAGTTGTTCTGTTCAATAAAGAAAATAAATCGGAGTTTAGTACAGAAAACAGAGGAATATATGTAGGTACTACGGTGAGCTGGTGCACTATATTGTTCTACAGAAAGACCTGGCACAAGTTCACAGGTTCGGCTTCAATTACATTACTTACTGATCCCTAGGCCAATGAAAAGGGGGTATTACATAGAGGAGATAGTGCCGTTTCCTCTATTTTTTCTTTCCTCCATGATCCAAATCCTCTTCTCCATCATCGGTGGCTGTGCTTTCAGCCACAATGCCCTGAAACTTTGGAACACCCTCCCTCAGGCTCTTTGCCTCACCCATTCCTTCCCCATATTCAGGCCATGCCTGAATACCTTTTCTCTTCGACATATTCAGCCATTTTCCCCTCCCACTGAGTCGAGCTCCGTCATTGATAAGCGCTCTGGGACACTGCACTGCATGGAGGGCACTATATAAATGCAAGTTGCTGTTTTAGTAGTAGTAGGAGGAGGAGGGGAAATTCAGTCAGATGATGGTAGCTATTGTTGATAATCTGCTTTCCTGAATATATGCAACCATTGTGTTTATCCTTTTTGACAATGGCAATTATCATAGAATCATAGAAATTTACAACACAGAAAAAGGCCATTCGGTCCATCGTGCCTATGCTGGCTCTTTGAAAAGAGCTATCCAAATGAATTCCACTTCCCCGTTTTCTTGCCTTAGCCTTGCAAACTTGTCCTCCCCCAATAATTATCTACTTCCCTCTTAAAAGTTAATGAATCGGCTTCCACCACCCTTTCAGGCAATGAATTCCAGATCTGACAACTTGCTGTGTGAAAAATGTCTCCTCACCTCCTCTCTATTTCTTTTAACAACTATTATACATCTGTATCCTTTGGTTACTGACCCACTTGCGAGTGGAAATAGTTTCTCCTTGTTCATTCTATCAAATCCCCTAATAATTTTGGAAACATCTATTAAGCCTCCTCTTGACTTTCTCTGCTCCAAGGAGAATGATCCCAAATTCTCTAGCCTCTCTTGATAACTGAAATCCCTCATTCCTGCAACCCTCCAGTCCTTCAGTACCAAGCCAGTGTCCAAGGAGAATTGAAAGATTGTTGCGAGAGCCTCCACTATTTCTTCCCTTACTTCCCTCAGTAACCTTGGATGCCTACCCTCCATACTAGGTGACCAAGTTGAGTACTGTCAACCTTTTTAGTACATCCTCTCCATTATGGATTATTGGACTAAATTCAGTATATTTTACTTGTTTCCTTTAAAAGTCCCCTACTACTGACCAATTTTCTTTATCTGGAATGTCATATGGCCTTTTCCAGCTGGGAGGCCAGGATTGTTTGAGGGAATATTCTTCCATACTTGAATGTTGGGAAGCACAAATGCAGTAGTAACAATGCAAATCCTGTAGCTCAGTGGTTAGAGTACTCACCTCACTAATGAGAGACCTGAGTCCGATTCCAGGCAGGCAAAACCTTGGGCAAGTTTCCTTACTCCACACATCTGATAATAATCCCTCAAAAAAGAAAAACAATAATAAATTGGTTACTTCAATTCACAACTGTTTGTGGGTCACTGTTGTGTGCAATTGGTTGCCGCATTTTGCCCACAAATATACAGTATTCTGTGAAGCACTTTGAGATATGTAGAAGATGTGAACAGCACTATATCAAATGCAAGAATTATTATTATATATTAATATAAATCAGTGGATGTCAGTAAAGAACCTTTACTCTAGGACATCTCAAAGTGCTTCACAGGATATATTGCAAAGTGCAGTGATTGCTTATTTGTAGGTGACTGCAAAAGTTAATTAGTGTACAGCAGTGACCTACTAAAAGCCATCAGGTGAATATCCAATTTTATTTTGGGGATTGTTGGCCAGAACATCAGGAGAAACTTCCTACTCCTTTCTCATTTGATCTAATCCTTCAAGAATACTCCACTCTCCTCTCATCATACACTACATTAAGATGTTTCTGAAATTAGTCAAGAATTCTGGCCTCAACCACCTTTCCTGTAACATTTTTGGCATCTCTTCTGAAATTGCCTTTATTATTTTGAATTTGTGTCCTTTTATTTCTGCTGCCTGCATATCTAAAGTACATTATTGTACAGTATTTGATTTGGGTTTATTTTCTTGATGACATTTAAATTTAATACATCTATAAGAACATCTCTCCAGATGCCTATTTTCAAGATTAAAACACTCTTAATGTGTTTAGTCATTAACCAAAGCTTGTTCCTTTAACACCAGTGATCAACTTTGTAAGATTTTTTCTGTCCTTATTTGACTGCCAGATAAGACAATGTCCTTCTGCCTGATTCCAGTTACCCCTAACGTGGTGTCATCTGCAACAACAGCAAATAACAACTTGCATTCATATCTTTTCATCCCACTTGAGAGGAGTTCATGTTCTCACTTCCTGCTTCCGTATTGGGAGTCCGATAGCTTAGTGGTTAGAACACTTGCCTCATAAGTAAGAGTACCCAGGGTCGATTCTCGGCAGGGCAGGAGCCTAGGCAAATTTCCTTCCTCCACATGCCTCTGTTTACCTTGCAGTAACTAGGAACTTGGTTATCAGTCGATTGGTGAATTACTTTGTGGAGGTAATCATTAATAATCTAGCCAGGAAAAAAAATGATTTGGTCACTCAATCCACGACTGTTTGTTGGACACTGTTGTGTGCAATTTGCTGCTACTTTTCACCCACAGAATACAGTCAACCCACTTTACTATGTTTTCTGTGAAACACTTTGGGATGTCTCAACAATGGGATAAGGTGCTATATCAAATGCAAGGATTATTATTATTATCTAGCACCCCTCATACAAGGAGCATCCCAGAATACTTGACAGTGATGGGACCTGGTGGGAGAAAGGGGCTAACTGATTAGGAGTATTGGAGTGTGGGGAGTAGAAGAGGGAGCATATCCAGAGGGTGGGGGGAGGGGGTGAGGGCTGGGGGGGGGTGGGGGGGCGTGGGGGTGGCAGTGGATAGGATTGGGGCAGCACACAAATATAAAATAAATATAACTACATTTTTCAAAAGGAGCAAATCATTTAGTAAGTGACAAATTTAACTATGTTCTCTCTGCTACTGACACCACCCTCAATAACTGTCCTATGGAAAGACAAGTGACATGACTGCAACTAAATGGAGAATATGGGTGAACAAATGGTGTTCTATCTCATCGCTGTGAAGACCACGTTAATACTATACTTTTGCTGAGAAAGGCTGACAGCAGTGTTCTCCACTTATTCCATGACAATTTCACATTCTTTTCAGTCACAAACATTTAGTTCCTTAGCTTGCCAATCATATCTGACCTCTGATGAATGTGGGGAAATAAGTGACAACAATAGCTGGAAATGCTATAAGAACTTTCTGCCTGTTCACGTGGACATTAACGATCCCATGGCACTCTTTGTGTTCTGTCCAACAATCCCCCAGAAAAAAAATGTGCTCTTTCACTTAATAGCAAATTGGCTGCCGCCTGAAAAATATAGTCACTGTGGTTTACAGTAAGCCTGTGAAGTGCTTTGAGACGTCACGATGGTTACTCTTTGCTAGGACAAGCTCTGTGGTTTCAGCTGGCTACATTTCTGCAGTACTCACATTGCACGTTCTACAGACCCCAGACGTTGGCTCTTGAGAACCTGTACCTAATACGCTCCAGAATTTGGTGAGGTTAACACACTCCATTTCAGACAAAGTGAGTGGGTGGGATGAATGAGTGGGTGGGATGAATCTGTGTTTAGGCATAGTGACAGGATTCCACATATGTCAAACATCCGGCTAGCCTAAAAAAAATCTAAGAACTATGGATCTGCACGGTATATGATATTACGCCTTATTTGGCAGGGTGCAGAGAAAACCCATTTCATCTTATCTTGGAATCAATACAGTCCCAAACCATAGAATACATTGTCGTTGCCAAGGATGACTTACACCATAGTAAGACTTATTGCACATTTTAAATCAAGAAATTTTGCTTGGGCTGTCACTTCTGTGCAAATTTATGTCTGTGGTACAGCACCACGAGAGTTTGTAACACACGCAGCAGTACTCTCATCGGGAGCATCCTCACTGATATGCTTCAGGGGGAAATGTATATTTTTAAGGTGTTGATAAATTAGATATTTAAAATGGTAGCATGATAAAATCTTACGATTTACTTTCTGGAAGGAATAAGAGGCATTTGCCATATAGTACCGTGATCAAAATTAACCTTCTTATACAGTTTGAGTTGAATTCTAAAGCCATTAAATTGTAAGCTACCTGGGGATATGGTGCACTGCGCTCACATTAAGACCAGCAGGTCAATCAGTGGGACATGATAATGTGAGCCCCCATAATGCGGGCAACTAAATTAAAACGCGGTCACCTGGATCCAATACTTCAGGCCCCATATTATAAATAAACACAAAAAAAGTCCCAATGTGTTGTACTCAAGTGACCACTGATGTCACTTTCTGCATATTGCACCATGTATGCTAACGCAGGAAGTGCCACTAACAAGCAAATGGTATTGATTTGTGATATAAGAAGGTGCAGCAGATGCAAGGGGCTATAAATGATCTGTTCCTGTCCCATGTTGCTGACATCACTTCCTAATATCACACGTACTATCCATATAAAGCTCTGCTGATGTCATTTCCTTCATAAATTGATTTTGCTTAATGTGCATATCACACAAGTGCAGCACACATTGAAGTGATGTTGGTAGTCGCTTTCTTAGAATAGCATGCTTACGTGCAACACATTAGCAGTCATTTCAGCAGTAAACCAGAAGTCAGGCATTTTTCAGAATGGGAAGCCAGTTTGACAGCACTAAGAGCCAGGTATACCCACTGAGTCCACAGAAGTGCTCTGAGACGCCATCCGGCATGGAGGGCGCTTTATAAATTGAAGTTGTTGTTGTTGTAGTAGACCTGTGGTCTAAGCAGACTCACACTCAACTGGTGGGTCTTATAACTGGGTTGCCTTGTACCATGGCTCTGTATAGCTCAAGGTATTCTGCCGTTCAGGTATTGATTGGAAAGTTCACAGGGATTCTGTTCCAATTATGCCGTGCATCAAGGCCTGAGAGTACACTTTGTTTCAGTACCTCCTTAAAAGAGTCAATATCTGTTTAACAATAGATAAATCACAAAGCAGGTATAAGACTTGTATCTAAGTAGTTCTTCTCTAAACAGATCCGAAAGCTAACAGCTGCACCTGCATGGCAAACAAGGTCTCTCTATTTTATCCGATGGTCATAATATTTGGAGAAACTAATTTCCCTTTTCAAATGCTTCAAGTGCAATCGGATCATTAATGTCCACCTGAACAGGCAGAAAGGGCAACAGTATAACATCTCATCCAAAGGACGGCATCTTTGACTATACAGTGCTCTCGAGCACCACACTGGATTGTCAGTCTGAACTATGATGTCAAATTCTCAACGTGAAGTTTGAACCTATTAGCAGATGTCCATCCAACTTCCAAAAGCAACAGCTCCAAGAAACACCAGGATACATGTTCCATGGCACTGCCTCTAGTGGCATGATTTGCTTGGCATAGATAAGCTAATATACATAAGACAACAACAACAACAAAATTACATTTATAGAGTACCTATCACGTCGGGAGGACGTCCCAAGGCGCTGAACAGTTAGGTTGGGACCCAAGCGGGGGTGGGGGTGGGGAAGAGGGGGGAAGGGTCTGGCTAGGGATAGGGGGAAGGAGAGTAGGAAAGGGAAGAGAGTTAGGAGGGCAGCAGAAGGCATGGTCGAAAATAATTTGGTCACTCAATCCACAACCGTTTGTGGGACACTGTTGTGCGCAATTGGCTGCCAGGTTTCACCTACATACAGTCAATTCACTGTACAATATATTCTGGAAGCACCCTGCGATATCTAGAAGATGTGAACAATGCTATATCAAATGCAAGAATTATTATTATTTGTTATTAAAGGTGACTGAGTGCCTAATCATAACATTGAGACATTTCAAAGCGTTTCACAGAATGTACTGTAAAGTGAACTGTTTATATTTTGTGGGGAAACGCGGCAGCCAATAGCGCGCAGCAGTGACCCACAAACAGTCATGGATTAAGATTTAGTGATTATTAATTTTATTGTATTGTTAAGTCAGCTATCAACCTAGCTCAGTTTGCAGCACTCTCTTTCCTGATTCAGGAAGTTGACCCACATTGGGTCTTTGAACTTGTATTCTTTGAACTTTATCGGCTGACACTACAACACAGTACTGAGAACGGCTGTCCTTCAGATGAGACATTAAACCAAGGTCCTGTGTGCCTTCTTAGGTATTTGTTAGAGATCCCATGGCAGTTTCAAAAAGAGACGGAAGTTTTTTCCCTGTCTCCTGGCCAACAATTTCCCAGATATTAGTCGCTCACATTATTCATTCTTTGTGGGACATTGCTGGGCACCAATTTTCTATCACCTTTGTCCTCAAATTACAATAAAAAATTAAATTTATTTAGTGCCTTTGGCGATTGGGAGGATATCCCAAGGCACTTGACAATCCTAGCTTAGTATTAGAACTGAGGGTGGGACCTGAGGGGGTTGGGAAGGGAAACGGTGACCAAAGGGATAGTCAAAGAGGAAGGTCTTGAGATGCTCCTTGAAAAATACATTTATGATACTTTATAGTATATCCTGAGAAACTATTCTGATGTGAAAGGTGCTAAATCAAATACAAGTATTATTATTATTCATCTGTTTCAACAAATAATAATCCTTTGTCACCAAGCAGATGCCTCAAAGAGGTTCACAGGATTTAGGGTGTGGTGAATGTGTTTTCTAGGGAAATGCAGTGTACTCAGAGATAGAGACACTTTAACTACCATATGCAAATTAAGGGGAAAAAAGGCAAATTGCTCGGATCTCTGCTTGCAATAACAGGATGGAATCATGAGTTGTCCTGAAGGTTGCAAGTGTTTCTGTAATGTAAATTATCAATTCAAATCAGCAGTGGAGACCAGTTGCTGACAGATGTAGCCACTTATGTCTGTGGCTAGGCTCTAGATCAGACAAAATCGAACACCACCTGCATTATATACTGAATGTGTCAGCGTAGAATTAAAACCTTGGTGGTTCATTTTAGGGTTAACCACTTGGAGTTCACACTCCATTTACTGAAAGAGGTTTATTCTCACATGATCTGATGAGTGCACTTGAAATTGTTTGATTTTGCATCATCTGTTGTAAGTACCAATACATTTCACTTGAGGAACAACAACAAAATCACATTTGTAGAGCGCCTTTCACATCAGGAGGACATCACAACATGAAAAGCAGGAGGAAATGAAGAATGCCACATGTGATATGATAATCATCAATGATATCAAATCACATATCCCATATTCTGCCTGAATGTAGTGTCAGAATAAATATGTATACTTTTGCTATATGTGGAATCCTGTAGCATATTGCTTGGAGCATTCGGCTGGCAAGTGAAAGGACCTGGGTTCGATTCCCAGGCAGGGTGAAACCTTAGGCAAGTTTCCTTACTCCACATGCCTTTATTTATCTAGCAGTAAGTAGGAAACTGGTTTTGGGGTTGATCGGCTTTTCCAAGTGCAATAATTCCATCAGGAATAAAATAAATAGAAATGAGTAATGGTGATTTGGTCACTCAGTTCACGACTTTTTATGATACACTGCTCTAAACAATTGGTTGCCGTGTTTCACCCACAAAATATACAGTTAATTCACTTAACAGTATATTCTGTGAAGAGCTTTGAGACATCTCGAAGAATCATAAGGGGCTATGTCAAATGCAAGCATTATTATTATGAAATACAAGGATTATTATTACTATATTTTCCACCATCTTAATATGATTCCAAGATGTTCTCCTATGATGGGGTAGTGGTTTCATTCCAGAAGGAAGACTGAGTTACTGCAATTTGGAGAGTACATGTTTGCATATTTATAAGTAAATAGCATTTCAGAAATTTATCAGAATAACATGTTAAAGTTCTATTTTGCTCCTGAAATTTTAACTTTGAGCTAAAATGTCATTCTACTTTCTTCTCATGAATTAACATCAGTGAATCGAATTAACATCTCAGGCATCGGTCAGTCAGTTTGCTGGATGCTGTCAACGTTACTGTTTGGAGTCGATCCACTCAGATCAATAATGTGGGAAGGTATTCTGCAGACCAATCTTTATTCCTTTGCACAGATTGTCAAAACACTCACTGTAAAGGAAATCCAAGTTGATATTTGCATTTCGGTCTCATGGTTGGCAGTCTAATTGCAAAGTTATACAACTGGCACTGGTTCAAATTGATGACTGCAGTGGAGCAATGTGAGATGGCAGCCTGGCATTGTAAAGCCAGGCTCAATACTGCTCCTGTTTTGGGCTGAATGCTGAGAAGCAGAGTTCTGTGCAGGTGTAGAATTCTGTTAAACTGTTATCTAAAGTCCGGTTTATTAAGGAGCTGGTAATGCTGCCAGGTCTTTACTCCCTGGGTGATCTCACACTATTTGTCTATATTGGGTAGCCATTTTCTGTTTACTATTGCAACAACAATGTGGAGCTCCTGTAGCTCAGTAGTTAGAGCACTCGCCTTATAAGCATGAGACCTTTGTTAGAATCCAGGCAGATCAGGGTGAAACCTTGGGCAAGTTTCCTTACTCCACATGCCTAATAATAATCCGTCCAAAAAACACACAATAATAAAAATTGGTCATTTTCAATCCATGGCTGTTTGTGGGACACTGCTGTGCACAATTGTCTGCTGCGTTTCGCCCACAAATCGCCACAAATATAATCAATTCACTTTACAGTATGTTCTGTGAAGCGCTTTGAGATGTCGATAAGATGTGAAAAGCGCTATATCAAATGCAAATGCTAGGACGATTATTATTATTAAAAATACAGATACACAGTGAATACCTAGATTTGTTTTTGGTCAGCCAGGAGTTTCATTGTCAGTTCTAATTTGCAACAATGATAAACTGAACCGGATGCTTTCTGGAAGAAAACAGATGTAATGAACATTGCAACGTCCTTTTGATAACAATTGAAACAAGAATGGTTTGAAACAGCAGTTAGTGGGATTAATATGAGAAACTGTAACAAATCATATAACTATGATGAGTTACATACTGTACAAGCATTAACAACAACAACAAATAGCATATATATAGCTCCCTTTCACATCGGGTGAATGTCACAAGAAGCGGGACAATGAGGAGAAAAAAACACAAAATACTGTACTGCGGATACTGGAAATCTGAAGCAAAAACAGAGAGAGCTGAGAAAACTCAGCAGGTCAGGTAGCATCTATGGAGAAAGGAAAGTGAGTCAACATTTCTTTATTATTATGAAATACCGTACAAGGATTATTATTGCTGTATTTTCCACCTTTCATCATAACAGACAAAGGGTCGTGGACCCAAAATATTGATTCACTTTCCTTTCTCCATAGATGCTGCCTGACCTGCTGAGTATTCCAAGCTCTCTCTGTTTTGGGGACAATAAGGGGTTTGGATGGAGGAGGGAAAAGCACCAAAGGTCCTGAGACAGGACCTTGATAAGGGGATTTGGGGTGGTTGATGGGACCATCGAAAAGGAGGGTCTTCAGGCGGGACTTGAAGGACACCAAGGAGGGGATGAGGTGGAGGGACTGTGGGATGGATTTCCAGAGGTTGGGGGCAGAGTGGCTGAAGGCTTGCCTGGAGCAGGAGGGCAGATAACACGGAGTAAGCCAGTGCCTGCAGAGGGGAGGAAGTGGACAGATTGGTGAAGTTTTAAAATGGTCGAGGAGGTAGGTGGGAACAAGAATGGGGAGCACTTTAAATGCAAGGACAAAGACTTTTAACTCAATCATCTAGGATAGGAGATGGGGAGTCAGTGTAGCCGAACAAGGATGGGGATGAGGATACTTCACATGAAGCTTAGTGAGAGACAAAATGCGAACTGCAGAGTTCTGGATAATCTGCAGCTTGTGCAGGGAAGAATTGAGAAGTCTGGCGAGAAGGGTAGAACGCATAATGGCAAGAATGTGGGATTTGAAAGACAGTTAAGGGTCAAACAAGAAACCATGTTTTCAATAGAATAGTATTACACAAGAAATGCCTCCAAAATAAGCCTGACTAAGTACAGTAAAAGCCCGTTTATCCGGCATCCTGCAGGGGGTCGACAAATGAACTGTGCCGGATAATCAGACGGCAAGTTGCCAAAAACCCAACACAAAAAAATAACTTATTTTAAAACATACCATATTAATAATATATTAAATAGTAACAGAATATTGTATAGCTACTTACCAATAAAGATTCCAGCACACTCAGTAAAAAGATCGGTAAAAAAAACAAATTTGTAAGTTTAATAAGTGCGCATGCGCAAAGTGAGCATACTCACGATTGCTGTAATGGGGAATTGCCCCGTGAGGGGTTTGAGCAATCCAGTTGATCGGGTCATGGACAAATGGGCTTTTACTGTACATAAATCTACTGTGGATCTTCAACCTGTGATCACTCTATAAGATAGTTTCTGAAGTTGGACCAATTAAATCCAGAAAGATTATGTATAATGAATCATTATGAATGCAATTTATTTACAATTTAATACAGTATAATAACAAACAGTATAGACACAATTTAGCCTGATCTTGTAATTTTCCATGTTGGTAATGAATTAAAAATACTATCTATGTTATTCCTATCTGCTGCTCTCCATTTCAGATAATTAGATAATCATATCTATTATATGTATCTAAGTTATGAATTCTAATGGCATAAGTGATCTTTAATAGATCAGATAAACAATTCAACTGAATATTAACACGTTCTGATGTATTGTTAGAAAATGTGTTTCATAAACACACGGAAAATAGATTTCCTTTCAATGTTTTCTTCCACCACTTTCTTATATCTACAGATACAGTCAAATGTACAAATGATAATAATTATAATAATCCTTGAATTTGATGTAGAGCTTTATCATGTCATCGGGATGTCTCAAACTCATTCTTCACAGAATACACTGATTGTATATTACATGACCTTCAAGGCTATTCCCATGAAGATGGCCAACATTCAGACAGTCTTCACAGCTGTGCATGTTTATTGATGTGGCTGTTTGAGAATTTCACACATTCAGTCTGCGGAGGAAATCATCTCCCGTAAGCAGAGTTCCCATTATGTAAAAATGTATATTAGTTTGGGGACTTGGTGGTATAATAGGGTAACATGCTGTCTTTGTGAAAAACGCAGAAGTGATGTTAAATACTGTATGTACAATACATTGATTAGGTTGCAGCAGAAGTACTGTGTTCAGTTCTGGATGCCTTGTTATGAAAAGGGCATGGGGATGAATCAAATAAACAACTTGCTTCAGTACAGATTGCAAAATTAGTTAAATTGAGAAGGTAAAGGGCTGTACAGCCATGTGTCTGTATCCTCATTACTCACAGATTCATTTTGATTTGGTACTTTCAGTGATGAGTGTGTGGAGCAGAGCTTCTTCAAACAGCTTGTGAAATTGTGTTTGGTACTTATAAGTCACATTATACCCCAGCATCTCCTTACTTCTCTGACCTACAGCTTTACCCACCCTCTTCAACTGTCTCGAGCCTCCTGCACATCCCTCATCCCAGCTCTACCATCAGCTGTCATGCTTTCATCAGCTATGTCCCGAAACTGGAATTCCCTGCCTCAATCCTTCTGACTTACATCCTCTCCGTGCCCATGTTCATATCACAACAGAAGACTTTCCTCTTTGACTGTACCTGCTGAGGTACAGAGCCCTCCCCTCTATCAGGGCTCAGCATCAACCTCTGCCAATGTTAAGATCTATGAGACGCTCCCCCAAGTGAAAAGCCCCATATAAATACAAGTTGTTGTTGATATACTGTACATTGCAAACATGGCCCAATAATAAAAACATTTGTTTTTGTGCTAGTCATGAAATTCATGAATGTATGTGGCTTTATTCAATTGTTGACATAAGAACAATTTGCACTTATTTAGCTCCCTCCAAGCAGGGTAATATCTCAAAGCAGCCTGAATCCGAATTGTGGGGGAGTGGGGAGGTGGCCATATGGATTGTTGAACAAGAAAGTTTTCATGTGGGACTTGAAAGAGGGGAGAGAGGGAGCAAGGCAGAGTTTGGGGGCGTAGTGGCTGAAAGCGCAACCTTCGATGGTGAGGTGAAGGGTGGGAGGGAAGAGCAGGAGGCATGCCAGTTGAGCATCGCCGGATGGTGTCATGAAGAATGTATGTTCAAGCCTTACATTGGGAATGTTGAACCTGAGAACCCACCATTTGACGAGTCAGAAGAAGCACGCTTAAATCCTGTCAAGTGAAACAGTGTAGAAGGAATTAAATGTAAAATAATCTAGCGATTTTCTAGCAACACTTGAGGGTATCAACATCCATCAATAATTTCTCTCCGTGATAAATGTAGCAAAGCGAAACAATTTTTTTTCAATTCTATTTTTCTGTCCTCATTGAAGTGATGGATGTTACTGCTGAGCATGAAATAATTTTCCACTTCTTGCATCCAGCATCATGATCAAGAACTGATACGCAGCATAACAAATTCCCTTTGGCTCTGCAAACAGAGACCAGGGACTACAAGCCTGCGAACACATCTTACCTTTCAGTGCACTTACGTAAATAAGTGAACAGAACAACATGTATAAATGACTTCCATTCTCAATTAATGATGTTTGTCTGTATTATTCCTACGTAGATCCAGACACCAACAGGGATTGCTGTCTCCAAGCAAAGGTATTCATGCAAACACTATTCATAGATTCATAGTTTCATAGAATTTTACGGCACAAAAGGAGGCCATTTGGCCCATCTAGTCTGTGCCGGCTCTTTGAAAAGAGCGATTCAATCCCACTGCCCTGCCCGCTCCCCATAGCCTAATAGACCTGTTCTCCCTAAATAAAGATCTAATTCCCTTTTAAAAGTTGTTATCGAATCAGCCTCCACCACCTTTTTCAGGCAATGCATTCCAGATTCGAACAACTCGCTGAGTGAAAACATTTCTTCTCAGCTCCCCTCTACTTCGCCTTGAAACTATTTTAAATCTGTGACCACGAGTCACAGATTCGCCCACGAGTGGAAATAGTTTTTCTCTATTTGCCCTGTCGAAACCCCTCATAATCTTATAAACCTCTATTAGGTCTCCCCTCAATCTTCTCTGCTCCAGAGAGAATAACCCTAGCCTATCTAGCCTCTCCTCATAGCTGAAATCCCTCAATCCTGGCACCATCCTAGCAAATCTTCTTTGTACCCTTTCCAATGTCTTCACATTCTTTCTGTAGTGTGGTGACGAGAATTGAACACAGTATTCCAGCTGAGGCCTCACCAAAGTCTTATAGAGGTTAGTCAGCACTTCCTGACTTTTGTACTCTATACCCCTATTTATAAAGCCTAGTATCCCATATGCCTTCTTAACAGCCTTGTCTACCTGTCTTGCCACCTTCAACGAGTCACTAACACAAATCCCCAGGTCTCTCTGTTCCTTCACACCATTTAAAATTGTACTATCTAGCCTATATTGCCTCCCTTCATTTCTTCTCCCAAAATGCATCACCTCACACTTCTCTGCATTAAACTTCATCTGCCATGTGTCTGCCCACTTTACCAATTTGTCTATATCCTCTTGCAGATGGCTAATATCCTCCTCACTATTTACTATTCTCCCTAACTTAGTGTCATCTGCATACTTGGAAACTGTACTCCGTACACCCAAGTCCAGATCATTGATGTAGATTACGAAGAGCAATGGTCCCAAAACTGATCCCTGTGGCACACCACTGCTCACTTCCCTCCAGTCTGAAAAACAGCCGCTCACTACAACTCTCTGCTTTCTGTCTCGCAGCCAGTTGTGGATCCACGCTGCCACTGTCCCTTTTACGCCATGGGCCTTTAATTTCATAATAAGTCTCTCATGTGGCACTTTGTCAAATGCCTTTTGAAAGTCCATGTAAACTACATCAACTGCGCTACCATTATCCACCCATTCCGTTACCTCATCAAAAAATTCTATCAGATTTGTAAGGCAAGATTTGCCTTTAACAAATCCATGTTGACTGTCCTTTATTAGCCTATATCTTTCTAAGTGAAGATCTACCTTGTCCCTGATTATGGACTCTAGAAGTTTGCCCACTACCGACGTTAGACTGACTGGTCTGTAGTTACCAGGCTTGTCCTTCTGCCCCTTTTTATACAAGGGAGTAACATTAGCTATCCTCCAGTCCTTTGGCACGACCCCTGTGTCCAAGGAAGATTGAAAGATCGTGGCCAGAGTCCCTGCTATTTGCTCCCGTGCCTCCCTTAGTAACCTAGGGTGCATCCCATCCGGACCAGGTGACTTATCCACGTTGAGCGACGTCAACCTTTTTAGCACTTCCTCTCTGGTTATAATTATTCTATCCATTTCTCCTACCCTCTCCTCTAATACCATGGCATTGGCTGTATCCTTTTCTTTTGTGAAGACAGAGGCGAAGTACTCATTCAGTACATCAGCCATGCCCTCTGCCTCCACAATGAGATTTCCTCCTAGGTCCCTAATTGGCCCCACCCTATCCTTCACCAACCTTCTACTCTTAATATGTTGGTAAAAAACCTTAGGGTTCCCCTTAATCTTACTCGCTAATTGTTTTTCATGCAGTCTCTTTGCCCCTCTAACTTCCTTTTTTAGTTCTATCCTACACTTCCTATATTCTGCTTGGTTCCCTTCTGAATTTTGAGCCTGACACTTATCATAAGCCTCTTTTTTTTGTTTTATTTTGGCCCCGATTTCCTTAGTCATCCAGGGAGGTTTGGATGCCTTACATTTCACCTTTGTGGGGATGCTTTTGACCTGTGCCTGAACTATCTCCTCTTTGAACGCTGCCCACTGCTCGTTAGTTGTCTTACCTGCCAACTTTTCTTTCCAATCCACCTTGGCTAGGTCCCACCTCAATTCATTGAAATTAGCCCTTTTCCAGTTGAGTGTCCTCACCTGTGATCGTTCCTTATCCCTTTCCATAATTATTCTGAATCTAACGATATTGTGGTCACTATTCCCTAGATGCTCACCTACAGAAACCTGTTGAATTTGCCCTACCTCATTTCCCAAAACTAGATCCAGCAATGCTTCTTTCCTCGTTGGACTGGAAACATACTGATCAAGAAAGTTGTCCTGCACACACTTCAGGAATTCTTCTCCCTCCTTGCCCTTTACGTAGCGGCTTTCACACTGGGAGGTCATCCCAAGGTGCTGGACTGCTAAAGGTTTGCATCCGAGCTGGGCGTTGGATTCGGTGGAGGGTGGGGTATGGGGGTGGCATTGACGGGTTGTTGCCAAAATGGTCAAATCCACGGTCAAAGAAGAAGTTCTTGCAACGGACCTTGAAGTACAATATGAAAGCAATAAAAACACAGAAAAGGCAGAGCTAATACAATTCGCTCTAATTTACAGCATTTCCTTTTCAAAGAATTCATATTTCAGCTTTTATCTCCATCTTTAGAAAAAGCAGAACCTGAACCTCAATATCTCCAAGTTACTGTCCCAGTATTGAGACTCCAACTGAGGCAAATATGTTCCAAGTGCTTACAAGACGTGAGCCTAGTAATCACTCAGCAAGCTGAGCTAGCAGGTTGTATCAAAAAGTTACAATAAAAAATATCTAAAAAGATGCCATAACACACACAATACGCTGGAATGGGGATTTTTTTTTAAAAAAAGTCAAAATGCAAATTGTTTGGATCTAGAATTCATTGCTTGAAAGGGTGGTGGAAGTTGATTCGATAACAATGTTTAAGAGTTGAAGTAGATAATTATTTGGGCAGGACAAGTTTGTAGGATCATGAAGAGAGAGCGGTGGAGTGGGATTGATTTGTACAGCTCTTTTTAAAGAGACAACATTAACATGATGAGTCGAATGGCCTCCTTCTGTGCTCTATGACAACGAATAACGAATAGAAATTATGTAAAACGTATGTTAATATTAGATTTGAGGCCATTGAAGCAATTCCTGCAAAAGGGGTTGTTGCTGACACACGAGAGACCCAATGATTTGATTATCATTGTTGGCATATTGCAAAAAGCTTGTCAATGACTATATTGATCTCCGTTTGGAGGCAATACTGAGCTTGGGCAATGTGTCACCATAAGGGAATAGCTGGAAGTCACCAACCCTGAAGGATTTCACCATCCATAATTGGCTGCAAGAAAGAAAATAATATACAGTATTAGTACAGTGAGAGGGTGTCTCAATGAGCTTTACAATGACTATTTTTGCAGGCAAAATTTAACCTCCACATATCAGATAATACAGTTTATTTAGTGAGTGCAACACAATGTAGTAAACAACAACAACAACTTTGATTTATATAGCGCCCTCCACGCCAGACGGCCTCTCAGAGCACTTCAATATAACATGTATAAACATGTTGAGTTATATAAAAACTTCCTGCTGTTTATGATACTATCATCACTCTGTCTCCTATTCTAATTTTGGATTTTTGATTTAGTGATTTTTGAAACACTCTAGAAGAGTTATTCCAGATTTAATTTTGTCTTTTTATGTTTGGCTAAGATTTCAATAAGCACTTTCTGAAACACATAAATTACAGTGTTTAATCTGTTCTTATTTCACTCCAGTTTTCTGACAGTCCAAAGAAATGAGTTGGTTGCAATTAAAACATCTGTAAATTAACATTTTAACGAGAGTATATAAAACAGTTGGAAATATGTAAATACACCACATTAAAGGTGTAATATGATAAACACTGCAGATAGATTTCAATCCCATTCTTTTTAATGAGAAAAGTCAGTCAGCAAAGTGCTAAGATTAATGAATGTGCACCTGCTCCCTGCCTGAGGGGCTTGGAAACTTCCACTGAATGTTCCAATAAAATATACTTGCCAAGATATCATCAGAGTCTAATATTCGTGTCCTAATTGTTATTTAAATACTTGAGTGGCTGGTATAGTTTTGCTATTTTGGATTTGTATGTTGTGGACTGTACAAGTTTCACATGAATTATTGTAACCATCACTAGAATTACATTAAACAAAAACAGAAATCAGCAGGTCAGGCAGCATCTATGGAGAAAGGGAAAGTGAGTCAATGTTTCGGGTCCACGATCCTTCGCCAGAACTGGGGCATGTTGGAAGGGAAAGGCTTTTAAGGATTACCAGAGAGGGAGGAGGCAGGGCAAGGAAGACAAAGGAGAAAATGAGGCAGAAGGCAGGAGATGATGGGTTAACGAGGTGTTAATGTTGTGAAACAAAAGGGGAAATTGCAACAAAACGAGAGAGAGAGAGAGAGAGAGAGAGAGAGAGAAGAGGTGTTAATAACATTAAAACAAAGCGGGAAATTGCCAAAGAACAGGCAGATCAGATGATTGCAGAAGAGGGGGAAGGTGAGCTGTTATGGCCTGAAATTATTGAAATCAATATTAAGGCTAGAGGGCTGTAAGTTTCTCTAGCAGATAGATGTGCTGCTGTTCCTCGAGCTTGCGCTGCGGTTCATTGGAACAGCGTAGGAGACCATGGATGGAGAGGTCAGATTGTGAATGGGAGGGAGAGTTGAAATGGCACAAAACCAGTAAGTCAGGGTTGTATTTGTGGACAGAACGGAGGTATTTGGCAAGTCGGTCACCCAATCTACGTTTGGTCTCCCCAGTGTAGAGGAGACCAATCGTGAGCAGCAGTGCAATATACTATATTGGTGGTACTACATGTGAATCGTTGTCTCACATAAAAACTGTGCTTGGGGCCTTGGACAGTGGTCTGGGAAGATGTGAAAGGTATTGCACCTCCTGAGCTGACATGGGAAGGTGCCGGGGGTAGGGGAGCGACTGTTGGTGTTGGCGAAGAGTGGGAGGGGGTGAAGGCAGAGGTGCAGGGAATGGGGCTATCATGGTCAAGGGCACCGTCTACCACAGTAGGTGGGTCGGCGGCAGAGAAACTGGGTAAAGGGAATGGGGTCTTTACAGGAGGCGGGGTGGGAGGAGGAGCTGCAAGGATGGCCTGCAGGCTCTATGATTCTATCTGGAACAGTGGCACAGCCAGTCTCCATCCACCACCACCCTCCTCCACCTGGCTGAACTTGTTCTGACATTGAACAACTTCATCTCCAACCATTTGCTCCAAATAAAAGGTGTCACTATGGGAACCCGCATGGGTCCCAGCTATGCCTGCCTGTTTTCTTGCCTATACAATTGTTGCCTATTCAGGTCCACTCCCTGATCTGTTCCTCAGGAACATTGATGACATGGACCAGAAACGTTGACTCACATTTCCTTTCTCCATAGATGCTGCCTGACCCACTGCAATTCTGTTTTTGTTTCAGATTTCCAATATCTGCTGTACTGTATTTTGCATTTTCTTTTTGACTAGAATTACATTGTTTGATTCATAGGCTAATGTTATCTCATTATTTTTTCACTGTTACGATGCAATCTTCGTTGGTTTTTAATGTCTAATAATATTGCATGCTTAACATTACTTGGACTGTCTCTCATGTTTTCAGGAGACTAGAACTGGGTGCTTTGCTAACAGCCATTTGCCAATTATGTCACATGAGTAGACACTGAACATTTGTAACTCATTGTTCTGCTTTGGCTCATTTATTCAGTGCATTGAGTTGGAATTAGGGTATACTAATACAATGAGAATGGTTAGGATAAAACTCTGAGATGTGAGCAGATTGCAGCTGCCTTATCCATTTACATATTTCTGAGGAGCAGTGTGTAAGCCTGTGTTGGATAACAATAATTCTTGAATTTGAGAAACGCATGTTTCACATTGGGAGGACATGTCAAAGCACTTTGTGAGATTGATCAGCACTTGGTCTTCCTTGGTTTGCAGGATTATCAGCAACTCAATGGGAAGAATGACACACTCAGTGACTGGTCTTTTCCTCCAAGCCATGCCATTGAGCTGACCTGAAGTACTGTGGCTCAGGTACGAGACAGCAAGATTGCCATAGCAAATCAACTTAATTTTGTCCTTCCATTGCCAGGGGTGTTACCTTGGAGGCAATGCAGCCTCAGAGACATACACACACCACCCCCACCCCTAAGAGATGACTCAATAGTTAGTTATTTGACAGATGTTGTCTTGAGTCCTCACTCATTGGATAGCAGGTACCAAGAATTTCGTATTGAGGACATTATCTTTGAATGAACAAACGACATTCTCTCTATTTGTGACCAGGGCTCCCTCTGCCTCCTTCTCCTCCTGGACCTCTCCATCGCTTTTGACACAGTCGATCACAGTATCCTCCTCCACTGCCTGTCCTCTGTCATCCACCTCAGTGGGACTGCACTCACCTGGTTCACGTCCTACCTCACAAACCGCCAGCAGTACATCTCCACAAATGGCTTTTCCTCCCGCTCTCACCCGGTTACCTGTAGGGTACCCCAAGGATCCATCCTTGGCCCCCTCCTCTTCCTAATCTATATGCTCCCTCTTGGGGATGTCATCCGCAGACATCGAATACACTTCAACTATATTACTGTATTTTTCTACCTCACTTTGCGACCTCCAGTCTCCTGATGTTCTGTCAGCATTTTCTGTCAGACATCAGGGGCTAGATGAGTGCAAACTTCCTTCAGCTAACTGTTGACAAGACGGAAGCCATACTCTTTGGCTCTTGTCAACATCTTCAATCACACAGTGCCCACTTCCTCCGCCTACCCAACCTGCCCCTAAAACTCTCCGAACCCATACGCAACTAAGACGTCAGGTTCGACCCACAATTATCCTTCCTCCCCCACATCCGGTCCCTCACCAGCACCACCTTCTTCCATCTCTGACGCATCGCCCATCTCCATCAATATCTCACCTCACAAGCTGCTGAAACCTTGGTCCATGCCTTTCTCATCTCTTGGTTGGACTACTCAAATGCCCTCCTCGCCAGTCTCCCCTCCGCTACCATAAAATCCAGCTCATACAGATCCTTGCCACCTGTACAAAACTCCACTCTCCGATTACCCTGGTGCTTGCCAGAACTGCAATAGCTCCCTGTCCTGGAGAGGATCAATTTGAAGATCCTCATGTTTGTATTCAAATCCCTCTGCTCCTCTGCACCCCCTTACCTCGCTGATCTCCTCTCCCCTCACAACAGTACCCATTGCTTTCACTCCACCAGGTCTGGCCTCCTCCTTGTCGCTGGAATCCTCCAGTCCACCATCGGCGGTCGTGCTTTCAGCCACTAACCCCCGAGGCTCTGGAACTCCCTCCCTCATTCCCTTCACCTTGCCCCCCGCCTTTCCTATTTTCAAGTCTCAGCTAAAGACCTTTTTTTTCGCTTTCGGTCACCTTCTTTCCCCTCCCCCGGCTCGGCCCCAGGATCCAATATTGGGAAGCACTCCGAGACGCTGTTCGGTGTGGAGGGCCCTATATAAATCCAAGTTATTATTGTTGAATGTAAATAAATGCATTAAGATTTTCTGCAGCATGAATGAATTTCCTGCAAAATTGACCTTTCTCTGATCTTCCTTTATGATTTCACTTCCTGGTGCCAGAGCAGATTAGTATATCCAGTAAACGCTCATTCCTTCGCCAACGAGGACTCCTTGAAATCCTGACACTTCTGTTAATAGTTTGATTTATTCATGAACAATATCCCTTCATGCTTTAACTGTTTAATGATTGTAATGGAACATGCAATAATTGTGATTTACTGGAGGACATTAATATAATATTAATGATAATCCTTGCATTTGATATAACGCCTTATTATGTCTTCAAGACATCTCAAAGTGCTTCACAGAATATACAGTTGTGTGAATTGACTGTATATTTTGAGAGCAAAACACAGCTACCAGTTACGTACAGCAGTGTCCCACAAACAGTTGTGGATTGAGCTTTCAATTAAAAGCAGTTGTTATCAAGAGGGAAGTAGGCAGGTTTATAAAACAAAAGAGCTTGAAGGTTTGTGAGGATAAGGCAGGGTGGTGGGATTGAATTGATTTCTTTGCTCTGTGAGCCAGTGAAAACAGATGGGCCAAATAGCCTCTCTGTGCTAGGATATGTTTATTTATATTTGAACTATTACCTGGTTTCAACCAATTGCAAAGATGCCTGTTTTTAGAAAAAATACACTTTGGAGCATTGGGTAACCGACAGCATAAAGCATCATCCTCACCTGACTTTAAAAGATTGTTATTAGTTGCTATTAGTTTTTTAAAATATTTTGTTCCATATGGATTGAACATAATTAGGATAGTGTTGACGATGAACATGTTTGACCTCAAACTATTCTGTTATATCTGTGCATATAATGTGTACACATGCCTGCTACAAACCCAATTACAGATGATCTTTTAAATACAAATGCTCTTCGAATGTTGTCCTCAGCAAACGAACCACAAAAACTCCAAAAAACTCAATTGCAGTACATCTGGAAACCACATACACATTTTGCAACAAAGGGAATATGGGTAGAAATTCCACCTAGTTTGCACTATTAAAGCAATATTTCAGAGTATTCAGAATTGGTCAAATTCTTCATCAAGCATCTCTCTCTCTCCTAACCTGTGCCTGCAGGTCTTCCTTTCTCTTTCTATAACTTACAAATGAGAATATTGTGTCTAACTTGTATGTAGTCCTGTAGCTTAGTGGTTAGCACGCTCACCTTGCAAGCAAGAAGACCTGACTTCAATTCCCAGGCAGCACAAAACCTTAGGCAAGTTTCCTTACTCCATATGCTTCTGTTAACCTAGCAGTAAACAGAAACCCAGTTGTTAATCGATTAGTGGATAGCCTTCCAGGGGTAGCAATCCCTAAAAATAAATAATTTAGTCACTCAATCCATGACTGTTTGTGTGTAATTGGTTGTCATATTTCACCCCCAAAATACACGGTCAATACACTCTACAATATATTCTGTGAAGCACTTTGAGACGTCTCAACAAGGTGATATGTCTTTATATTAATTGCAAGGATAATTATTATCAATAGTGTAAATCTAGATCCTGTCCTGGAGGAATTTTACCTTAATATGTACTGTGGTACACAAGTATCAGTTGGAAAGATGAAAGTACAAATAGAGTCAACATGGGTTTGTGAAGGGTAAGTCGTGTCTGACCAATCTAGTCAAATTTTTTTAGGAGGTTACTAAAATGGTGGATAAGAGTATGTCTATAGATGTAATTTATGTGGACTTTCAGAAGGCGTTTGATAAGGTTCCACACAAAAGATTATTAGTGAAAATGGAAGTGCATGGAGTCAGAGGTAACCTTATGATGTAGCTTGGTAAATGGTTGGGAGGTAAGAAACAGAGAGTAGGGCTAAAGGGAATGTTCTCTGATTAGCGGGACATGACAAGTTGTGTCTTCCGGGAGTCTGTACTGGGAACTCAGCTATTTGCCACAAATACATACTGTATAAATATTAATACTGGGATGGAGGAATAGAAATGTTATATCTGAGTTTGCAGACAACACTAAAAGCTAGGTGGCTCAGTAAGTTGTGTAGATGGGAATCTGATGTTAGAAAGGGTCATAGACAGATTAAATGAGAGGGCACAACTATGGGAGATGTAGGAAAGTGCAAGTCCATGCAGTATATACCGAAAAAGGATAAAGCAGAATAATTTCTTAATGCAGAGAAATTAAGAACTGTGGAAAAACAAAGAGGTTTGGGTGTCCATATCCACAAATCACTAAAAACTAGTTCCCAGGTACAAAAATAAGTAAAAAGGCAAATGGAATGTTGGCCTTTATCTCAAGGAGCCTGGAATATAAAGGAGAAGAAATAATGCTTCAGCTGTATAGAGCGTTAGTCAGACCCCATCTGAAGACTGCACTCAGTTTTGGGCACCACACCTCAGAAAAGATATATTGGACCTAGGGTGGGTGCAGCACAGGTTCACCAGAATTTTACCAGGCCTAAAAGGGTTAAGTTATGAGGAAAGGCTGCATTAACTTGGATTGTATTCCCTTGAGCTTAGTAGGTTGAGGGTTAATTTGATTGAGATATTTAAAATGATAAAGGGATTTGATAGGGTAGATACAGAGAGGCTATTTCCTCTGGTGGACAAATCCCAAATAAAGGGCATGGTCTTAAAATTAGAACCAGGCCATTTAAGAGTGAAATCAGGTAAAAACATTTCACTCAAAGGGTGGTAGAAATCCAGAATTCTTTCCCCCAAAAAGCTGTGGATGCTGGATCCATCCACACCTTCAAGAGTGAGGTTGATTGATTTTCTGTGGGTCAGGATATTAGGTGTATGGGGAGAAAGCTGGAAATTGGAATTGAAAGGATTAGTAGAGGTACAGATCAGCAGAATTCACCAAGCATTGGATTGTTCACCCACTAACAGGGAACGTGATCTGGGTTTAGACTGTCGTGAGACAGGTTAGTTTTACCCTACTGATGATGTGTTGTTGCAATAGTAATCCTGCTTAGTACGAGAGGAACCGCAGGTTCAGACATTTGGCATAAGGTACAATGTATAGTAAAAGCCCGTTTATCCTGCACCCTCGGGACCTGGCCAATGCCGGTTAAAGTGCGTATTTGGCTGAAAACGCAAATAATTTTTTTAATGCATTTTTCCGGATAAATTACGGTTAATCGAAGGCGGACCTTTTTTTGCGGTGCTGGTTATACGGAAGTTACGGTTGATCGGGTCATGGATAAACAGGCTTTTACTATAGTTAAATGGTGGAACAGGCTCGAAGGGCTGAGAGGCCTACTCCTGTTCTTATGTCCTCTGAATATTTAAAATTGGGAAAAATAGTGCTATTATTTTAGTTAAGAAGCTTATTATTGCTATTGTTTATGCCCAAACAAAACCGAAGAATGGCTAAAGATTAGATAAAACAAGTAAATATTTTCCAGTATGTAACTATTCCATGTGCTGAATCAAACTGGAAAGTGCTATGTTTTGAACTCATTCATGATATGGAAAATGCATCAGCCTGAACATCATCAAGTTGGAAAGCTGGTTTGAAATTTGTAATGAATACACATTCGTCTCAGCTACACATTGCTCACAGTTAAGTCATTTCAATCATTATAACTTGAGATTGAATGTTTAGATTTCAGCAAGTAAGATTCTAGTCGATCTTCTACAAACAATATTTTTTTCTTAATATTCTCAAAAAGCTCAGAAGACAGAAATTTAGAAGGATGGTGGTGGCATCACATGCTGGCATTCTGAAGCAATGTGACATGAATGGAAAATAGCTTCCACAATTGCCTAGTAACAAATTCCTGATCTTGGTATATATTTAAATGGAGGTTTCAAGTAGAGGCCAAGCTCACCCACACATACTGATGGAGGGAACATCAGTGGATTGATGAGTCATCCTGTGCCAGTTGTGTGATACTCTTAACTGCACTTTAAAAGTCTTGTAGAAGATTGAGTGTGGGTAATGTGAGGTCTAGCCATGCATGACCTAAAATTGGGCAATTTTTAACTCATTTACAAAATACTTACCTTGCGTGCTAATGTTTTACTGATGTGGCGTGTTGGTTAGAGTATTCATTCGCAAGTGATAAGACTTGGGTTTGATTTGTGGGCAGGGCAAAACCTTATGCTGGTTCACTTACTCCATGTGCCTCTGTAGTAGAAACCTGGTTGTTAGTCGATTGGCTTTTTCCAGGGTTATAATTCCTTCAGGAAAAAATAAACAGAAAGGGTAAGCGCTCTGAGATGCCGTTTCGGCGTGGAGGACACTATGTAAATCGTTGTTGTTGTTTTGTCACTCAGCCCACAGCTTTTTATGGAACACTGCTGTATGCAATTGGCTGCAGTGTTTCACCCACAAAATATAGTCAATTTGCTTTACAGTTTATTATGGTGCAATGAGAGTAGATCAGCGGGTTCTGGAGGGACCCAGGTGTAGGTGGGTCACATGGAAATCTCAATTTGGTTTGGATACTCTTGAGCACGGTGATGGATTTCCACATGTGACACCCTACCGACCCCAAAAAATCAATGTTGGTTTGAGCGTCTGTATGACTATTGTTCTGACGCAGTTTGAAAAAAAAACTAAAAATCTGTGGCCTCGTATGTAAATTCCTCATACGGGTTCTGTGATTTTTCATTCGAAAAGGGATACTTTGAAAATTCTAAAAAAAATTAGTTGAGTAGAGAAATATTATTGCCATTGTGAAACAGTAAGAATAGTGTACAAATTGAGGATTATCACCAGTTAAAGCGGGAGTTTTTCTTACGCATGCCTACAGTTGTGTGACAAATGGCTGCTTTAACAAAGTTGATAGCAGCATTTAAAAGGAAAGTGGATAAACACTTGATGAGAAGAAATAATCAAGGAGTATTTGGAAAGAGCAGGGAAATGAGATAATAATGAATAGCACAGACAAGATGGATCAAATGGCTATGATTCTAAGTACAACACTGACAATTTTAATAATGTTGGAATGCAGCATCCATTTATAAAAATGCATCTCTTTTCTGAGTTGCTGACACAAAATTATTAGATTTACTGTATATTATATACACTTCTCTTCAAATAACTATGGATTACATTTCAAGATCCCACCCCCAAACCCCATACTTTGCTTTGGGATTGCAATTTGTAATTGCGAATCTTCCAAGGCATAAAATAACAATCCTTGTAATTGATATAACACATTATCATGTCAGAATATCTCTATACATATCTCAGAATATAATAATAATAATCCTTGGGTTTGATATGGTGCTTTTCACATCTTCTAGACTAGAGTCTTAAAGCACTTCACAGAATACATTGTAAAGTGAATTGATTATATTTGTAGGCAAAATGCAGCAGCCGCTTGCGCACAGCAAGATCCCACAAACAATCATGACCAAATTGAGCGATTATTATCCCAGAAATGCGATCCGCCAATTAAATAAAAACCAGGTTCCTATTTACCGCTAGGTAAACAGAGGCTTGTGGAGTATAGAAACTTACTCAAAATTTTGCAATGCCCAGAATAGAGCCGAGGTCTCTCACTTGCGAAGTGAGTGTTCTAACCACTGAGCTACAGGACTCCACATAACCATTCTGTAAATGATAAACTATTATTATATTCTGTAGATTCCTAAAATTTCCCATTGCACAGTATGTCTTGCCCTTTATTTCCAAGACAACTGAGAGTACAAAAGTAATCTCATGTAGTTTTGCTTGACTTCAATGTAATACATGTTCTTTGTAAGCTCTGCAAGCAAGCAATATGATATTTTCTCCATCACATTTAATGAAAATCAGGCACTGGTCTGTACGAAGATGAAGAAAACAATAAAACATCGATAGAAGGGTAAAAACATTACCAAAAAGGATATACCGGTAATATATGTCAACTGAGCCACTTTCACAATCAGCTGGGTACATATTTCTAGCCCCAAATTATTTTCACACTGATTTGTTTTAGAGACAGGAATACTGCAATGTATATTCCACAAATATAATTTAATCCCGTGTTTAAGAAAATAGAGCTCTAAATGGATTATGATAGTATTATGCAAGAACAATTTCCTATTGAGTTTTTGTTCCACTTTGAAGGCTATTCAGTTCTATGCACTGAAGTTAGTGAATAATTAGATTTGAATATACCGATGAGAAGACATAATGAAAACAAATTAGTTTTTTGAACTAACTGTCCTGCTCACCCCTGAATCATTTCTGGAACTGGCATTCCAAATATGTCAATTGAGCTCCTTAAAACCTTGTTCAAAATGATGAAGGGCAAATGCCAGCAATTATGTGAAGGGGGAAAACAAATCTAATCTTGGGTTGCTTACTTCATGTCCCAGTGGCCAACTATGTGTTTTTGTGATTGGAAAGCATCGAAATGAAAGCTGAAAATGCATCATTGCAAAGATGTACAACTGCAACTTACCTGTGAGATTTTTCCTTTGACTTAAAGGTTGTTGAAGTCTATTGGAACATATTTTGAAATGCTGCAACAACTTGCATTTATGTGGGCTCTTGAAGTGGGCCAGCATCGCTGAGTACTTAAAATAATAATCCTTGCATTTGATATAGTGCCTTATTATGTGGTTGAGATGTCTCAAAGTGCTTCACAGAATATGTTTATTTTACAGGTGGAACACAGCAGCAAATTACACACATCAGTGTCCCACAAGTGACCAGATTATTTGTCTGGACAAATGGAGTGCTAAAATGTGCTACTGCCTGGTTTATACAGTACAGTATTACACATCTGACTGTGATACCACCCTTGACATAAAGAGAGTGAAAAATAAATTCTGCTTTGAAGTGCTGGTGACCAAATCTTTTCTGCCAACAGAACCCTCATTGTTATTGCCAGGGATTGAAAGATCACCAGCAGTAATTGAATACCAATGACAACATTAAGTATTTTATAATAATAATCCTTGGATTTGAATCCAAGGAATAATCCTTGCACTTTTCACACCTTCTAGATGTCTCAAAGCGCTTCACAGAATATACTGTAAAGTGAATTGACTGTATATTTATGGACAAAACGCGGCAGCCAATTGCACACAGCTGTGCCCCACAAACAGTCGTGGATTGAAATGGCCAATTTTTTTTGAGGGATTAGTATTGGGCATGTGGAATAAGGAAACTTGCCCAAGGTTTCACCGTGACCTGCCTGGAATCGAACACAGGCCTTACACTAGTAAGTTGAGTGTGCTAACCACTGAGCTGCAGGACTCCACAAGACTCCATAGGACTCTTCAGAATGTTTAATAGTGTGTTTCCACCCAAAGAGTTGGAGAACGTTTAGAAGAGCAAAAGGGAATTGTAAAACTTGCAGCTGTAAATTATGCAGAATGCTCACAAACCTGTTTCTTCATCATAATAATCATTGCATTTGATATAGTACCTTATTGCATCATCAAAATGTCTCAATGTGCTTCACAGGATTAACTGTAAAGTGTAATAACTGTATTTGCAGATTAATGTGGCAACCAATTAGCAATGTCCCACAAACAGCTGTGAAGTGAAAGACCAATTTTATGTGGGGAATTGTTGGCCAGGATATTTCCCTTCTCTTTTTGAATAGTACCCACGGGATATTTAACTTCCTTTCTCAACACGCCCCTGTTTACCCAGCAGTAAGCAGGAATCCTTAATCGATTGGTGGATTGATTTTCTGCAGTTTTTTTTTAAAAAATTGGTCACTTCTATCTATGACTACTTGTAGGACACTGCTGTGTGCAATTGACTGCCGCATTTCGCTGACAAAATATAGTTATAATATTTTCTGTGAAGTGTTTTGAGACGTCTCATAGTCACAATAAGAGGTTATATCAAATGCAAGGATTATTATTAACATTCATAGAATTTTGAAGGTTGGGAGAAAGACCGCCACGATTTTTGGAAGAGAGTTCGAGAGTGACCCATTGGCTGAAAAGAGTAAATACTGACCAGAATTGGAGGAACAAAGAGTTTTAGCAGAACAGAATTGCAAATGTAGATCATGAAGGGATTTGATAGTCAGAAGGAGGTTCTTAGTCAATTCACTGTGTACTGAGAGCCTGTGAAGTCTGGTAAGTGTAGGAAACCCTTAAGACGGATGCAACTGAGCACAATTAACTTTCTAGATTTGAGCTTCTCACAGTTCTTGTTAAACTGAATGTTTTAAAAATCTCTCGAGAGATTAACTGACAAGATCAAAGTCAGGCACAAAAATGCTATTGAATCTTGGAGTTTGCTTGATCTTAAGTAGAACTGAGGAATCTATGGCTATTCTCAGTTATAAGAGCTCCACCACATGGGTAAAGCTTGTTCTTAGAACTGATTTCAATATCTTCAAGGGGTGTCTGCTACCATCTAAGTTGTATAAACATTTGGCTTTCAGATAATTAGCCTGAGATACTATACACTAGGGTCCGTCGATATGGAAATTTTCCGATTTAGATATATCAATGGGCTCATATCAAGATATATCGATATTTTCGGGTTTTTCGTACTGCGCATGCGTGCGCGGCGCGCATTCGGAGTGCGCGCGCATTCGGGGTGCGCGTGCATTACGGGTGTGCGTGCATTCGGGGCCTATCTCCTCAGGAGCTAAATATCTTTCTCTCTCTGTGTCTTTCACTCTCTCCATCTCTGTGTTTATCTGTCTGTGTGTCTCTGTATCTCTCTCCCTCTCTCCTCTCTCACCCCCCCCCCCATCTCTATCTATCTGTATATTATCACATCCACCCCATCTCTCCACCCCCCCACCCGCCGTCCCTCTCTCGCACCCCCCACCTCCGTCGTCTCTCTCCCCCCCCACCCCTCCCAGCTGTCTCTTTCTCCCTCCCCCCCCCGCCGTCTCTCTCTCCCTCCCCCCCCCAGCCGTCTCTCCCCCCCCACAGCTGTCTCTCTCCCCCTCCCCTCAGCCGTCTCTCTCCCCCTCCCCCCAGCCGTCTCTCTCCCCCTCCCCCCAGCCATCTCTCTCCCCCTCCCCCCAGTCGTCTCTCTCCCCCTCTCCCCCTCTCCCCACCCCCCAGCCATGAAGTGAATGATTAATTTTACTTGGGGGATTGTAGGCCAGGATGTAGGAGAAACTCCATTCTCTTTTTGAGTGCCATGTATCTTTAACATCCACTTGAATCCTCACTTTCAAAGCCAGTCACAGCCTTGCCCCTCCTAACTCTCCAACATGCTGACTCCCTATCAACCTGCCCACCCCCTCTGTTCAATGGGCTTTGGTCTGCTCCATGTCTCCCGTCCGACCTGTTCTACCATCGGTGGACGGGCTTTCAGCCTTTCTGCCCCCACAATATGGAACTTCATCCCGCAATCCCTTCGCCTCGCTTCCTCCCTTTCCTCCTTTAAGTCCGGTCTCAAGACCTTCCTCTTCAACTGTGCCTTCTGCTCTCCTCCTATCTCTCCTCCCTCTCCTACTCTCCTTCCCCCTACCCCGACCCACCCCCCCACACCTGCTCAGGTCCTGACCTAACTGTTCAGCACCCTGGGACGTCCTCCCGACGTGAAAGGCGCTCTATAAATGTAATTTTGATGTTGAATAGGCAGACGGGAAAATGGCACAGCATTTTATCTGAAGGACATCATCTCGGATAATGCAGCAGTTTCAAACTCTGAATCAAACCTCGAAACTTCTGACTCAGAGTTGAGAGTGCGACCAATGGAGCCAGATGTTCTAAAAAGCATTCTCAACAACTATGACAATGTAGACAATCAAATCCCTTGATGGTCCACTCAGTAATAGGGGCATATGTTTTCTTCATGGTTAAACCTTACCACTTTTGCAATATAAACAATGATAAATCTCGTACATAGATTATGCCTTGAGTCTGCACCCCTGCATAAATCATCTCTGGATGGAAATGAAAAGCCCTATATATTATTACCATCAGTTCATGCATTGTATCAAACAGCATCTGCATAAAAAAAGTTGAATTTTAATTCCATACAAGGAGGAATTCCTGCAGTTTTGTGGAAATTAAAATCTCTGACACCATATGCAGCGCTACTTCTCTGTGGATACTTGGCCAGTGTATATGTTGGTGCACACTGTTTCCATTCTTGCTGAAATAAACGTGATTTCTGAAGCAATCAGTCAATTCAATTTAATCCGTGTTGTAGTGGCCGAGATTTTAACCCCTGAATGCCTGAAGAAGTGCTGTTTAGTGCAAAATATACCATCAATGCACTTTACAATATATTCTGTGAAGCACTTTGAGACATCTCAACAACAACAACAACAACAAACAAATTACACTTATAAAGCGCCTTTCACGTCGGGAGGACGTCCCAAGGCGCTGCACAGGAGGCGTGTGACCCGAGCTGGGAAGGGAGTGTACGGGGAGGGGTGAAACAAGTAGGGGAGGTCGAAAAATTCGGGTGGGAACAAAAGGCACGGTCGAAGAGGAAAGTCTTCAAACCGGCCTTGAAAGAGGAAAGGGAAGAAACGAGACGGAGGGATTGGGGGATGGAATTCCATAGGGTCGGAGCAGAAAAACTGAAGGCCCGGCCTCCGATGGTGGGGCGGTTCGGGCGGGGGGCTTGGAGCAGACCAGGTCCTGCTGAACGGAGGGTCCGGGTGGGCTTGTAGAGGGAGAGTAAATTAAATAGGGCGGGGCAAGGCCATGTAAGGCCTTGAAGGTGAGGACGAGGATCTTGAACTCGATCCTCTGGAGGATGGGGAGCCAGTGGAGACGGGCGAGGGTGGGGGTTATGTGGTCACGGAGGCGGGTGCGGGATAGTACAAGGGCTGCAGAGTTTTGGATGACCTGCAGCCTGTGAATGGAGGAACTGAGGAGGCCAATGAGGAGAGAGTTTCCGTAGTCCAGCCTTGAGGTGATGTACGCGTGCACGAGTGTTTCGGCAGCGTGGGGGGTGAGATAGTTGCGGAGCCTGGCAATGTTGCGCAGGTGGAAATAAGCAGTGCCGGTCAAGGCACGGATGTGGGGGAGGAAGGAGAGTTTATAGTCGAACGTGATGCCGAGGTTCCTGACTGGCTTTGTGAGGTGGAGAGTACAGCCTTGGATGTTGAGGCTGGCAGCGCCCGATGTGCGGAGGCGCTGGCTTGAGCCGATCAGGAGGGCCTCGGTCTTACTCACGTTCAATTGGAGGAAGTTGTCCCTCGTCCAGGACTCAATGTCGGACAGACATGCTGTCATCTCAATGAGTGATAAGGTGCTATATCAAATGTCAGGATTATTATTGCAATTTTTAATATTAATATACCTTAAAATGATCACAAATCTACATCAAACACACATTGTCGAAGCACTCTGAGATGCCGTCTGGTGTGGAGGGCGCTATATAAATGCACGTTGTTGTTGTTGTCCAGAATTAAAGATAGATATTATACAAAGTTATCTTTCTTTTGTCAATGAAAATTTATATTTTTCCACTAATCATTGTCTTCAGCCTGATGCCGTGTTCAAATTTGAACGGTGTGGTGATACACTTGTGTGTAATTGCAGGTTTTAATTCCCTGTGATTCTATCTCTAAAGCTACAGGTTTAGCTCCAGCAGAGCTTTTATTTTTATTTCAGTCCCATTGCCAGCATAAGATCACACCACTTGATACCCAGCAATTATGGCGAATACAGATGGTATTCCTCAGATTACCCCGCCCTGCTCAAAACTCACTCGAGTGACAAGAGCTGATGTGGCCCTCTGGACTGCAATTTCATGCGATCAGATCAATTACACATACTGTGTGAAAAACACAGGCTATAAAAATGTATAGCCTTAGCTACTGATGCAGTTCAGGTTCAGCTGCAAAGATTATTCCAACGGAACGACAATGTGTCCCTGCAGCCCACTGCAAGCAGTGGAGCGAGTGCTCTCAGTGAACAGCAGTAACCAAATGTCAATATCAAATTGGATTATATATATTTCAAACAAATGGCAAATAGGTCACAATATTCCTTTAACTCATTCAAAAATCTGAGATTCCATAAACAAAAATATATTTTGATGGTATACTCAGTGTCACCATGGCAGCCCGCTAAAACCGTGTTCCAATGGGAACAGAGAAAATAAAATGAATCTTTTGTTTGCAACATTGCTGACTTAAGTTAGGCATCATGCACCATATGTACACATCTACTCCACCAGAATCTCTGAACAGCACTGTTCCTTTGCAGTCCTGCAATGTCTTGTTTTGGAGATTTATGCATTAGTTCACAAGATCACAAGATTTGTTTCTACACCTAAGGCTCTCTCATCCTTCTGGAATACTCACCCTTCTTGTCACTGCATCAGACTTTTTTTTCCACAATGAGTTCAGCGTCCTGGCCACCAACCATCTTCCCTGATAATGTATTCCAGTGGTTATTACACTCTGGTTAAATAAATACTTCCTGATGTTTGTCCTGAAATTGCCCTTTGCAAATAATGCCATTTGCTTGGTGCACCTGAAAGCAATATTATTTTGATTGTTCTGGTTTTACTTTTTCAATCATATTTAAAATGTTATTCACCTCTAACAGGTCCCCTCTGAATCATCTTCTCTTAAGACTAAAGAGGCCTAGTTTGTTTATTATACACCTATTCCTATTCCTCTAACATGAGGAATCATTGCTCTCCTCTACACTAGTACTAGGTCCTGATCAGTCCCCCTTTGTTGTGGTGACCAGAACTATATGTGATACTCTAGGTTTGGCCCGATGTTAGGGATCTGAACTTATCAAATTTGCCTTGTTTATTGCTGCCTCACACTGTTTTGACACATTGACAGACAGGTCAATTAACACACCAAGATCTCTTTCAACTTACCCCTTCACAAATTCTATCCCATCCATGTGTGTTTCCTATTCTTAATTCTTTTATATGGTACAATTGTATCTATCTGTATTAGACTTTATTTGCCAGTGTGTCCATGTGCATACCCTATCAAGTTTTCTTTGTAAGACCTTTGCTGCCTCCATTAATTCCACAGTTTCCCCCCAATTTGAAGTAAGTAATCAGCAAATTTATACCTTATACTCCAGGCCGTTAATATCTACAAGAAACCAAAGGTTAAGGCAGAGTCCTAGTTCAGCTGCCTGCTTAATATCTCACCAATTTTGACCTAACATTCCTAACAATGACCCTCTGCTTCCTTCCCTTGTGTCAAATCTGAAACTATGTCCTTGTCTTGTTCTTGACACCCAGTGACCTCATTCTGTGAAGGAATCTTTCATGAAACCTTGTCAAGTACCTTTTGGAAGTCTCGCCATATTATGTCATGTGGCTTCTGGCAGTCAATTTGGCCTGTCACCTTATCAAAAAAAAGTACGAGTCAGTCAGACTAGAGCTACCCATTTTGAACCCATGTTGGTTGTCATTTATTAGATTATTTTTATACAAGTATTCCATTTTCTTACTGATTATTAACTCCATCATGTTTCCAATTACTGAGATCAGATGAATAGGTCTATGGTTCCAGGGATGATTCTGTCACATTTGGGTTATGGGTGCACCATTTGCTTCAAGGCTTTTGGAACCACACTGGTGGTGATTGATTCCCCATTAACATCTGTCAATACTGCACAAATCTCCAGCCTCATCTCCCTACTTACCCTGGGGTACAGTTCACCCGTCCTTGAGCCTATTTAGAAACTCAGCCTGACTTATGTTGAAGTCCTGCAACTAAAACCATTCTGAATGTTGGGGAAGTATATATTTTTTTGGCGTCCTCCCTAGTAAAAAAAAACAGGAAGTCATCATTGGATTTGTTTGATATCGCCTGTTAGGACTTTGAACTCATTATGATTTAACAAGGCACTTCAACACAATGCTGTGGGTTGGTGCATCCTTGAAGGTGCTGTATTTTTGATGGAATGTTGAGTGAGGGTCTGTTCTGTCTGTTGAGGTAGACGTTAAACATCTGATGACACAATTTAAAAAAGCGATGCTGTATTTTCCCAGTGGCCTGCCCCAAACTCCCTGCAAAACAAAATTGGTCATTAACTTCATCGATATTTCTGTGCATAAAATTGGCTGTCAAGTTTGTCTACTGAGAAACACTTTACAGTCACAACGCTTTACAATAAAACCTGTGAAGCAATCAATGACCCATGTGTTTGGTAATATAATACACAAAAAATGTATCGACTATTCTGACCACATCCGAAGCTTATTGAAACAGAAATCCCAAGACTTTCCTTTTTTAGCTTTTTGCATTTCAGTGTTAATTAAAATGTCTTCCTTTATGGTTCTTTGAAATCAAAAGATAAATCCGCCGAAAGTCTCCAAGTGTTGGAGATTATATAATAATAATTCTAACAACAACAACAACAACAACAATTTACATTTATATGGCGCCTTTCACGTCGGGAGGACGTCCCAAGGCGCTAAACAATAGGCGTGTGACCCGAGCTGGGAGGGGAGTGTTTGGGAAGGGGTGACACATTTTGATATAACGTTTTTCATGTCTTTGAGATGTCTCAAAGTGCTTCTCTGAATGTATGGTAAAGTGATTTGATAAAGTTATATTTGTGGTTGAAACTCGGCAGCCAATTGCACACAGTAGTATCCCACAAAGCAGTTGTGGATTGGAGTGACCAATTTGATTCCTGTTCTTTCTTGAGGGATTATTATCAGGAGTGTGGAGTAAGCAAACTTGCCCAAGATTTCACTCTGCCAGGAATCAAACCAGGTCTATTGCTTGCAAGGCGAGTACTCTAACCACTGAGCTACAGGACTCCACTAATTTCAATTATAACCCATGGCCTGAAATGTTGCTAATTGGTGTAATTTCACATTTAAATTTTTTTCAGATAACCACAAATCTGACAATATATGACAAACATATGATCCGGAATTGATATTTATTATGTGAACACTTGTTTCAATCAGTCTTCCAATATAATCCATTAATATTAAGATAAACTCCACTGTAGTGGAGAGAAATAAACGTAGTTTTGCATTACATTTCCAAAAATTGATGCGTGGTGAGTTCTTTTATAAAATGCTGTTTGTGTTTGCAAAACATGCTTATAAATCCGGCTTAAGCTCCATGCAAAACGCACACTTAAAATATACAGCTACAAACAATATTTCAGCTCTTTCTGTATCAGCCACTCAAAAAAGGAACTTACCAGCACTGAAAAAATCTGTTCTTTAACATCGAACAATATTGAGTGTCCTTTGATTTTGCTGAAGGCTAGATCTTACTGAGATTTAAAGGGATACTCAGTCTTGCCATGGCAGCCCATTAAAACCATGTTCCAATGGGAACAGACAAAATAGAATGCATCTTTTGTTTGCAACGTTGTTGAATTAGTTAGTCAACATGCACCATATGTGCACATATACTACACAAGAATATCTGAACACAAGATAGCATTTGGTGATAGCCATTCTCATCTTAAATTCAGTAGTTTACATGTTAATATGCTTGAGTTGAGTTCAATTTGCCTCAGCGTCTACGACAACATATCTACATGGTTACGGATGCAAAACCAACAAGCAGGATGCGTCAAATGCAAATATTCTCCATCCACAAATACAAACATGCATAACTTAAGTAGCTACTTTTGTAATTGTTGTTTATCTGCTGCGACAGCTGTAAGGCAAGCTTGGTGCCACAACACGCTTGTTCAATGAAAGCTGGTTCACGATTGCCTGAGCTAATTTTATTTACAATCTGAACAGCTGTCAGAGCAAAGGAAACTTCATCCCATCTGCCCGAGATAAATCTGAAATCAAAAACCGCTAGGTGGGAGGGACATATTTCCAACAAGGGATCGATTTCATAATCTTCAGCACACAGCTGATTTCATTTGCCAGTTTCCCGATGAGAGAGGTTGGAAGGAATGCATTTCTTTGGATAACAGGGATGAATGATAAATCATATCCTGCTATTATCCTCCAGAACCACCCACACACATACAAATAGTTGACTAGCAAAGGCTGCCAAAGGGGTACTTCATAAAAAAACTAAGTAAGGGTATTAAATGAAACCCTTATTGAGAGGCACCATTGATAATCAATAGAAACACAGCACAACACTCCCTTAGTCAAGGCTTCTGGTATGCTACTGATTCTGTCACAAGATGGTGGTTTGGATCAATAAACCCAGACTCGCATAATAAGGCTTGCTATAAAAACGGTCGCTGATTCTTGCTTCAGGATCATCAAATTATCATTGGCGTCACTTCCTATGGGCTGTACTTACTTGAAGGAAGACAGCAGTAGCTCTGTATTGGAGGGTCTCCAATACGGTAGTTGTTGAGATATAATTTGGTGCCTTCCATGATTGCTAATTATCAAAGGAAATCAGACAGCCGCCACCGCAAGCAAACTGCATTTTCATTATCTCACATGGGAAACTATGTCATTGTGTACCAAAGTATGATGTATCAGAGTCCAACTGTTATTCTACAAATGTGTAAATGAACAAGAATACAATTAGGTTAAGCCTGGACCAGCATGAATCCTATTGTGACCCCGAATCCCCCGTCCATGCGTTTGTCACCTCCCATCTGAATTACTGAAACACACTCCTCGCTAGTCTCCCCAGGGCAGAGAGGATGAGTGATGTGCAGGAGTCCGGAGCTGTACTTTCAAAAGTGATAGAAATTATCCTCAGTTCTCAAGTTATCCCATCACTTTGAAAATGTTGGCTTAAAGCCATTTTGGTTTTCAAAACCATGACTCTACTGAAGATCCTTTTGTCTATGTTAAATATACTCTTGATTGATATGATTGATTTGTATCATGCTGGATAACTTCACAGCCTTATCACTGCATCTTTGGATGAGTTACTATAATCATAGAATTTTAAGACACAAAAGGAGGCCATTCGGCCCATCTAGTCTCTGCCGGCTCTTTGAACAGAGCAACTCAATCTAAATAAAGATGTAATTCCTTTTTAAAAGCTGTTATGGAATCTGCTTCCACCACCTTTTCAGGCAATGCATTCCAGATTCGAACAACCCGCTGAGTGAAACAAATTCTCCTCAGCTCCCCTCTGCTTCATTTTGAAACTTTTTAAAATCTGTGACCACGAGTCACTGATTCGCCCACCAGTGGAGACAGTCTTTCCCTATTCAACCTTTCCCTCTCCTCAGGCACCGTCCCTACCTCCCTTAAAACAGCCCTATCCTGAAAAAACCCTCCCTTGATGCGTCACAGCCATCAAGCTACCGACCCATCTCCAACCTCTCGTTCCTATCTAAGGTCCTTGAAAGAGTGGTTGCCTCCCAGCTCCGCTCTTTCCTCTCAATTCACTCACTCCTTGAACCCCTCCAATCAGGTTTCCGCCCTGCTCACAGCACGGAAACTGCCCTGGTCAAGGTTACAAACGACATCCTAACCGCCTGCGACCAGGGCTCCCTTTGCCTCCTCGTCCTCCTTGACCTGTCTGCTGCGTTCGACACAGTCGATCGAACCATCCCCCTCCAATGTCTTTCCTCCCACCTCAACCTTCAAGGCACAGTCCTTGACTGATTCCACTCTTACCTGACCCACCGCCTACATTTTGCATCTTCTGATGGTTTCTCCTCAAACCCCCGCACAGTTTCTCACAGCGTCCCCCAGGGTTCTGTCCTTGGCCCCCTCCTTTTCACCATTTACACGCTCCCTCCGCAAACATGGGGTAAATTTCCACATGTATGTGGACGACACCCAGCTGTACCTCTCCGCCTCATCCCTCAACCCCCAGACCATCGATGTTCTGACAGCATGTCTGTCCCACATCAAGTCCTGGACGAGGGACAACTTACTCCAATTGAACGTGAGCAAGACCGAGGCCCTCCTGATTGGCTCAACCCAGTGCCTCCGCACATCAGGTGCTGCCAGCATCAACATCCAAGGCTGCACTCTCCACCTCACAAAGCCAGTCAGGAACCTCGGCATCACGTTCAACCATAAACTCTCCTTCCTCCCCCACATCCGTGCCTTGACCAGCACCCTTTATTTCCACCTGCGCAACATTGCCAGGCTCCGCAACTATCTTACCCCCCGCGCTGCCGAAACACTCATGCACGCATACATCACCTCACGGCTGGACTATGGAAACTCTCTCCTCGTCGGCCTCCCAGCTCCTCCATTCACAGGCTGCAGGTCATCCAAAACTCTGCAGCCCTTGTACTATTCCGCACCTGCCTCCTTGACCACATAACCCCCACCCTTGCCCAACTCCACTGGCTCCCCAACCCCAACTTGATCGAGTTCAAGATCCTTGTCCTCATTTTCAAGGCCTTACACAGCCTTGCCCCGCCCTATCTATCCGATTTACTCTCTCCCTATAAGTCCACCCTGACCCTCCGTTCAGCAGGACTTGGCCTGCTCCAAGCCCCCCTCCCGAACCGCCCCACCATCAGAGGCCGGGCCTTCAGTTTCCATCCCCCAATCCCTCCGCCTTGTTTCCTCCCATTCCTCTTTCAAGGCCTGTTTGAAGACTTTTCTTTTTGACCATGCCTTTTGTTTCCCAAAATTTGTTTTGACCTCCCCCACGTTTTTTACCCCCTCCCAAACACTCCCCTCCCAGCTCGGGTCACACGCCTCCTGTGCAGTGCCTTGGGACATCCTCCCAACATGAAAGGCGCTCTATAAGTCTGATTTGTTGTTGTTGTTGTTGTATTCAACCTGTCGAAACCTCTCATAATCTTATAAACCTCTATCAGGTCTCCTCTCAATCTTCTTTGTTCTGGAGAGAATAAGCCTAGCCTATCTAGCCTTTCCTTGTAGCTGAAGTCCCTCATTCCTGGTTCCATCCTAGTAAATCTCCTCTGCACCCTTTCCAACGCCTTAATATCCTTTCTAAAGTGTGGTGACCAGAATTGTACACAGTACTCCATCTGAGGCCTAACCAAAGTCTTATAGAAGTTAATCAGCACTTCCTGACTTTTGTATTCTATTTTATAGATTTCCATGATACATACGTTCATGGTTAGATAGATTCTTATAAAAATTGGTACATCTGTGCAATAGTTAGTGTTTCATCCTCGCTCTTTTTCCATTAACTGAGGGTTCTGATCTCTCTCCCATTTCTTTCTTCTCCATATTAATGGCCATTATTTATCATCCAACTCCGTCTGCAATTTAAGTAATGATCCCACTCTGCATGCATAGACATCCTTTAGATCACACACCCTCAGTACAAATAACCTTCATCCCTCTTGGTTCAGTGCCCGATTCACTAAACTTAAATTTGCTCCACCCTTGATTTGATAAAAGCGATGCTAAGTTTTCTTTCTTTGAATTCCTCAAAAAAGGAGACATTTATTTGTAGCAATAGGTGCTTCCTCTTATTTTGATGACTTTGATCCCGACTTCCAATGCATCATTCCTTATTCTAAATTCTCATGTTTCACCAATTCCTCCAAAAATCAAGTTGGCTCCTATGTCTTAAACATTAATTTTTCTCACAACCACATTTAGCTCTCCAAGAAGTGCAAAATTTACTAAGCTACAGGACTCTATAATATATGATACAGAGCCTTATCACATCTCAAACCGCTTCACAGAATAGAATATACTGTAAGGTGAGTTGATCGTATATTTTGTGGGTGAATCACGGCAGCCAATTGCGCACAGTAGTGTCTCACAAACAAACATGGATTGAGTGACCAAATTGTTATTACTGTATTTCCCCTGGTTGGAGAAACTAAAACCAGGGGTCACAGTCTTAAAGTTAGAAGTCAGCCCTATCGCACTGAGTTGAGAAAATACTTCTTCACTCAGAGGGTAGTGAATGTAAGGAATTCCTTACCCCAAAGAGCTGTTGACTTGATGCTCAGTCCTTGAACAGCTGTCCTTGAAGGGGTATGGGGATAAGACAGGTAGCTGGAATTAGAATGGAATATCAGCCATGATTGAATGGCGGGGCAGGCTTGATGGGCCGAATGGCCTACTCCTGCTCCTACTTCTTATGTTCTTATTTATTTGTATAATTAATTTAATGGCTAGTTGATACTTCAAATAGTGACTGTCTTATCAGTGTACTAAAGGTGAACCCTCTCCCAGAACACAATGATTACACCCCAAAGATGGCATTGAATTTTGATGAGTGGGACAACAACAACTTGGTATCTCAGAGCACTTCACAATAACGGATCCCAGAACAGAGCCAGTGGGAGGGGGAAAAGGGTGACCAAAGCGCGATCAAAAAGAAAAGTCTTTAGGTGCGACCCGAAAATAGGAAAGGAGGGGGCGAGGCAAAGGCAGTGAGGAAAGGAGTTCCAGAGCCTCAGGGTGTAATGGTTGAAGGTATCGCCAACAATGGTGGAATGGAGATTCAGAGGACATGGCGGAGGCCAGACCCAGTAGAGCGAAGGCAACGGATAATGTTGTGAGGAGAGAGGAGGTCAGAGATGTAGGGGGGTGCAGAAGAGTGGAGGGATTTGAAAACAAGAGCGAGGATCTTGAAATCGATCCGCTCCAAGACAGGGAGCCTGGGAAATCTGGCAAGGACCAGAGTAATCGGGGACCGAATTTTGGTTCGGGTGAGAATGTGGGCGGCAGAATTTTGAATAACCTGGATTTTATGAATGGTGGTGGAGGGGATACCAGTGAGGAGGGCATTGGAATAGTGCAACAGAGACGTGACAAAGGCATGGACTAAGGTTTCGGCAGCTTTTGGGGTGAGATATTGGCATAGATGGAGATTCATCGGAGATGGAAGAAAGCAGTGCTGGTGAAGGACCAGATGTGGGGGAGGAAGGATAATTGGGGGTTGAACCTAACGCCTAAGTTACGTATGGGTTACGGAGAATTTTAGGGGTAGGTCGGATAGGTGGAGGAGGTGAGAGATATAGGATTGAAGACGTCGACGAGAGCCAAAGAGTATGTTTCCGTCTTGTCAACATTGAGCTGAAGGAAATTTGGACTCATCCAGCTCTTGATAGCTGACAGATCATTAGGGGACTGTGTTTCAATTACATCCATATGCGAATTGAGGTGGAAAAGTAGAGTTGGGTGTCATCCGCATACATGTGGAAGTGTACCCCACTGCGGATGACATCACCAAAAGGGAGCATGTAGATAAGGAAGAGAAGGGGGCCAAGGATGGATCCTTGGGGTACCCCACAGGTAACCGGGTGAGAGTGGGAGGAAAAGCCATTTGTAGAGATGTACTGCTGGCGGTTAATGAGGTAGAACTCGAACCAGGCGAGTGTAGTCCCACTGCGGTATATGACGGAGGTTAGGTGGTGGAGGAGGATGGCATGATCGATTGTGTCAAAGGCGGCGGAGAGGTCCAGTTACGTCAATGCAACATAAAATAAGCAAATATCTTGGCAGGGATCAATGTCATGATCCATGGGACGAGAAATTCAATACACTATCAATGGCTTTCTGTGGCCAAACATTGTGAATGGTGTTAGGAGGGAAGAACTTTGGCATATTCACCTCCAGAAAACTCACAGACCAGTCAATATTTAACACAATTCTGGTTTGCTAAAACAATGTATTAATATTATTGATGTCTTAAGTATCAATTAAATATCACCATTTTCACCTCATTTTCCTTTGGCAAAGTATACACTTCATTCATTATTCAATAGGTTATGTGGACTGACTACATTTACTTAACCATAAATTGCAGCACCATTTTCTCAGAATTCTGCAAGTACCAGCATTAGGGCATTCAGTAATGAGGAAATATGAAAATTAATTTGAATCTCATGGAATGAGTAAAAATTATTGACTCATGCTGTGTTAATCTATTTTAGCATATTAAGGAATTGATGACACTGAACACCAATGCACATTACTGCATATTAAACACTGTCTTCCTAAATTGCTCAGATTAAAAATAAAGTGATTTTCAAACTCTCCAACTACCTCTGGACATCTTAACCAATTTCTCACATCCCTCCAGCTCAATGTTGAATTTGATTCATCCAGATTAAAAAATTTGTAAAATAAATTATATAAGAAACAATCACGAATTGGATATCATACCATATGGATGTAATTAAAACACATTAAGTATTTATAAAGTTCAATTGTGTAAGTGCTGACATGTGTAAATGGAGAAAAAGATGTGCAGACTGTGCCACTTCTCCTTAACAGAACCGCTTTCAAATATTTTATGGGATAATTCATAATCTTAACATTCTGCTGTTCTTACACTTGCTAAAGGATTTGGGATAAATTAATAAAATAATGGTTATTACAATTAACTGAAAAGCGGCCAATCATTGTCCTAATTATAGCAAATTGGTAAACCGTGTTGAAGTGAAATGGAAGATCCCATATCTGGAAAGTATAAATAAACAGTTGACACCCGTTTTGTTAGTGTGCTCACAATGGCTGGCTTCATAAAGCCCTCGGATAGTCTAAAGGACGAAATTACCTGTTCTATCTGCCTACAGGTATTTATATATCCCGTTACCCTGAACTGTCTCCATAGTTTTTGCCTCAGATGTGTCCAAGATCATTTAAAGCACAAGTTGTCATCTGACAATTACACGTGTCCAGAATGTCATACAGAGTTTGTTGATAAACCACGATTGCTTAAAAATGCTGAGCTCGCTGCAAAGGTGGAGCAAATGTCAAAGTGCCAGGAGAGAAGGCCTGTTTGTGACTACTGTTTTGAGGAGGATGTACCTGCCGTGATGGGTTGCATCCAGTGCGAGACCTTCTTTTGTGTAACTCATCTTCGGCCACACAGTGAGAAGGCAATACTGAAGGATCATGCTTTGGTGGACCCAACAGAGCCAACGTCTTTGCGAAAATGCGTGGACCACAAGGAAACCCTCAAACTCTACTGCAAAGAGGATCATGCGTGTATTTGTACTCTCTGCAGTATCATTGGGCAGCACAAAAAACATACCATTTTGACTTTCGAGGAAGCGAAAAGTGAAGTTCAGGTGAGTGTTGGAATTTGCTTTCTTAATTTTTGTGTTGCACACAGGTACTCATCTTTAAAACCATTGTGGTGTTAGGTTTGATTGGGTTATGTGGACTGACGACATTCACTTAACCATAAATTGCAGCACAATGTTCCCTGAATTTTACAAGTACCTGAATTCAGCAATGAAGAAACAAGAAATTTATGTGAATCTCATATAATGAATTAAAATCTAATTTATCCTCAATTCTACCAATAACAGGATTTGGTATACTTGATCAATTTTTCACCTGGGCATAATATGGAGAACACATCTTTCAAGTGAACAGGAAGATAGGAACTGGTGTTGCAATCGAAGGCAAAATATTAACATAAGTTGCCCTTCTTGAAATGAAAGAAGCAAGTAGGATAAAAAAAAGCTATGAAGTTTAAATATAAGGATTGAAAAAATAGGAATACCAAAAAATATAAATCTGCTTCGGAATTGTGTTCATCCAACCTTTGACAGTTTTCCTGCATTAAAATAAATATGAAATTTGCCAGGTATGGATGTGAAAATGTCAATTTGTTTGTTCCTCCCCAACTTGGTTACAAATTGGAAACTTACAGTTGAGCTAAGTTTCCAGTTTTACATTAAACTGGGGAAAAAAAAATTTTTTAAAGAAAATTTTAATCTATTCCAGATTCGGGAGACCACTCAGTCATAACTAACAAATGTTGCATATTACTTTAATGTCATAGGTGGCAATTGAATATGGATGGTGGAAGTATAAAAAGATTCTGGGAAGAGTGACTTGCAGATTTGAAAGAAAGCATGAAAGAGGTGGATTTGGTAAAAGTGGATTAGTAAAGTTTGCATTAAAGGACTTAAGCGCTTTGAGACGTCAATAAGATATGGAAAGCGCTATATAAATGTAAGAATTATTATTATATTAGTGAATCTACATTTCATTTTGTGGCTTAAATAGCATTACAACAAAGATACAATGTGAAAACACTTTCATTCTATTTTTAAATACAGTATTCACTGCTTTCATTTCTAAAGTGTGCGGTACCTGGGATGGTGTGGGGTGATTTTCTGCTAGTTAATACATTTGCTGACCTTGGCAGAATGAATTTATAACAGGATTATCCAATCATTATAAGTGCCAGTCTGGTTCAGTTGGCAACACTGTAAGTCAGAATGTTGTGGGTTCAAGCCCCACGAGGGAAGTTGAGCTCACTTTCATCTGCCCCCTCCCTCTAATTCATTTGCCTGCTCCCTCCATAACTGTAAATGTTATGCTTGTGACAGGATAACACAAAAATATTGCTTATGCGGCCTGCGGATATTTCTCAAATAGGACATCCTTCCCCCAGCAACTAAAAGGCTGGACCACCGTGGCTAGGCTTACACTGGAAAGCAATGTCTGGGGAAGCAATACATTATCGCAGGTGCTGTCCTCATTTCTCCTGATGTCCTGGTCAACAATCCCCCAGATAAAGACTTGTCATTCACTTTATGGCTATTTGTGGGACAATGTTGTGTCCAAATTAGCTACCATGTTTGTCTCCAAATATTAGTTCACTACTCTTTGCAGTAAATCTTGTGGAGTGCTTTGAGGCATTTTGACAATATGATAAGGTTGTATCATTTGCAAGGACTATGAATATTATAAAAATCAGTCTGTATGATACTAAATTTCCATTGCTGTTACTTTCTGTTTTCTACTTTCAAAAGAGAACAGAACATGAAGATATTGAATGATATGGTGTTCGTTTTCTGAGAAAGAAAGAACTTTCATGTGGAAATGCCTCAGAGTGATTCAAAACACAATTACTAATTATTTTAGGCAAATTAAATTGGTATTTGTACCAGCAAGATCCCAAAACAGCCAAACACAATTTATCTGGAGGATTGTTGGCCCAAGACACAAGGAGAAACTCCCTACTATTTTCTGGTGGGATCAAGAGATCTTTAACAGTCACTTAAACAGCTAGATTGTACTTCAATTTTATGCCTCATTAGAACAATGGCAAACACTGAACACTAACCCAGTGCTACACTGGAGTCTCAGCCTAGATTTATGATCAACAACATGGGATTAAATCCATAACCTTCTGACCCAGAGTTCACTACTCTTGACCAACTGAGAAATATAATGATGCTATGATTTCTTTTATAACCCTTTAGTGAACTTTACAAAGGGAATTGTAAATCCTCCCTCAAGCAAGTTGTTTTCTTCCATTAAAGTAAAGCAGCTGACAGCAGGAAACAGAACCGGGGATTTTCAGTACAGAATGCAACTATTTATCTCACCTGTGCCACTCCTGTTTTTCTAAAGTGCTTTTTAAAAATTAATTCCACTATCCAACCATTTACCCATATTCCTTAATGGTTTGAAGATACCATCATGTGGATGAAATGTTCAACGAGGTCTCATCTATCTGTTCACGTGAAAGTTAAAGATCCCATGGCACTATTTGAAAAGAGAAAGCAGTTTCCCAGTATCCTCGTCAACAAATCCCACAAGTAAATCTTCCTCTCTCCTACATTATCTGGAACCTAGAAAATAAAATTTAATGATAAATCATATGGAATCCTTCAAACGCCTTCCCTTCCTTAAGCAAGTCCTTGACCTCTCTGCTGCCTCCAACACTTTCGACCACTCCATCCTTTTACAGCCACTCCTTCCAGCTCAACCTTCATGGACCTGCCCTTGCCTATTTCGACTCTTACCTTTCTCACTGTCTCCACTTTGTTACCACCAATGGCTTCTCTTCCAGCCCCCGCACAGTCACCTCTGGCATCCCCCAGGGCTCTGTTCTTGGTGCCCTACTTTTTAATATCTACATGCTCCCTCTTGGTGACATCATCGTCTGTCTGGCTGTCAGCCACACGTGGATGAGAGCTAAGTTTCTACAATTGAATGTCAGCAAGACTGGAGCCCTCCTGAGTGGTTTGAATCAGCACTTTCACACATCAGGCACTGGTAGCATCAACCTCCATGGTTGTACACTCAACCTCATCAAGCCAGTCAGGAACCTAGATGACTTGTTCAATCCTCGACTGCCTTTCCCCCCCACATCGAAGGCATGACCTGCTCTCATCTCTGCAATATTACCTGACCCCACCTCTACCTCCCCCCTCAGGCAGCTGAAACCCCCATTCATTCCTTCATCACATCCAGGCTCAACTACACCAATACCCTGCTTGTCAGCCTTCCCAATCCCTCCCTCCATATACTGCAAATAATCTAGAACTCTGCGGTATGTGTCCTCTACTGCTCCAAGCTTAGTGACCCCATCCCTCCCATCCTCACCCGATTCCATTGACTCCCCATCACCCAGAGAATTCAATTCAAGATCCTGGTCCTCACATTCAAAGCACTCCATGGCCTCCCCCACCCTACCTCCATGACCTCCTAGCTCCCTACCAACCTGCCTGCCCCCTGCGCTCAGCAAGCTCCGGTCTGCTCCATGTCTCCCGACCCACCCACCCCATCATTGGCGAGCATGCCTTCAGCTACTTTGCCTCTAACATCTGGAACTCCATCCCGTGGTCCCTCCACCTTGCCCCCTCCCTAACCTCCTTCAAGTCCCACCTCAAGACCCTCCTCTTTGACATCCCATTGATCACACCAAATCCCACTCTTTCCTTCCAATCTCCCCATCCCCAACTCCTGCTAGGGTTTAAAATAATGACTATCCAGTGCCTTGGGACATCCTCATAAAGTGAAAAGAACAATACAAGTTTAATTTTGTTGTTGTTGTTGTTCCCCACTTTCAAGGCCCATCCCGAAAGAAATCTCTTTGACCACACTTTTAGTTGTCTTTCTCATCCACACCTCTCTCTCTTGGTTCCCATCCTTAGTTCAGGTGTCCCTCCAGCACACTGTGAATACATTTTGGGCCATTTTCCAGACAGTGGGTGGGTACCACTGTACATAGTAATAATAATCCTTGTATTTGATGTAGCACCTTATCAATTGTTTGAGACGTCTCAAATCCCTTTGCAGAATATGTTGTAAAGTAAATTGACAGCATATGTTGTGGGCAAAACACTGAACAACACTGTGACTTCTGCAAACAATCTTCTTAAAATAATGGAACATTTTTCAAATGTAACCTAATATAAATAAGTATTCTATTTTTATTACTGTTTAAAATATCAGAGTAAAAGTACACTAATACAATTGTGAAACAATATGATAAACTATGTAACACTTCAATTAACATCCATTTGGGATGTCAACAAAGACATAGTTTGTCAGTATTGCTTCAGCATTCTAGCCATGGCTGCTATAGGCTTCCTTTAGGAACATGCATTTTGGGTTACTGGGCTTACTTAAAAGATTTCCACAATTTCATAACAGCTGCAAACCTTTCATGTAGTCATCCCAATCATTCTGTGTCTGATGAAGCAATATACAGTATTTTAAAACATTCCACAGAAATGTTCTAATTTCTAAGCGATAAGGTCAATCAAATTATCAAATAAATTTCAAAATAACACACGGTGCTTTGATAATTGAAACAGAATTTTACACTTATTCAGAGTGCAGGTTAATTTGACAGTGGTGGGTAGCAAACTATTTGACATACAAGTTTATTCTAACCACGGTAGACAGCTCATGGCATTTCAAAGACTGTTAGGCACATCTTCTTGGCAATCTATGCAACTAAGTGGTCTTAAAATAGTAAAGTTCAAATTTATACACAGAAGTAAAAATAGCAAACGCCGGATCTGCACACCATCTGAAAAAAGGTGAAAGTGTCAGATGTAACCCTTTATCAGAATTTGATGAACAATTTTCTAAAACAGAGCAGGGCAAATGTGACCACACAAGAAATCTCTTGTCCTCATATTGTTAATACAGTATAGCCATATATATATATATATATAATTATATATATATACAAATTAACACTACCATATATATATATATAATTTGTTACACATACTCGTGTACGAGTACTAAACTGTTGAAAGATACAACAACAATAACAAGTTTGGATTTATACACCGCCTTTTGTGACAGGAAGATAGATGTGATTAAAGATTCAATTTAAGATCCTGGTCCTCACATCCATGGCCGCGCCTCACCTCTGCGACCTCTTAACCCCCTATGAACCTGTCCACTCCCTCCACTCAGCAGACTCAGGCCTGCTCCACGTCCCTTGACCCACCTGCCACATCATCGGCGGGTGAGCCTTCAGCCACTCTGCCCCCAACCTTTGGAATTCCATTCTGCAATCCTTCTGCCTCTCACCATCCCTAGCCTCCTTCAAGTCCCGCCTCAAGACCCTCCTCTTCAATGGTGCAATTGGTCACCTTCCTTCCCCTCCCTTCCCTCCACCATCCCCGATCCTGACCCCAGCTCAGGTCTGAAACACTGACTGTCCAACGCCTTGGGACATCCTCCTGACATGAAAGGCGCTATACAAATGTGATTTTCTTGTTGTTTGTTGTTGTTGTTGTTGTGATTAATAGTACGTTAATATAGTGGCCCATTTCAGATTGGCAATAAATTGGGGGGCTTACCTGGGAACAAAGGTTTGTAGGCCCCAGCTGTTGGTGATGAACAAAGCTATGTTTTGTTTGTGAATGAATCTACCTTCTGTTTGTCTCCACATAGCTTTCTTTCCTTACTTCCCATCTCTGCCCCTCACCTCGATGACAATCCTATCTCCCCATGGACGTGTTCAGTGTGTGTGTGTGTGTGTGGAATACATCTCCATCATTGAGGGCTTAGCACTGCAAAATTCATCACTCTGTTCAACAGATTGTATTTCTCTCTGCCTTTCAATGGTCACAATAACTAATATGTAATGCCTGCATTTTGAGCCAAAGCACAATGTTGGCCCGGAAGGTGTCACGTGACATTTTGAATCACGTGTTATTTTGGCCTTACCGGGGTAGAATTTTTAAAAATAGAAAATTTACAACATTTTACAAGACAGGTTAGCGTTCTTTATTTTATCGATTCATTGTTTGTTGATTGGCTAAGCGGTAGTGGGAGAAATCTGAAAAGTAGAGTGTGGCATCCACAATAACAAAATTACATTTGTACAGCATCCTTCACGTTGGGAGGATGGGAGGATAGTCCTATGGAGCTGGACTATCAGTGTTTCGGACCGGAGCTGGGGTCGGCATTCAGGAGGGTGGAGTGCAGTGATGGAAGGAGAGTGATCAAAAGCATGGTCGAAGACTACCCACAGATATACAGTCAATTCTCCTACTCTCCTTCCTCCTACCCTGACCCCTCCCCCACATCCTGACCTGACTGTTCAGAGCCTTGAGACGTCCTCCCGATGTGAAAGCCGCTCATAAATGTAATTTGTTGTTGTTGTTAAAGAGGAGTGTCTTGAGTTGGTTCTTGAAGGAGGCAAGGAAGAGGTGATGCAGAGGGACTGCAGGATGGAGGGTGGGGGCAGAATGGCAGAAGGCTGCCAATGGTGGGGCAGGAGAGGGGGCAATGTAAATCTACCAATATTATATAGATAGAGTAACATTTATGTTATATATAAATGTGAATTAAATACATTAACATTAACACATTATTTTAAACATCCAAACAACAATGATAGGTGATTGTAGATTTGGGAATGCATTAGTGGTATTAATTGTCTTCACTCACAATGGGTCAACCAGTGTTGATTGCACTGTCTATATTACCAAGGATAAGCCAAAGTTAACATTGGAGTTTGCAACTAAACAGATGTTACAAATCTTCACTTTTTAACCCACACAATCTGGAAGCATTGAGCTAAAACAAGTGTTTTACTACTGCACAAATAAGCTGCATGTGCAGTATTGAAACCTCAAAATGTATGACAGAGACTATTCCCAGGGTTTCCTTGCAATCCAATTATTTGCTTCAATTAGGTGAATTGCATCAGTGACTGTTAAATAGAGCAATATATTGAATTAAGATATTCCAGTTTAGGAAGAAGTGAAAAAACACAATTAACAGTTAGTCCATCTTAAATTACAGCTCCTCTTGGCTAAGGATAGAGCATTGGTTTGGCAGGTATGAAGCACAGGACAAGCAACTTCTGAAAGTAAAATAATCAAGATTAATGTATAAAATGAAGTCATTACACTTTAGCATATATCTTGTGAAGTTCTTTGAGACATCCTTCCGATGTAAACAGCACTATACTAAATGTAAGGATTATAAACATGTACAGTCACTACACTATATAGTGTTTCTTATGAAGTGCTTTGAGACATTATGCTGACATGAGAGACACTGCGTCAAATGCAAGGTATATAAAAACTATTATTGCCATTTTTTTAGTAGTCTCTGATCAATTTCTGAGTATTACAGTGGGGTGAATTTCATTGACTTTATGCAGATAATACATCAACATAATTGCATTTGTTCTGACTGCAAACCTTCAATAAAATACAAAAGATAGCTTTCCTCAAGGTGATGGAATATTTCCACCAGCCTTGAAAATGCAACTTAACCATGTTGTCGCTTTCATGTTATGTTTTTTTCATTAGTCTAATTTCCCAAGATGGAGAATTGGGTTTTCAGTTGCAATCTTTTTTTAATTTATTTGGTCAGAACTATTTTCTTGCATGGGGTCAGAAATCACTGACTCTCAGAAACCTCACCGCTGCCTGTCCTGACGAGTGTTCGTCTCCGAGGATCTGATCAGAACAGTTACTGGAACAACACAGAAATTTGAACTTGTTTCTGGTTATTGCACACCATGCGTTATCTGTGTTAGCTGCAACTGCTCTTGCTACAATAACAATAATAAATCTTGCATTTGATATTGCACCTTTCGCATCAGGAGGATACCTCAAAGCACTTCACACAATTTTGCATTGTGAAGTTTAGTGACTGTGTATTTTATAGGCCAAGGCAGGAGCCAATTTGCGCACAGCAATATTGTTCCCTTTGAGAAACAATACAGCTAGCAATAGATTTGGAAACCTTTGAGAAATGATGCAGAAAAGGTTGCATATCCAAGTTGAACGAATTATAGTATAAGTATCAATTACTGTATGAAGCTGCAATATTAAAATAGACTTGCTCAGGGAACCAATTACAGGCATTGGCTAGCGTATTGTATAACATGAGCATTTAGTTGAAGAAAAATTGCTTGATATGAAATGTTGTGGAACAGCTATTGATTTCCAATAATCCATGGTAGATATGACTCACATATTGTGATCTAGATTCAAGAAGAATAGTAACTTATTGTTTCATACATATGAGGATGAAGAGAATACTAAAGGATCCTTTTTGAAAGAAAAATAATTTCAGGTATTTCATTCATATGCATGTATGCACCAGCAATTTTCAGACTTCCAAAATGACTGAGGTGAACACAAGAATCAGAGGGGATAATGATTACAATATTCTGGTGTGCAAACAACAACAACAAATTGCATTTACATGATGCATTTTGCATTGAGAGGACGGCCCAAAGTGCTGGACAGTTGCAGGTTTGCACCTGGGGGGTTAAGTGCGCTGGGATGGTGAGAGAATGATAACAGAAGGCATGGTCAAAGAGGAAGGTTACTAACACCAATGGTGCTAACTAAGATACATTAAAAATAGCAACCTGAGTGCCTCGGGACGTCCTCCCGACGTGAAAGGCACTCTACAAATGCAATTTTGTTGTTGTTGTAATTAACATATTGACTGGTGTACTGGAGTCAACTTCCAAGTCATTGGTCATTCCTGACAGTCTGACCACACTGCACAAGCTAAACATTGCCAAAGGTAATACACCAGTGCAATTGTGCTGGCTGTGATTTCCCTGCTCTTATTTCACTGGTTTCAAGTAAATGCAGCTCGTGGGAGTCATTTTCATTCCCTGAAAGCAGTTTGCGCAGTTTGCCTAATCGCTGTAAAAGCTGAGAAATTACTGTTCTCTCTTTAAGGTCTGCGAGAACCTTTCTCAAAAACTTTACTAATGTGTGGTAGTTAAATTATTCTGTGTTGGAGACATCACTCCAATCACCTGACTTTCTCTATAAATTGTCTGACCAGAATATTAATGCAGAAGCCCCAAGTGTTTCTTTATAGGGGCTGAGATCTAATTTCCATTTTATTGTGATATGTTACCAAGTTTATTGGTACTGTACTGAGATTTGCAACACTCTCCCTCAACCCATCTGTCTTGTGCCCTACTTCCCCTCTTTTATATCACAGCTCAAGATCTTCATCTTCACCATCCTTACAGTTTTGTCTTCTTTCTCCTGGCTCTGCATCAGGCTCTGCCACTGTCAAAACACTTTCTCTGCCCTGGTGAACAATCAGCAAGTTGTTGTTGATATTGATTGTAAGTCATCAGACTGTGAGTGTGGGATTTTTAGAGTTGTAGTGCTTGATGTGTCAGAAATTCCTGGTGGTGGGGGGGCTCCAGAATAGCCTAAAACTTGCTAAAAAAAAAAAATAATTCATCTGGTATATAATTCCAAATACAGAATTGCAGACTCATTACCACTCCCTTCCCTGTCCTTCCAGTCCTTTAAGGCTTGCACCATTTCTTGGCTGAGTTTTCAGCCAAGGCACCATTTGCCAAGACACCATGCCAATTTATCAATGTCAGTCACTAGGTATCATCTTGGTGACCTGCCCTCTAATTTTCCCTTTCGTTGTGTGGATAAGAGATGCACTAAAGCCTAAAGTATCTAAATACAAATTGATCACTTCCTTTTCCTTCACTAAAGAGCTATTTTTAAAGCCATGTTCAAGTCTTAAGAATAAATGCAAACAAATGCTTTAAATTTCCCAGGAATCAGTAAAGCTGACGAACACCAAAATTCTCCCTGGGGATGTAGATAACTAACTCATTCAAGATACTTCAGGACATGGTTGCCATGGCAGCTAAAAAGAGCATTTACCAGATTTGTTACTGATGGCTGACTGCTCTTTCCAAAATCTCTCTGATGGTTATGTATTTGATAAAGGCTTGATTGCTAACCAATTTGCTGTATTGTGAGACCAATGCAATACTTCTTGGGATGTATATCAATAGCAAGTTTCTGATGAGCGCTGCAATTAATTGCCTTTGCTTCCTTATCAGCTCACATTCACAGGGAAACTGAAAGAGCTTAACATGAGGAGGACAAAAACAGAAGAGGCTGTCAAAAGCCTGAGGGAAATGAATTCACATGCATTAGTAAGTGTAACCTTTTAAGATGACTCTTTTTCAAGCCAGAAAGTGTTCGTTTTGAGTTTCAGGAATATATTTTGAAATCAAAATCAATCGTCAGACAAGGTATGAATAAATAATAAATATGTAATAATAATAATATTCCTTGCATTGGAGTGCAATTATAATTGCTATTACATATATCTGATACAGCATAACAATATTTGCATTTGACATAGTATCTTTCACTTCCGGAGGGTGACTCAAAGTATTTCACAGAATTTACTTGAAAGTGGAGTTACTCTGTAGTTTTGTAGACAAACTAATATAGAGGAGGGGAAGCATAGCTGGCAGTAACACAACAAGGGTTCAATTGACGACAAGTGAATGTCAATAGTTGTGACTGAAGTGAAAATTGCAATGCATGATGTATTATTTGTGACATGTTAATTAACACCTAAGATGTTGATCAACACATCATTCCAAAAACCTGATCAATCGCTGTGTAAATTATTCAATGATCTGCATATGAACTACCTCCATATCCCATCCCCATCTCCCCCCACCAACTCCACCACCTCCCCTTTCTTTTCAACTCATGGGTGTTATACAAATGCAGGCTGCTGTTTTTGTAATAAATTCAAAAACATACTGAGATTTAATTTTGAAATGCTCACAATCCATATTTAACTTCTTAATTGTGGTAGCCAAAATTGAAAATTGTTGTTAGGCCGGGCCTTTGTTAGGTGCTCTGAGATGCTACCTGTGTGAAGGATGCTGTATAACAACAACAACTTATAACACCCTTCACCTAAATGTAAGTTGCAGTTGTATAAAACACAAGGATTATTATTATAATACTACATAATACTTTTTTTTCAAAGGGTTTTGCGTTTAAAATAATAAAATTCACACTGTTTATTAGATCTAGGTACAGTACTAATATTGCAAATTCGGTATGCTGGATTACACTTTCACAAGTTCATGACAATATTTACACCGAAGAACCAACTGACACAGATGTACATATATATATTTGAATGCTGTTTCCCATTAATAACTGACTGGATTTCACCAGGATGGAGTTCTGTAGGCTGACAGAGAGTCATGAGTTTTACAGCGCCTTGGGACGTCCTCTTGATGTGAAAGGTGCTTTACAAGTGTAATTTGTTGATGTTGTTGAGTTAGAATATATAATTCTAAGGCTTAGCAGCGGTGGGAATTGATTGGGGAGTGGGGTGGGGGGTGGGGGGTGGAGGAGGGTAAAAAATGTATAAAGGGGAATGATTATAGGGTAAAAAGGCACACAAAATATACAGTCAATTCACTTTATGTTATATTCTGTGAAACTCTTTGTGACATCTGGGAGAGGACTCGAGGCCAATGAGCGGGAACTAAGTCAGGCACCTGCAGTTAAAATCAGCTGAGGTTCCAGGGATCGGGACCAGTGGGTAGCTAGACTGGGACCGGAGTCTCAGGGATCGAGATCTCAGGGATCGAGTGGCTGCCATTATCGGCTTCAAGTGGAACCACCACTTTAGATTTTCCCACCCGAGCCTCTCCATGACATCACTTCCGCCCACTAGGTTTGAATCCCTGGCGCCAAGTATAGTATAGTTTATTGTGTCTACTTCCCCACCTCTGTCTTTTCCCTGCAGGCTGCTCAATGTAATCATCCAGGTTGGATAACCAAGTGGATAATCACACTGAGTGCCCTGCCCTCTTTCTGTGCTACCTCTAGCCCTTAGAGTTTCCGTCTCTGTGTCTATGGGCTGACCTTGTCCCACTAACCGTTGCCTCAAGTCTCAGCATGTGCATATTGGCTGCTGTCCCCAACCGGAGCTGCCCTTCCCTTAAAATGCCCTCCCCCCACCTGCAACTCTCCCAATTTGTCCTCGTATTTCTCCATCCTCCTTGCCTCCTATCCCCGCTTGACTATCCTGCAGCCTCCCTCTGCTCCAGCCTGCGAATCCTCCGCCGGGCTCACCGTGGCTCTCGGCGTTGGTTGTCCACATCTGCCACACTGACGGCTCCATTCCCCACCACCAGCACCAGCCATTCTGGAACCAGAACCCAAGGGCTAACCTGTCCTCCCTCATTCACATCCATACCCTCCCTGTCAACCACTCCATCACCTCTTCCCTTCTCACATGTTCCCATGGCAACTGTTCCCTCTGCACTGGACTTCAAAATATCTGCTCCCTCTACAACAAGGCTCTGACCATCAATGACCTCCTCCTTGATGAAAACACCAACATCATGCCCTTACTGAAACCTGAATCACCCCAGGAGACACCTTCCCCTTCACTGAGGCCACACCACCTGGCTACACCTCCCATCAAACCCCAACCCCCAACTGCTGTGCCTGTGGTGTGGCCATCATCTCCAGTATGTCACTTGCTCTTTCCACCTAGACAGTCTGGCTCATTCCCCTCGTGTGAGCACCATACTCTCTGCCATCCAATCTATCCCTCAAAATTCTCCTTATTTATCACCCCCAGAAAACCTGCCCCAACTTAATCTCCGATATCTTCAACCTCCTAGCTTCCCTCTGCCTGTTCCAATCACCTCCTGATCCTCGGCAACTTCAAACTTCACTTTACACCCTCCTACTCCATCTCCTTGGACTCCTCCTCTCTCCTCTCCTCTCTTAACTGTTCCCTTTACATCCACTCTACCACTCACAATTATGGCCACCCACCTGACCTGGTGATCACCTGAGACTCCAGTGTCAAGGCCATCTCTGATCACCACTTCATCTCCTTCAACTCCTCAGTCCCTCTTCCCACCGCCATGAAACCCACCTCCATCTTGTACCGCCCCTGGGAGAAAATCTCCCCTCAATCACTCTCTGTAGCCCTGGAGTCATCTGACCTCCTCCCCTTCTGGTCTACCTCCCGCACTGACCTATCCTATTCAATCCTGTTCTCCAATTACTGACCCATCTACAACCTAACTTTTCTTTCCAAGGTCCTTGAAAGAGGAATTGCTTCCCAGCTTTGCTCTTTCCTCTCCTCACACTCGCTCCATGAGCCCCTTCAATTGGGTTTCCTTGCTGTTCACAGCATGGGACCTGCTCCAGTCAAGGTTACGAATTACATCTTGTCCATCTGTGACCAAGGCTCCCTCTGCCTCCTTGTCCTCCTGGACCTCTTTGACACCGTGGACAACTCAATCCTCCTCCACCGCCTCTTTTTTCACCTCAACCTTTAATGTTCTGTCCTTGACTTGTTCAAGTGTGGAGCTCCTGTGGCTCAGTGGTTAGAGCACTTGTCTTACAAGCTGGGGAGACCAAGCTGGGGAGACCTGTGTTTGAATCCAGGCAGGTCAGGGCGAAACCTTGGGCAAGTTTCCTTCCTCCACACGCCTAATAATAATCCCTCCAAAAAAATCACAATAATAAAATTGGTCATTTCAATCGACGACTGTGTGTGGGACACTGCTGTGCGCAATTGGCTGCCGCGATTCGCCGACAAATATATACAGTCAATTCACTTTACAGTGTATTCTGTGAAGCGCTTTGGGACGTTGATAAAATGTGGAAAGCGCTATATCAAATGCAAGGATTATTATTATTATTATTATTAAGTCCTACCTCTCACTTTGTCTCTGCCAATGATTTCTCTTCCAGCCCCACACCGTCTCTTGCAGGGCTCTGTCTTAATGGGGTAAATTTCCCATGTATGCGGATGATACCCAACTCTATCTCTCTGCCTCCACCCTCAATTCCAGGACTACTCATGCCCTGACACACTGCCTGTCAGACATCATGGATGAGACAAATTTCTACAGCTGAACATCAGCAAAACCCTGGTCTCCACACTTCAGGCACTGACTGAATCAGCATCTACGGATGCACATTTCACCTAACCAAGTCAGTCAGGAACCTGGGTGTCTTGTTTGACCCTGAGCTGTACTTTCTCCTGCATATCAGTGCCATGACAACCACTGCATACCATCACCTCCGCAAAATCGCCCATCTCTGTCACTGCCTCTCCCCTCAAGTCGCTGAAACCCTTAAACATGCTTCTGCCCCTCTGACCTGCTGACACACCCTATCAACTTGGAGCTCCCTCCATTCAGCAGGCTCCGGCCTGCTCCATTTCTCCTGCCACACACGCCCAACCATCAACGGCTGGGCTTTTAGCCTCTTTGCCCCAACGCTTTGGAACTGCATCCCACAATCCCTTCATCTTGCTTCTTCCCTTGCCTCCTTCAAGACCGGTTTCAAGACCTTCCTCTTCAACTATGCCTTCAGTTGCCGTCCTACCTCTCTGCCTTCCCTCATTCCCTCATCCCAACGCTGCCCTCGCCCCCATGCTCGGGTCCTGACCCCTGACTGTTCAGTGGCTTGGGACGTCCTACCAACGTGAAAGGCGCTCTATAAATATATTATTGTTGTTGTCTCAATTATGTGGTGAGGCGCTATATGAAATGCAAAAATTATAAGAATGAGGATAGGGGAAAGATTTGAATGGAGTGTGCCATTAGGAGCAGCCGGTACATCATCTGCTCTGACTGACAGATGCACCACTTTGTTTTAATTTCAATGATTGCTCATTCACAATTAAACTTAAAAAGATTGTGCATTAGTATTCACATTTGAATACTAATGCAGAATCCTTCATGTATAATTGTATCAGATTGACTTATTATAATAGGTACTTTCTGATATATAGACAAGCCCAGATGGTGAATGTGGCTGTGCTTCCAGTGTAATGTCGCTGGCAGGCCTGCATATTGAAAGCTTCTTTGCAGAAGTTTGAATACCAGTTCCATCAATTTTAAAAATAGGTAATAATCCTCGCATTCGATATAGCGACTTATCATCCCTTCGAGACATCCCAAAGCGCTTCACAAAATATATTGGAAAGTGAAATGACTGTATCATTTGTAGGTGAATGATACAAATGAATGTCCCCCCAAATAGTCGTGGATTGTAGTGACCAATACATAATTTCAGGAAAAGCAATCCACCAATCGACTAACAATCGCTTCCTACTTGCTGCCAAGTACACATGGGTAAGTGATGTAACAAAACTTGCCCAACGCTTTGCCCTGCCTGGGAATCGAACCAGGTTTTTCGCTTGCAATGCGAATGCTCTAACCACTGAGCTACAGGACTCCGATATTAGTATATCTGTGATTTGGAGGAAGGCAAATCTTCATTAAATACATATTTGTGAGCATGAATCGTTGCGGTTCCATTTTTTTTTGAAAATCCAGCTGCCGCACAACAAAGACAAGACTTAGTTCCCCCAAATTTCACACATTTCTGTAACTTCCAGAAGAGAAAAAACACACAGCTACAAAAACTGAACAGAAGAGAGATAGACATTTATTTGGGGAGGACGGGTTTACGCGGTTATGGGGAGAGAGCTGGGGAGTGGGATTGAGTTGCTCTTTTCAAAGAGCCGGCACAGACTCAATGGGCTGAATGGCCTCCTTTTGTACCATAAGATTCTATGATTCTATGAATGCACTTACAGGAAAATTGAACAATAAAAAATACCTTTGCTGCACTGTTTCTAAATCTGTCTGTCAACTCTTAAATATCCCCTATTGACTGAAACAGACTGAAGTCCATGTCAGAGACAAAATTATACACACCTCATTGAACAGTTTGCAACAGACTTTTAAATGTGAAGTGCGTCAATGTGGCTCATTTGGTAGCACTTTTGCCTCTTGAGTAGAGGAGTGTCAGTTTAAGCTGCACACCATGCCTTGGAACTCATATAAATCTAAGCTGACACTCCAATGCAGTGCTGAGGATATGCTGCATTGTCGGACGTACTGCCCTTCGGATAAGGCATTAAACTGAGGTCCTGTTCAGGTGGATGTTAAAAATCCCATGGCATTATTGGAAAAGAGAAGCAAATTTCTCCCAGTGTCTTGACCAGATAAGATTGGTCATTCACTTCACAGCTGTGCATGATTGGCTGCTACATTCACCCACAAAAACCCTGTAACCCTGTCTGCTTTATAGAATATCCTGATGTGAAACGCACTGTATCAAATATGTGGATTATTATTATTATTATAGAAAACAGCTTCATGTGAATTCTTTTTCTAGATTTCCAATTATGGGCTTGTTCTTTTCCAGAAAATCATATTTTGTTTTCAACAGCAGGTTTTGAATTAAAAAAAAGATACCAAGGTAATTCCGAAAACTAAAACTCAAATGTGTTCTGTTTGGATCATTAATTCATATAGGCAGCATTTGCTGGATATCTAGAAAAGGCTGTGCAACATTATAAGGAGATGAAATCCCTTATCGAAGATGATGAGCAGCAGACCCTGCTATTTATTGAAGCTGAACGCCAGGCTGCTACAATGTACATTGAGGCACAAACCAAGGAATGGGTGGAAGAGCTAGATGACCTAACAAGGACTATTCAGCAGATCAATACCATTTTGAACCAGAGTGATCCATTCAGATTTTTAAAGGTAACTTGTGCCATTTATTTCCTCTCCAAACCTACTTTTATTCACTGCCATCCTCAATGCTGTGGACACATGTGTCTCTCACGCTTTTAAACAGTTTAATGTACAAGTGAAATTATTTGTTGGACTTGCAACTTTTTTTTACTACATGTTTTATTGTCTTGTTTTTGTACAGGGGGCAAACTGTAATGAATATCGGTAAGTAAGACTGCAAAAGCATTTGTGCTCAAAATGTGAAAGAGATATACATTCATAAGTCTCCCACCACTCACCCTCACACTACCCACACAACAACAACTTTGATTTATATGGCGCCCTCCACGCCGGACGGCGTCTCAGAGCGCTTCACGATAGCGGATCCTGGGATCCCACACACACACACACACACACAATTACCAGGTTGGGGTGAGGTTGGAAGAAAGTTAAGTATGGCATGTTCAATTTACTTAATCTGAGTTATCTGCAGGCACTTCCTAGGGTGACATTTGTTCATCCATTTTATGGAAGTCTATAACTCAGAGGCAATTTTTCCCATGAAGTTACACAAGGTTGTTTATTGCTGAAAATACGGCAATATCGGAAAATAAATAAATTGCAGGCTTCATGGTGAAGTCACACTGAAACGTACAGAAGCTCATTGGATTATATCCAAATCCATGCCAAGTTTGCTGATCTCAGCTGGAATGCTTGGTCCTGGCATTCTCCAGATTAAAGAGGATAATATCAGCCAAGTGTCCTGCTCCTGGTCCCTTCACTGCTTAGGTGCTTAGACAAGGTAAGCTTGGCTTGGCTCTGATGCCCTCTACATTTGAATGGTCTGCCAATATTTCACTGTCAAGACTCACACATTAACAAATGTTCACTTGGAAGTGTAACAGGAGCCTCTTGGAAACACAGTTAAGGAAACTGGGGACCAGAAGCGAAGGCATATATGTACCAGATTGGCTTAGTTGGTAGCACTCTTGCCTCTGAGTCAGATGACTGTGGGTTCAAGCCTCAAGTCAGAACATTCAACTCACAATAGTCTATTTGGCCCATTTGGCCTGATTTAACACCACAATGCAGTGTGGAACGTGGGCTGCCTTGTTGGAGATGCCACCCTTCAGATGAGACATTAAACCAAGATCACTTCTGGCAGTTAAGATGGAAATTAAAGCTTCCATGTCACTACTCCAAAAGAAAAAGGAGTTTTCCTGGTTTCCTGATCTCCCAGATAAAATTGATCATTCACTTTATAGCTGTGGGACATTGCTGTGCGTAAATTGGCTGCTGCATTTGACTACAGAAATACAATCACTACATTTTATAGTAAATCCTGTGAAGCATTTCAACACATCTGACTGACATGAAACATGCTGCATCAAATATAAGGATTATTATTATTAAGCGGCAGCAGGGAAAAAGTCAGGAAATAATTGGAAATACTAAATTTAAAATGCCCAATTACCATTACATGGAAACATAAAGAAAAGAAATGAATGAATTGTGAAGGCAAATACTTGGTTCACTGCAGAACCTCTGTCTTCTTGCTGCCGACAGTTTTGTGCTATTACAACTGGGAATAATAACTCACAAGGAAATCAGAGTGCCCCAAAAGAAATCTGCTATTCTATAGCAGATAACTCCAGTTTCAGACACATAAAAGAAAAGCTGAGGGCCACACATTGGATTCCAATCTCTAAACATTGTATGTGCTTGCTTATCCAGTGTTTTTAATGGGAAAAGGTTGCCACTTACACACAAGTACATGACCTCAGTTGTTTAGTGCGAAAGAGCCACAGGAGTGAGGTGAGCTACCCGGTGAGCTACCAAAGTCATAACGCCTTGCAGCCACGAGCAATGGTCTTGAGGGAGCTCAGATACAGGAGCTTGCTCGCCTCCCAGCATATAGTACAGGAAGACAATTAAAAGTGGTTTGAGTACTCACCTTGCAAGTAAGAGACCTGGGTTCGATTCCAGGCGAAACCCTGGACAAGCTTCTTTACTCCACATGCCTGATAATAATCCCTAGAAACAAAACCAATAATAAATTGGTCACTTCACTCCAGGTTTATGAGGCATATACAGTCAATTCACTTTACAGTATATCCTGTGAATTGCTTTGCGACATCTAGAAGACGTGAAAAACATTATATCAAACGCAAAGATGTTTATTTTATTTTTACACAGTAATTGCAGTGAAGGGCATTGGCTAGGTCACTGTCGCCAGACTCAGCAACCAATTTGTACCCAGGAATGCCCCATAAGCAGTCATGCAATTAATGACCAATTTTTCTGGAGGATTCCTCGTTGTGGCATCGAGAGAAGCGCCTTCTCCTTTTAAATAGTGCAGTGGGCGGAACACAGTTCTAATGTTTCATTTGAAGAATGCACCTCCGACTATGTAGCCCTCTCCAAGACTCCACTGGAGTGTTATCTTAAGACTGTTAAAGCCCAATGCGGTGTTTGAACCAACAACCTGCTGGAATTATATAGAAGGCTTCTTAGACAACAGCAGCAGCAGCAACAACAAACTGTATTTGTATAGTTCACCTTATATTTCACCTTTGGAGGCTGTTCCAAGGCACACCCAACCATAGGAAGGAAATACAAGTCTTGGAAGGTGTCCAGGGAGATTTTACTGGATTAATGCCTCGATAAAAGGGTTTAAGTATGTTGAGAAGTTAGAAAGAACCAAGTTACTTTCCCTTTAGAGTTGAGGAGATTAATCAGAAGATCACAATAGAGGTTTGGATCAAGAAGGCCTTTTGGGCCCATTTTATTGAATCCTTCCAGCATACCCAAGGCTACATCCTACCATCACAGTATCCTGCTACTTTGTACCCAGGTCCACCATCCTGTCCTCAATCATCATTCCCAGTAACTTGTTCTAACTTGTTCTCGCCTCAAGACTCTCCTCTTCGATGGACCCACTGGCAACTCCTCCCCCCGCCCCACCCACTCCCGTCCTCAGCTCAGGTCTGAAGCAGTAACTGTCCAGCACCTTGGGATGTCCTCCTAACGTGAAAGGCACTATACAAATGTCATTTTGTTGTTGTAACCACTAATTATAATAAATAATTGTTAATCTTTGCATTTTGATACAATGCCTTATCACGTCTTCGAGACGTCTCAAAGTGCTTCACAGAATATATTGTAAAGTGAATTGACGGTATTTTGTGGGCGAAATGCAACAGTCAATTGCACACAGCAAAACGATCCACCAATCAACCAGGCATGTGGAGTAACCAAACATGCCCAACACTTTGCCCTGCCGGGAATCAAACCCTTGCTTGCGAGGCGAGTGCTCTAACCGCTGAGCTGCAGGATTCTAATGGGAGTCCTCTGGGTAAAATAAATACTACTACTCTCTATCCTGATAATGCACTTTGGAACCTATCTCTGCATCTACTTGTTTTGCTGTCATGGTAATGTAACCATTAAAGGTATGCTTCCTGCTGCTTGCCCAGTTAGGACCACTCCATACGTTAGGATATTTGGTTCGTGTGACGAACAGAAGCCAAATGGAAATAATCCCAGTCCCTGTTCTGCTCTGTCCTTCCATTTCCTATCAATGAGCCAACACACTATTATTTTGTTTTCTATACAGTTATAAAATCTCTTGATTTTTTTTGTTAGCTGCTAGTCTTTCTGCCTATCTCCTCTTGTCCTTTCTAAACTCTTTCTATGCTTCGGAATTTTATTTTCTTTGCTTGTTTTTCTTCTGCGTTATTGTCATTAGATGTATTGTATGTCTCCTTTTGAAATCTTATTTTCCTCTTAATTTCTCCATTAATTTACTTCTCTACCATCCTTTCAATCAAATTTATTTGTTCTTGGTCCTTTCTTTAATTCATTGAAATTAGCTTTTTTTCCCCCCAGTGGGTACCTTTTGTCATTGAATGTTCCCTCACCTTTTCAAATTTTACATCAAATCTAATAATAGGGTTCAAAAACATCTTCACACAAAAGGTTGTAAAATGTACTACTGAGGAAAACTCCATGCATAGAATAAATTGGAATGTTTCAAAGAGAGATAAATATGTGGGAAGTAAGGCAACCAAATTAAAGACTTGCCATAATTTGTCTGGTAAAACAGCTTTGATATAATAATGATCCTTCAATTGTACATTGAACTGTTTCAAAGAGTAATTTGAGTTTTTAAAACACTATAAAAGTGTAAGTTTTTATATTGCAAAAAGGACTATCAAATTAGCATAGAACCATAGAATCATGCAGCAAATAAGGAGGCCATTTGGCCCAACGTGTCTGTGCTGGGTCTTTGAAAAGAGCTATCCAAATCAATCCCATTCTCCCGTTTTCTCCCCATGGTCTGGCAAATTTGCACAAATAAGTATCTAGTACATTTTATTATTTATTACTGATAGCAAAACACCATTTGTTGGTGTTTGTTGGCCAACTGTCATGGAGGGCGCTATATAAATCGAAGTTGTTGTTGTTGTTGTATCTGCTATTTATCAAGCGCCCCAAGTCATTTTCCTGCTTGAAGGGCACTATATATATATACACAAGTTGTGGTTATTTTTCATATCATCCAGCAGTAACCATTGTGCTGGCTAGTCCTGTCCACTCTATAGGTAGTAGATTAGTCTAGAATTAGGTAATGTTGTTGATAGCCAGATCATTTATTTGGACTTTAACCACACAGGAGTGAAATAGAGATTTTCATATGATAAAACAACATGCTAAATGTCCTATACAACAAAATTACATTTCTAGAGCGCCTTTCATGTCGGGAGGTGACGATATTAGGTCAAGATCACAACTGCACTGCTCCGAAAACCTATCCCATGTGAAGGCGAATGCAAGTAAATGCAAGAAGTTGTTGTAAATAGTTTGTTCTGTTCTCCAAACTGTTAAAGCATGGCATACTCAATGTTTAAATACTGTACTGATTGCTTGGGTGGAAGAGTGGATAGGAGTAACAACAACAACTTTGATTTATATAGCGCCCTCTATGTAGTAAAACATATATGGAGTAAAACATATATGGAACCATTTGCAAGGATTATTAGTATTATTTGAAAAGAGAAGAGATTTCTCCTGGTATCATAGTGAATAATCTTCAAAAAATGGTCATTCAACTAGATATTAGTGGAACATTGCTGTGTACAAATTAGCTGCCTGCTATGTCCACCCACAAGCACACAGTCACTCCACTGAACAATAATTACTGTAAAGCACTTTGGGATTTATAGGCAGTATATCAAATGCAAGATTTACTATTAAGGCATTGGAGTGGTGACATTAACTTAAAGAAGGCACTTACTTGATATTTATTTTGAAAATGATAATTCAGTTTTCCAATTTCAGTTGGAAAGTGAAAGTTATATACTGTACTATAGTGCTCTATTCTATGAAATTACTTTAATGTAATTTTTAATATCCTTTTAATGCTCATAGTTTGTTCAGCACAGTGAACTTTTTTAGTGTTACTTTTATTGTACTGTGAGATATTTCGCATTATACACCACTAAATGAAGAGCAAACTGGGGTCAGTTTAAATAAAATGATTTGCACCTGAAGTGCAGTCTCTGTACTAATTGTTTAACACTTGTGGGGCAACATTGCTATCGGCAAGAGTTTCAATTAGCAGAGCAGCTGTGTTGGACATTGTAGGATGTGACTACCTCCCTCCCAGCATTTACCTTTCCCACAGGAATCACGTCTATTCTCCAGCTGTAACATATGCATGCATGCGCGCATACGCGCACACACACACACTCACACAGACACACACACAGAAATAAGCACAATTATTTTTTATTGTAAAGCTGGATGAAGGGCATTTGATATAGCGCCTTATCATGCCTTCAAGTCGTCTCAACGAGCTTCACAGATTACAACAAAGAACAAAATTACATTTCTAGAGCGCCTTTCGCGTTGGGAGAACGTCCCAAGGTGCTGAAATTATACTGTAAAGTGAATTGACTGTATATTTTGTGTCCTCAGTGAGCACTCCACCAAGGTTGATAGGAGTAACAACAAGAACAACAAATTATATTTGGATAAAAATAGTGCCTTTCACGTTGGGAGGATGTCCCAAGGCGCTGAAGATTCCTGCAACACTCACTTCACTCGTCTCCTGCTTTATATAGTAAAAATATGTTACTTTGTTGGCATTTCAAGAAGAAATGGTTTATATTATTTGTGCATTTTTAATACTGAATAAGTATCTCAGAGTCCCATCACCTCAACTCTTCCTCCCTGCATTTAAAGTCTACTACAGACGTACCTTTTTGACTTTTGACAAATGTGCTACATTTGTGGTCACCTCCCTACACCCGCTCCCACCAGCTGGAGCTCCCTGTCAGCTGTGAGAAGTGTTTTGAGACATCCTTCTGAATCTACAAAAATGTAAATTGTTGTTGAGTGATACCAACCTCAGGTTTTAAAAGCTTCTGGACTGAATCAGGATACAAATGAGTTAAAGGAGATTTGGTTGGATGAATCATGGGACAAAGGGATGATGGAGAGAGCAACAGTAAAGCTACCAAGGCACTGAAACACGTCATAAATTATTTAAATGGTCAGCTAAATTGGAGGAAAAAAATAATAATTGGTTTTCAGGAGAGATTATTCTAAAATCATCTATTCCGGCACATAATACATACAGTATGGTTTAATGAATATCATCAAAAATATCGGTAAAATTAGAAACACTAAATACCAGGGATCAACACTTTGATTTGGATTTCAACTGTGAAATACTCCACACCCAAAATTATAGTATCTCACAGGACACTGTGCTTCCTGTGTCAATTATGCAGGACTTTCACGTCGGAGATTCAATTCAAAGATTACTGGAGTGGAATGGACTCCCTGATTATGCAAATTGTACATGGTTTGTACAAGAAGTGAGATCAATGAGCAGAACAGATCGTTTCTCATTCCATTCTTTCTTATCTCTGGGAAAGCTTGGTCTTATGAGGTCAGTGCATAAAGGAAAGAGCCCTCAAAAGGCTGCAAAACCAGATGAGTGTCTTCTGGTACACCACAATATTACATACCCAACCTAATCTTCAACCCACAGCTTTCAGCTGAGACTAAAGATTTCCACAACGCTTTCCCGTCTCATATCCCTACTTTCCCGTTTCATATTAATAAAAATAATAATCCATACATTTGATATAGCACCTTTCATATCAGCATTACATCTTAACAAGCTTCTCAGGATATACTGTTAAGTGGAGTGACTATATTTTTACAAAATGCAGCATCCTTGCCTATATCCAGTCCTGTATCTTATGTCTCACTTGCTCGTTGTCTCCATATTTACCTGGCTCCCAGTCCTACATTTGATTGGCTTCATAATCCTCAACCCAACCTTCATTATATTGCCTCATTATCTGCTCTATTCTGCCCGAACACTCCATTCTTCCAAATCTGATTACCTGCTCAATCCTCATCTCCTCAGCCCTCAGTGACTGACTTTAATCATGATTCCAGCACTCTCAGTAACCCGAATCTGTTTGCCTACGCTTTCTCTTCCTGCCTCTTTCCCTCCCTGCCCAGAAATCTCCATCTTCATTGTGCAGCACACCTGAAGATATTCCACTTACACAATTTGCTGACGTAATTTAGCTGCAGGAATCAAATGCACACCTGGCCCAATAGATCACCAATGGAAATGTCTGCACACCACTGTGAAAATTGAAACCATGCCAAATGTGCAGCACTCAATAAAGCAAAGAAAAAGCATTCATATAGATTCACAGTACATAGTTTTCTAAACTGAATCTGTAACAACAGACGCCACCTCACAAATTTGATATTGAATTTGTATCAACATATAGAGCAACTTCACATTGAAAACATGTTTGTTTTTTTCCTGTACCATTGTAGATTGTGATAGGGGAGCTTTGTATCTAAATCTTTTCAGACCTCATTCAAGTTGAATTTGAATATTTTAAAATTTTTATTCCCTGCAGTCAGACTTGCAATTTCCCATAATGTGAACCGGATCTTTGACATTTTCTTTTAGCATCAATTCGTTACTCAAGAAGGCGTCACTGGTGACTCACGATGCTGTGGTCGATGATGGCAAGCTCACTTCTTTGATTAAATCAATCAGCAAAAAATTCAACAGTTTGTCCAAGCAAGATACCTCAGTCAGGAAAGCCCTACTGACATGTGAGTACAACCGTGTTTTGCTTCTTTGAGTGCCTTTCACTGTGAGGCAATGCAATCTGACTGGCACCTGAGTTGGGGATGGAAACCAAAGTGGGTGAGCAGGAGAAGGCAGAGATGGACATTGAAACCTCGACTTTTGGTCATGGACCAAATGGCCTATATCTTTTACAATTATTGATATAGCGCATTATCAGTTGTCAAGATGTTTCAAAGCTCTTCACAGGATATCCTGTAAAATGTGCAAATATACTATACAAATGGTTTAAATGAACCACTGAATGTTAAGAGTTTAAAATGTGGTAATAATAACAATAACAATAATTATAATAATATAATAATATTCATTAAAGCTTTGGCTTTCAGAGTTAACAAGCACCTCAGTGTCTGGTCTGCCTTCCAAGTCCTGCCAACAAGCCAGGCTGCCCTTTCTGTCTTTAGCAACTGTGGGTCCCCTGACTCAGGGACTAGGCTGCTGAGACCACCATATAGGGTTGACTCAATTTCAAATATTCCATTACCAAGCATGTCACCGTGGAGCTAGTTCAGCTCCGAGGAGACCTCACTTTCCTCTCCCCTAAGGAATCCTCCTTGAGTCATTGTCGCTGACTCAATTTCATTGAAACATATTTGCCAATGATTCTGTTACAAATCTGGCCATGCTGTACACTGATTATATTTTACTGGAAAGAAAAAAAAGAGAAACTAGTTATATCATAAATCCTGTAGGATTTGCATATTTTATTAACCCCAGTTGCTTGGTAACGCTTCATCACCATACGAGACGGATTTTCAAAGTATGCTTACATAATGGAATGCCTCTGTTCGTAATGTTATTACCCTTCTAGCAACAAATCCTTTACGCTATTTTTAAGTTGTCTTCTTTCTCCCTTTTAAGTCTCCTTGTATTCATCAATTTTTCCAATGTTTCACCCACAAATACACAGTCACTCCACTTTACAGTTCATCCTGTGAAGCAATTTGATATGTCTCAATTACTCAATAAACTCCTATCAAATACAAGGATAATTATTGTTAATAATAATATAAATGTGCATGCAGCTATGTAACAATTAATGATAATTAAGCTTGGGTTGTAAAGGCAGTAAAACACTTAATATAAGTGGTTAGGTAGACAATTGAAAGGCCCTACTAGTTTTATCTTCAAGCTGGCTTCCCGACATTACAGACAATGACATGGTGTGACTTGCCTACCAATAGGTTTCTATCACCCTATTTGGGTAATACCTGCTACCCGATGCCTCACTCTGGAAAAAAGCACCCCAACACATGTAGCAATGTAGTATTAATTCAGATTAATCTCTATCTGAACACATAGTATTAAACATTTGAGATTTGAATGTAAAATATAGAGCGGAAATGCAATAGGTGATGCCAAGCGGGGGCTATGGTCAGTTTTTTGATCTGTAAATTCTCACTGAATGTTTATACACACTTGAAGGCACAATCAGAAGCTTCCCTGAGTGGAATTCCCGTGCTGTGATAATTATCACATACCGCATTATCTAACCCCACCCCTATAGCTCTAAACTAATTCTATTACATGATATCTGTTTTGCATAACCCCCATTTTCTCTTTAAAAGATGCAACGACCGTGACTCTCGATCCTGTCACTGCAAACGAAAACCTTATCCTGTCAGAAGACCGCACAATTGTTCGCTACACGGATGAGATCCAGAAATCCCCCTACAGTCCCAAGAGGTTCGATGATACCCTCTACGTGCTGGGTTCCGAGGGCTTCACCTTTGGTATTCATTACTGGGAGCTGGTTGTGAAGAGCAAGTCTGACTGGGAGGTGGGAGCTGCATACACATCTATGCCAAGGAAAGGCAAATCTTGGCTAGGGAGAAACGATGTTTCGTGGTCGTTGGAATGCAACAGTGATCAATACACTACCTGGCACAAAAACGTATCACAAAAAATGAGCATCAGGGGGAAATTGGAAAGGGTTGGGGTTTATCTGAACTATACCGGGGGATTGTTAGTATTTTATGATGCTGAGAAATTAATGCCTTTGGTCTCCTTTTACCATAAGTTTACTGAAGCACTTTACCCTATTCTGAACCCCTGCAACAGCAAAGGAGGGAATTTTGCACCTTTAGCTATTCTGCAACTGAAAGGAATGGGTCACGTTTAAGGCTCTCGTTTTATACCTAATTAATGTTTTGTGAAGTAATTTTATTGGACAAATATAAATAGATGATACTTTCAAGACTCAATGAAGTTCAGTTTACTCAATTAATTCTCTTAAACTATTGAGGCTTAGTAAGCCTTTCTAAGCCTAAATCAGTGAAGTTAACCCAAGTTACCTTAATTGCATTAGTTTAGTAAATTGCATTGAATTCCTTCAATTAAAGTGTAGCAGAATCACACTATACATTTACTCCCAGGTATAATAAATAATCCTTGCATTTGATAGAGCACTCTTCATGTCTTCTAGACGTTGCAAAGCGTTATTTGTGGGAAATGCGGCAGCCAATTTTACACAGCAGTGGCCCACAAACAGTCGTGGATTGAAATGACCAATTTATTATTGTTTTTATTTGAGGGATTATTATTAGGCATGTGAAATAAGGAATTCTTGCCCGAGGATTCGCTCTGCCTGGATTCGAACACAGATCCACAGGGTCTCACGTGAGTAAAGCGAGTGCTCAAACCACTGAGTTACAGGACTCCAGCTACTGCTAGAAGACTCCAGATGATCCCTGTGAGTCAAAGTGCCCATCACAAGGCCTGTAGTATTCAGATTATATTTAAGATTAAACATATTTGTGAACTTTCTCATCTTTTCTCATCCGTTTAAATAACAGATGTAGGAAATTAATTGTCTTGTGAAACACAATTGCATTAACAAAATCCCTTCCATATTATTGAACCACATTTGTACTGCACATACTTTGGGTCACACAACTGGTCCAATCTCAGACAACCCAAATCAGTCGTAACATACATTTACATACAGCCCATGCACCCTGTCTCCTCCGCGTATACACTTCCCAAAAGATAATCAGTGTAGGATTTTATCTTTCATTCTATCTTTCTATTTTACCTTTCATTCTCACATCTGCGCTGTTGAAAGCAGACTTCCTTTCCTTGACAGTCAAGTTAGCGCAAACAGCAGACTGGACCTCGGTTTAACTGAAGGGCGGCTTCTCCAATAATGCAACACATCTTGAACACTGTACTTATTGGAGTGTCAGTATGGATGATGTGAGTTCCAAATCCTGATGTGAGACTTGGATCCAAAACCTATTGACTCAGCAAGAGTGAGCCACCATCTAAGGCAGAATGAAATATCTATGTCCTGTGTAAAAATTGCTCATTTTAATTTGTATCTAATCCTATATCTTCCAATACTACATCCACGCAAGTACTTGTCCAGCTTTTTTTTTAAGGAGTTAATTAATAACAACTGCTTTTATTGGAAGTATGTTCCACACATCCCATATTTGATGGAAAATGTTTCTTCTAATGTCTTGTCCCGCTTGAGGGATAATTTTAATTTTAAAACTACATACATAATATTACACTGAATTGAACAGAAAGGTCAGAGTATTAGATTCCACTGTTATACTAACTCACCATAGTACCATAGTTTGTACTGCTGGGAATGTTGTAACATTTAAGAACATAAGAATTAGGAGCAGGAGTAGGCCATTTGGCCCTTGAGCCTGCCCCACCATTCAATAAGATCATGTCTGATCTTCTAATCTAACTCCACCTACCCGCCTTATCCCATATCCCTTAATCCCTTTATCCATAAGAAATCTATCAATCTCAGTTTTGAATATATTCTAGGATTGAGCATCTGTAGCTTTTTGAGGTAGAGAATTCCATAAATTCACTAACCTCTGAGTGAAGAAGTTTTTCCTCAGTGCAAAATGGCTGACCCCTAATCTCAAGGCTATGACCTCTAGTTATAGTTTCTCCAACCAGGGAAAACAGTCTCCCACTGTCTACTCTGTCATGCCCCTTAATAATCTTAAAGTTTTCTATAAAATCTCCTCTAATTATTCTATGTTCTGGAGAATTTAGGCTTAGATTACTCAACCTATTCTCCTAGCTCAACCCCCTCATCCCTGGAACCAACCTAGTGAATCTACACCATACCCTTCTGAAGACATAACTAGTAGGTTAGATTTGGTGGAATCAGTAGATGTAACGTATTTAGATTTTCAAAAGGTATTTAATAAGGTGAGTTTGTCCTGTCTTAAATAAGGAGACCAAAACTGCATACAATATTCTAGGTGCGGTCTCACCAGGGCCCTATACAGTTGCAGCAAGACTTCCCTACTCTTATACTCTAACCCTTTTGTAATGAACGCCAACATACCATAGCCTTCCTAGTTGCTTGCTGTCCCTGCAAACTTTGTGTAACTTTTTGTGACTGATGTACAAGGACACCCAAGTCCCTCTGAACTCTAACATTATCTAGTCTCTCCCCTTCTAGAAAATAATCTGCTTTTCTGTTTTTACTATCTAGGTGAATAACTTCACACTTCCCCACATTATATTTCATCTGCCATCTTCTTGCCCATTCACCTTGTCTGTTCCCGTTGCATTTTTTGGGGTTATCCTCAGTGTTTACTCTCCCTCCTAGTTTGGTATCATCCGTGAAGTTAGATATTTTAAGTTCGATGTCCTCGTCCAGATCACTGATATAGATTGTAAATATTTGAGGCCCAAGCAGTCACCCTTGTGACACTCCACTAGTCACATCCTGCCCATCTGAGAAGGACCTGTTTATCCCTACTCACTGTTTTCTTCCCGTTAGCCACTCTTCAATCCACGCGAGTATATTGCCTTTAATTCCATGGGCCCTAATCTTGTGAATCAGCTTTTTATGCGGCACCTTAACAAATCCCCATCTTTTCTCTCCCACCCTTCTTAAATAGTGATGTGACGTTTGCGATCTGCTAGTCAATGGGGACAGTTCCAGAATCCAGAGATGACAAGATTGATTCAAGGTGTAGATTAAATATGAAGACCAACATTTCCGATTTTCTCTTTGCTGAACTGAGGAGGGTCCTGTACACATACATAGCTCAGCTCATTGCTACAGAGGATATTTAATGGTGATGTTACGTGATACTATTTTATAATATCCTAGTACAGTATTTTATTATTAATGATGAGTTATGATACTTTAATGATAATGTGATGTGATGGTATTTTAATGTTATTGAAGAGCTGATTATACAAACCTTTGTTTTAAAGCACAGCATATAAAGTATTATTATTATTTAGTATTTATTATTATAAAGTTTATAAACTATACATAATGTATATATATGTGTAAATTGGATATAGAGTGGTTTCACCTTGAAATGTGTGCTCCCACTGACCTAACATGCAAATTGGCAGTCTGGTTTGAATCTTGTTTGATCCATGTAATTTGGTGCTGATTTGTCAGTACAGATGCAATGTAAATTGAGAGTTGGTCATATTACATTGGCTGCAAGCTAGCCCTAATCAGCCCCAACCACACGCTACTTGAGTGTGGAATTTCACTGACTGGTGAAGAATGAGTGTAATTTTTCATGAGCTGAACCCTTTTTTTTTGTTCAACTGTGCAAGTGTATAGTGCAACCTTTTTGCACTGTGGAGACTGTTGAATTAGGCAGGTTGTACTGGCATCTCTTCAATGACTCCCTGCTGGTACAGCAACAACGCGAACAAGGGATAGTTTAATTGTCACGCATTGAAATGTGAATACCAGAAATAGGGCAATCAGGTGAGGTCAAAGATTCTCATATGTAGCCAGCTGTCCTGACATTTTGACTTTGAAACCTCAATCGGAGGCAGGGATAATATATAATAATAATCCTTGCATTTGATATATTTCATGTCTTCTAGACGTCACAAAGAACTTCAAAGAACATACTATAAAGTAAATTGATTGCATGTTTATGGGCAAAATGAAGTAGCCAATTGTGCACAGCAGTGTCTTTCAAACAGTCATGATTTATTAATAATAAAAACAATTTAAGGATTATTATCCCCAGAAAGGCAATCGACTATTAGCTGCGTTCCTACTTACTGCTAGGGATACATTAACAACTTATTTACTTGAATTATCAGTCTCTCCTGAAATTTGGGGTATACAATCAGTATCCCTTTGTTTAATTTAACCAAAGTGTGTGACCGTTTCGCCCTCACAATATACAGTTAATTCACAGTATATTCTGAGCTGCTCTTTGAGTGTCTCGAAGACATGATAAGGCGCTATATGGAGTTGCTCAGTGGTTAAAGCACTTGCTTCACAAGCGAGAGACTTGGGTTCATTTCCCGGCAGGACGAAACCTTGGGCAAGTTTCCTTACTCCACACGCTTGATAATAATCCATTAAAAAAAAATTGGTCACTTCAATTCACAACCGTTTGTGGGACACTGTGAGGAGCAATTGGCTGCCATGTTTTGCCCACAAATATAGTCAATTCACTTTACAGTACGTTCTGTGAAGCCCTAAAGGGGAAAGAGCTGTTGAAAAGTACATTGGATCATACTTATTGCATGTGACATAAAATGGTAGTAAAGTCTACGAGTTATTGTCATTACCGTCTGGGCCTAGATTTATTACTAGGTATAAGAGCATTACACCCGTACCAAGCTGTGCATGTTCAGCACTGTGAACTCAGATATCAATCAGAGTGTCCAAAGCAATGTGGAATGGGGAGTATGAACCAGGCTTCCTAAGCCATATCGCTGTTCATCTGGGATTTGGTCCCGACAGCATAAAATCAGCATGATACAACTGGACAGCAGTTTTCTCTTTGTTTTTTTTTAAAAGTGCAGAAAAGCATTTCAGCAAAAATCACTCATTGTGTAGTCAGAGCCCTCACTCCCTGCAGCCATTTCCCCTCACATCACTCATAGTGTAGCCTAAGGCCCAGTACAAACTGAGCATCAAATCCTTGCATTCTAACTGTTAGCAGATAGTAAGATGTATGTGTATTGATCTGAGCTCTACAGATCTGTAACTTCTGTAACAAGTAGTGCGCATGGTAATAATTTAAAATGTTACTGTGCATGAAAGGGAACTGTTAGCTGGGGTGAAGCTGATTTGTTCAGCTGAATGCAGAGCAAAGTCTGTTCAAACAACACCAATTACGTGCATCATTGGGTTTGATGCCAGCATCGCATGTGGCCTGGATACACTGATTGATAACCTTCCTCGCTGCATCTCAATAAAGTGCTTTGTTTACCCGACCGTATCAAGAACTTCATCACAGCTTTGTACCACCACCACCAAACTGGGTAATAATAATAATAATCCTTGCATTTGATATAGCGCTTTTCAAATCTTCTAGGCGTCTTAAAGTGCTTCATAGAATATACTGTAAAGTGAATTGACTGTATATTTTGTGGGTGAAATGTGGCAGTTAATTGCGCACAGCATTGTCCCACAAACAGTGGTGGATTGAAATGACAATTTTTTTTTCTTGCGGGATTATTGTTAGGCGTGTGGAGTAAGGAAACTTGCCCAAGGTTTTGCCCTGCCTGGAATTGAACCCAGGTCTCCCGCTTGTAAGGTGAGTGCTCTAACAGGACTCCATGATCTCTGACGGGTCGTGTTTCAGAGTGATTAAACAAAGTCCAAGTTTGCCCAGGAGAAAGGAAATATCTAATAATAAAACGTAGCCAGCCTCTGTCCCAAGGAAGCTGGATTGTGAGGTCGCTAGACTCCCTGCTACAGAGCTGCCATCCAGGCATCCATGACAGCTGGGATTGAGTGACAGCCACTGTGTGATTGCAAGCCTGGACCAGCTGGTTGCGATGTTAATGCTAAAACCAAGCGCCATACAGGCTAAAAAGTATACGGTTTGATTAAAGAAAATAACATATTCCCTCGGATACGACAAATCTCAAAATCTGTTTAATTCTTCATCCTTCATGCCAGACTGCATCTCGGAGTGCTTATATTGATGACCCAGTGTATACTCGTGGTTCAATCCTGAACTAGAGTTGATCCTCACTATACAGAACCCTACTTAAAACAACACCCCAATTTTAATGATCCAAACTGAAGGATCACAATTTTTGCAACTCTATGATGACCAAATCTTACTATAGCAAAATCAGGATATAACTATCTTTTCTGTGATTCTGAAGGAGTTTGTTAGAATAAGGATCAATTGTATAAATCTGGCCAACGGTTTGCAGGTCGATCCAGTTGCAGGCATATGAAACACACAACAAGATTCTGTGCGAGGACTTAGTACATCCATAACAGGGGCCATGGTTGCTTTCCTGTGGCATTTCACATCACCTGTGACTTCTTGTTCTCCTGTTGTGTTGTTAAAAAAACATGTAACATCTACCTCAACTACAACAGCTTTAGCATCCTAACAATCCCCCCGCCAAGTCAGAGCTACACTAAAACTGCTAATTTATGGGTCGAGTAAACAGAATTTTTTTTACAAAAAGGAATATGTGGACAAAAGCAATTTCATAATAGTGTAACACCATGGGTCAAATCAGTCTGCCTGAGGTGATGTTAACATCCATTTAACACTCACAAAACAATGAATATTTTTCTTCAGTAAAATGTCTGCAAACTTGGAGTTTGCGTATTTACACAAATTAGAAACTCATTGTATTAACACACAGCTGTAGGTAACTAACTGGACCAAATGTTAACAGCTCTGCCTCAAGACCCAACCCGCCACTTTTAATGTTGTGTTCATTGTGCATTAAATATGTTTCCTCCATCACAGAAACTCTTCCTAACAATTCTGGCAATATTCCTGTACCTACAGAATTGTCGTTTAAATAACTGCAGTATTCATTCATTATCACTGACCATCAAGATTAATTTTAGGATTTTTATGCAGTTTATGATTTTTATGAAACTGGCTACAAAAGTTCATGTTACGCTGGATATTTTCCTTCAAGCACATGACCTAGAAGATAAAGGCAAAATGTATTTTCCACAGTATAGTTCAGAGACAAGAGCATGGTATAGAACAGCCATGAGGTAAATGACTTATTTATCTAATGAACTGGACATCAGGAAAACTCTTTTCTTTTTATAATAATAATAATAATCCTTGCATTTGATATAGTGCTTTTCACATCTTATCAATGTCTCAAAGCACTTCACAGAATGTACTGTAAAGTGAATTGACTGTACTGTATATTTGTGGGCAAAATGCGGCAGCCAATTGCATATAGCAGTGTCCCACAAACAGTTGTGGACTGAAAATGATTTTTTTTTATTATCATGGTTTGTTTGGAGGGATTATTATTAAGCGTGTGTAAGGAGTAAGGAAACTTGCCCAAGGTTTTGCCCTGATCTGCCTGGATTCGAACACAGGTTTTCAGGGGATAATTAACATCTAACTGAAAATCAGGCGGGTAACACGCCTGTTCAATATATACACTAAAACACAGAACCCCCAGCAAAGCAGTTCACCCCCAGAACTGTGCTGAACTATCAGCTTGGACTATGAGTTCAAGTTACACAGAGTATGAAGGCAAAATGTAGGCTACAAAAACAACAACTTGCACGCTCCTCGTAGAGTAGTGTTTCAGAGCACTTAACAGTGGTAGACATTGACTCCGAGCTGGGGGAGGTGGCCATAACCAAGGTCGAAGAGGAAAGTTTACAGGCGGGAATTGAAAGAGGGGAGAGAGGGGATGAGGTGGAGGGACTGAGGGAGAGTGTTCCAGAGTTTTGGGAGCGCAGGATGTGAGGGACGAGCAGGAGGCCAATGCCAGTTCGAACAGCACCAGCTGGGTGGTGGATTGGGGAGTGAAGGAGATAGAGAGGCAGGGAGATGGCAGGAAGTGAATAGTTGAACACAAGTGTGAGGATCAGGCTTCATCAGAAGTTCATTAAAAGTAAGATTGTACATGGAGTGGGCTTGTTGTTTGTTGTTGGGTATCTTGGATTTACTGCTTACTCATCTATTTTTCTATGTATCTATGTGTTAACGCACTTAGATGTGCCAAGTTCTATAACACAGCATACAATACAATAGGAAAGCCTGTCCTGCAATGCACCAAAGTACCAGTATCCTGCTTCACTCAGGATTACCTCTGCACTAGATCCCACAGTGAGTTCCTGATCTAAGCCAGGCGATCTGAGGTGAAGTGCAAACCAGGCCCTCAAATCAGCCTATGGTGCAATCATTTGCCCATTAATCGCTGTATCCCGAGCACTCTCTGCTCTATGGCTGCGACCTTGCTGCAACTCTCTGAAACCATTTAGGGAAATTATGTGACTTATAAAGACAAAAAGGAAAGAACATAAGAAATAGCAAAATAAATTAAACACTTAATAATTTTGAAGTAAAGGCCGTACATTTTAAACATTTTACATTTTAATAATCATTGATTGACTGCCTTTGACAGCATTATAGCAGGCCAAACTTGACTCACTCACTTAGTACCACTTTCGCCTCTAGGTCAGAAGGTTAAGGATTCAAACCTCACATCAGGATTTGGCCGAATAGTCAAGGCTGAACTTTTTCATCTCATGGCTATTTGTATAATCTTGCTTGTGCAAAAGTGTGTTTGCCTTGGAATAAAGACTGTCATTCTTCTAGAAAGTGATTCATTGAGGCATTTTGATGTGACAAAGCTTAAATACGTGCTTTACTCATATAACGGTGGTGTGGATGCAAACAGAAATATTTGTTTTTTCAAGTTGGATAATCCTGATCATGCGGGGCTTTTAAACAACCCTCAACATATGTCACACTGCACCTCCGCAAGTCTTCCTTCTTCTCACAAGTTGTGGGTGCCCCCTGCTGGCAGATGTTCTCTTCAGTCTACAATATTGACAGGGAAGAGTCACTTCACTTTGCACATTCCGTATTCAAGAGCTAATTTCTGCAACTGTATGATGCTTGTTGGATTGCAAGGGGCCGGTTGCCATCATGTACAACTGATTCCAATCTACACTGTGCACCAGTTTGTTCTGAATGTGATGTCTGAACGAATGCTCCCAGTTGTGATTCAGCAATTAACAAATGCCATTAAGAATTATAGCTGGCATGTCACATTGATTTATTCGCAGATCCCAAAGCTATGTAGATCTCAAAGTGACATGAAAAGAGACTGAAGCCAAAAAAGATCATTCATTTGTAATTTCATATGACACGGGGCATTTGGGATATAAGAATTCTTTTGGATGTTTCCCAAAATGGAACAAGATTACTATAGGTAAAACAGAGCTAATTTGCTTTATTTCTGCATTAAAGACCGGTTAAATCAATGGTTTTTAGTGGAACACATTGCAGTGTTGATGTTAGACTTTCTTTTGCTTATCTTCATGAGTAACTTTTTATAATGACTTTGGAACTAGGTTATTGTTTGCCACAGCAAAGGAGAGTGATGGACCAGATGCAAACCAAACATTAAAGGAGAGTGGCATAATAAAGCGAACATCAATTAAAATAGCCACTGCAATAGCTATTAATCAATTATTGAAGCCCTGGTTTAGCAGTCTGGAGGGAAAATCCATCTCTTTCTCTGCAATTGAACACAGTCCAAAAGGAATGATAGATTTAACAATGCTGATTTATTCTGTTACGAGTACCCACACACAACATGGGAAAAATCCACCAGGCATTGTACATTCATTACAGTGAGAAACAAGGCCACCTGTTTCTGTCATTTCCAGGCTTACTATTTACTACGTCTTCCTATTTGTATTTTGATCAGTTGGTTATCTGACATACCGAAACCCACCTCACGTTTAAGAGTCTCCATATCAAACAGAGAATTCCACATACAACAACAACTTGCATTTATATAGCACTCTTCATGTGGGCAGTGTCTCAGATGGTGTAGTTTGACAAGGAGCTAGAAAAGAAGGGGAGGTGTCTGAAGACACAGTTGAAGAGGAAAGTCCAGAGATTCAGGGCATAGTGGCTGTAGAGCAGAGGGGATGAGTGATGTATGGAAGACATAAGCAATGACATTTTAATTTACCTGGAAAGCAGTGTACCTTCTGTCTCTGGAGAGATGCATCCTGCTTACCTAATCTTAGAAAGTATTTGGCACAGGTTGGCAAGTGTCATTGCTTGGGGGGTACTTCTGGAGTTTAGCCAGCTGAAATGCAAAGCTTGATTGTCCGGCATGGAGGGAGGGCGCTATATAAATCAAAGTTGTTGTTGTTGTTGTTGACTTACTAACATTGTTTGGCAAGCTTCCAACTGCTAGGACCACCCCACCATTAGAGCTTTGCTTTTAAGGGTAAGCAAGTGGGAAGAATCCCTACCAATAGTGATTGGTCAGCTCCTCCAAATTCATATTGGTCTGTCATCACAAAATATACAGGCAATTCACTTCACGGTATATTCTGTCAAGCGCTTTGAGATGTCTCAAAGACGTGATGAAGTGCTATATCAAATGCTAGGATTATTATTATTATTATTATTATTATTTATTATCAACTGTGCTTGGAGTATTGCAGACCTACCTTTTCCAACCTGCTTCTAAGACCCACGCAGAGGATCGACACGCTTTCAATATTCCATTCCAAAGCACGTAATCTTTGAGACAGTTCAGCCCTAAATAAATCCACACCCCTTCCCCGAAAATGATAATCGCTAGTTGATTAAAGCATCAATCTTATTCATATCAGCCTTCTGCAGAGATCCACACAAGGTCAGATTTCCATTTTGTGCCTTATAGCCTGTGAAATTTAACCTGGCATGTGATCAGTTTGATCCATAAAAACCTGAAATAGGTTAGTCAATGATCACCATACCTAAAGCCTTTTCCTTCTCCAGCTCTTTTGATGAACATCTCGTGTGTAAATCTTTCCTGTTTAACATGTTCAACCATGTTCACTATCTGACATACAAGGAAATATTATGTCCTCATTTTTTGTAACATTTGTTCATATGTTTCACCAACTGAATCATAGTAATAATCATAATCCTTGCATTTGATATTGTGCCTTATCACATCTTCGAGATGTTTCAAAGCGCTTCACAGAAAATGTTGTAAAGTGAATTAACTGTATATTTTGTGTGTTTCACCCTATAGCCATCCCTTTGCTACATAAACAGGCCCAAATCATGAGGGGAAACATGATGCATAGACAAGATAGAAGATTGTGGGGGCAGGTTTGGAGGAAATGGGGGATTCAGGTCCATATGGAGAATAAACACCGGCACTGATTAGTTTGGTCAAATGGTAAGTTTCTATATAATTCTAAGTAATCCAGCCGCTGGTGAACACATGCATGATTGGATCAGTTATGTTACTATTAAAATCTTGAATCACAATAGGTGTTTATTTCATGAAGTGACTCGATTGACAGTTATATATACTCCTGAAAGCTAGATAGAGTTGCTATTTGCAATGTAGACAGCAAAGTATTTCCTTTCTTTTCCCACAGCGATTATAGTTGTCTCTTAAATCACACTTCTACAGCTATAATTAGAAAATCCTGAGAATGTGGGAGTAATGTCAAAGAAGATGAACCACTGGAATCAGGTGCTGTTATCTGTGGAGTGTTTCACCCTTCAACTACATGTTATCCTGAGACATGAGCAGAATAATTTACAGCCTTTTTTTTAACACAAAAGTCTTTTTTCATGAAATAATTTGATGCAAGTTAGCAATGAAATGTCTGTATGAATTACATACAAGAGACATTATTGCCAACACAACAATTGTCATTGGAGCACACACAAAGCTATCACAGCAGATAAATTAAGTTATGCATGACTACCTTGTACCCAATGGCCATTGTATGTACTGTATCTCTCATTAGATCTGCTGTTATTAGAGAAGCATTTGAGATGGACAGAGAATAGAAAAGTCAACTGTCCCAGATTTATTTGGTTAGATTATTTTCTGCTGACAGAAATGTGTGAAGAACTTTGAGATGTTTCCCACAATAAGACATTACAATATAATACAAATTTGCTTTTACTGTGTAGCAACTTTGAAGTCAGGAAGACATTGCAAGCAAATAAGGTTTGCACGCGAGCTGGGGCTTCTGGCTGGTGGTTGTGGGGGCCAGAGGGTGCTGGGGATGGGGGGAGAAGATGGTAAAATGTGTGGTCAAAGAGGAAGGTCTTGAAATGGACCTTCAGTTTCTCTGCTCCCACCTTATGGAATACCATCCCTCAATCCCTCCGTTTCGCCTCTTCCCTTTCCTCTTTCAAGGCCGATTTGAAGACTTTCCTCTTCGATCGTGCCTTTTGTTCCACCCCGAAGTCTTTTACCTCCCCTTCGTGTTTCACCCCTTCCCAAACACTCCCCTCCCAGCTCGGGTCACACGCCTCTTGTTTAGCGCCTTGGGACGTCCTCCCGACGTGAAAGGCGCTATATAAATGTAAATTGTTGTTGTTGTTGAAGGAGGTGATGGAAGGATATCAACTACATGGGTTGGATTACTATTTTTAGATCAAGGTTTTAAAAGAATTTGAACTTTAGTAGTTTCCTAATGAAACACGTCAACTGTGATTTCAGTTTCTATTGTGGTTTCATTTCATAGTCCACCCACCCGCCCCATGCCTCGCCTATTGGAGATAGTGCGAGGAGATGCTGGATTGCCTCAAGTCCAACATTGAAGGAATCCTCTCAGGTCCAACTGTCACTCCTTCCCTCTCTCCACCCCCCTCACCCACACTCTGACCCCTACCCATTCCTCTTTCCACACTTTCGAATCTATCTCCTCCGCCTCTGTCATCACCATCATATCGTCTATAAACCACACTACCTGCTCACTGGATCCAACCTTCCTCTCCTTACCTCCTAGCTCCATCTTCTCACCCCCTACTCTCTAACACCATCAATCTCTCCCTATCATCTGGCACCATTCCCAACCCCTCAAAACAACCACACTCACCCCCATCCTGAAGAAACCTTCCCTGTAGCATCCCTGCTTTCCTGTTACTGGCCCATTTCCAACCTTTCTTTTCTGTCCAAGGTCCTTGAAAGAGTTATTAATTCCCAACTTTGCTTTTTCCTCTCCTCCCACTCCCTCCTTGAGCCCCTCCAACCATATTTCCACGTTGCTCACTGCACAGAAACTGCTCTGGTCAAGGTCACGAATGACATCCTGTCAAAGCCGGTCTCAAGACCATCCTTTTTGACCGTGCCTTCAGCCGCTCTCCTACCTCTCTGCCCTCCCTCATCACAACCCACCCCCAGGTCCTGATCGTTGACTTGTCATGGGATGTCCTCCTGACATGAAAGGTGCTCTACAAATGTAATTTTGTTGTTGTTTGTTTTTGTTGTTCCAGAATAGTTAAATGTTTGTGAAATCTCATGGTTCAAATCTATTAATGAATCCTAACATCAATTTTAACAAATCTATCAACATTATAATCTTCTTTGAATAAACTTTAATACATTTGAATGAGGGGTTCGTTGAATCAGGGTTCTGAATGTAGAAATTATGCCATTGTCTACTTTACTGGCCTTTCTTGTTCCCTAGCATCCAACATCTGAGAACAATGAGCAGTCATTAACAAGTCAGTCCACTTCTAGATAGTATAGTTCAGGTTGTTAATTAGAATAATAATGCGAACCTGTCATTCACTTACTTCATGGCTTTTGTGGGACATTTTTGATTGCTGCAGGTGTCTACAAAATGCACAGTCACTACACTTCAGATGTCTTGATGCTGGATGTGGATACGTTACAACAACTGGGTCACATAGAGCCACATCGCTGTATGCGGAAGCTGGGGTAGAGAAGTAAAGGGCTCTTGCCAATGGGGATAAAAACTGGAACACAGTAAAGTGATATCAATCCAGAGATTAGCAAAGGAGTTAAACAATAAAATTACATTTGTATACCTCCTTTCTCATTGTGAGAATGTCCCAAGGTGCTGGACACTCAAACATTTGGACCTAAGTTGGGGTATGGGAAGTGTAGTTGAAAAGGATGGTCTTGAGGTGGGCCTTATAGGAGGCAATTAGTGAGGCAGATCAACATCAACCTTCCACCCTTCGCTTTCTTCAAGTCTGAATGGACTCAGGGGAGTGGTTGCAGATGTTCTCAAATGTGAATACGGACTCTCAGCAGGCTCACACCATACTACATGTTTCACAATTTATCAAATAAACTACTCAGCTGGTGATTTTCAAAATATATTCATTATTTTTCTACTGAGTGTACAATAAAGTTCTAGGAAATACAATATTGCATTGAATTACTTTGAATGATATTGCACCAAAAAAAGGCCATTCAGCCCAACAAGTCCGTGCTGGTGTTTACATTCCACACAAATCTCCACCTCTCATAATCCTCTATTCTGTGCCCCTCTTGGTCCTTTCCCTCATGTGTGCATCCAGTTTTCTCTTAACTATGGAGAAAGGAAAGTGAGTCAACATTTCGGGACATTTCGGGTCCACGACCATTCATCAGATGAAAGGTCATGGACCCGAAACGTTGACTCACTTTCCTTTCTCCATGAATGCTGCCTGACCTGCTGAGTTTTCTCAGGTCTCTGTTTTTGTTTCAGATTTCCAGAATCTGCAGTAATGTATTTTGTTTCTCTTAAATATGTTGTTTTTCGTTTCAACCACAGCTTCCGGCATTGAGTTCCTCCTAAGCTCCCTATCAGATCTATTACTCTCTATCTTATATTTATGCCTTATTGTGGAACTTACTTACTTAAAAATAACAACACATTACATTTGGATAGCTCCTTTTACGCCATAAGGACGTCACAAGGCGTTGGACAGTCAGGTATTTAGATACTTAAAAATAACTATATTGTGGGCATAGAAATAATCATCCAAGTATAAATTATTGAAAGCAGAATCTGAACTGAGGCCCTTCATGTCCACCAAGAGTACTGTGACTATGAAGCCTGGGACCCATTCTTTGCGACAGCTGACAATGCAGGCTTGATGATTGATTTAGCCGAGGAATTTCTTGCTTCTGCAGCTGAGGTTATAATGAAACTAAAGATACATCCTGCAAGTAACTCATCCCTGAAGCTGGACTCTGTCAAGGTAACCACAAAGGGAAGAACTATGAGGAAAAAATAGATTGTCTTTGAAGCAGTTTTGGAAACTTCCTCAGAGAAAAATAAAACTGCAGCAAAGACAATCAAGCATGGCATGAAGCTAGGAATGTTTTCAGAAAAACAAAGTGGGTTCAATGTGTTTCATCACTTCAAAATGGTGTGCAATGGCAGAAAAAACAATGCCACATCTTTCTTCTGATGGCTGAAATCTATCATTGAAGACAGGTCGCAGTACTCTAAGGCACCGCTAAGGACACAGTCAGCCGGACTCATTAGCAGGATTTGGAAGGGCAGACCAGTCATGGGGGGGTCCTGTAGCTCAGTGGTTAGAGCACTCGCCTCGCAAGCGAGACACCTGGTTTTGATTCCCGGCAGGGCAAAATGTTGGGCAAGTTCCTTTCTCCACACGCCTCTGTTTACCCAACAGTAAGTAGGAACCAGGTTGTTCCTTACTCCTAATAATATTAATAAGGTATTATAAATGCCTAATACTAATCGCTCAAAAAATACAATAATAAATTGGTCATTTCAATCCACAACTGTTTGTGGGACACTGCTGTGCAGAATTGGCTGCCATGTTTCACTCACAAATGTACACTTTACAGCATATTCTGTGAAGTGCTTTGGGACATCGAGAAGACATGAAAAGTGCTACAGTATATCAACTTATTATTATTGATTATTACAGGTGGGATGAGTGTAACTCTCAGTTTGGTGTGGTATATTTGCTTTTTTGGGAGGTGAAGCTAAAGAGGTGGAAAAATCAGACACATCAAATTTCTGTGCTGAAAATTTGTAACGTAGTCAGAATCATCTTTATACCAGAGTTTATTGCAGCAATCTATCAGTGCTCGCCAGAAGACATTTTATTATCAGTTGGCTATTTTGAAGGCAGATTCAAATATTAGAAATGACTATTTGCACTGCCCACTTGAAGTCTATGAAAAATAGTATAATTTGGATTGTGTACATGCTAAGGTGCTCACTCTCATTGTATGAAGAGTTTATCTTTTGGCGAGCTGTTGGATTGACCTACAGGTCCATTGGCCAATCAGACATGAAAATGCTTTTACTTAACCCTCTCTTCAACAATATTTTCACCCACAGCCTATGGTGGCAATGCTTGGAGGCCTGTAACATAGTGGTTAGAAATCTTATCTCGCAACTGAGAGGACCCAGGTTCGATTCCAGGGCTAGGCAAATTTCCTTGCTCCACAGGCCTCTGTTTACCTTGCAATCAATAGGAACCCAGCCTTTAGTCGCATTTCTGAGGGTAATAATCGGTTTGAAATAAATAAGTAAACGAATAATAGTTTGGTCAATATAAGGATTATTATTGATCCATAGCTTGGTCCATGCAGCAATTATTATTGATCCACACTGCCACATTTCGCCTGAAAAATGCAAGTCAATCAATTTTACAATACAATACAGTTCTGATAAAAAAAAGGTCATTAACCTGAAACGTTAACTAACTTTATTCTCTCCAAAGATGCTGCCTCACCTGCTTATTGTTTCAGCTACTTCTGTTTTTATTTAACTTTACAGTATATTCTGTGAAGTGCTTTGAGAAGTCTCAATGAAATGATAAGGCACTTTTTACAAATGGAAGGATTATTATAAAATGCCTCTCTTCCTGAAGGAAATCCATTCAGCCCGCGTGGGGGTCCTCACTCAGCAAGCTTAATGTCATGGGGGACCTTGAGCCCAGTTAAGTTTGGAACTTTTGTTCTTTACCATTGATCTGGCTTTACTTTTTCAAACCCATTTTTAATTTTACGCACAACTATGATGTTCCCTGTGAGACACCTTCCCTCAAGCCTGAGAAATCTCATTAGATGGTGCCATAATTCACACTGCAATAACATTGGCTGATGATTGTATTTGCGAAATAAGATATTCTAACAAAAATTGAAACAGACATGGTTATTGACAGTGATCACAACATTGGTCATTTCAATCATTAATAAAAATATTACTAATTTAGTTAGAACCATATAATTATTTTTAATAATAATAATCCTTGCATTTGCTATAGCGCTTCCCACATCTTATCAACGTCCCAAAGCGCTTCACAGAATATTCTGTAAAGTGAATTGACTGTATATATTTGTGGGCGAATCGTGGCAGCCAATTGCGCACAGCAGTGTCCCCCACACAGTCGTGGATTGAAATGACCAATTTTATTATTGTGGTTTTTTGGAGGGATTATTATTAGGTGTGTGGAGTAAGGAAACTTGCCCAAGGTTTCACCCTGACCTGCCTGGATTCGAACACAGGTCTCCCCAGCTTGCTCTCCCCAGCTTGCAAGACAAGTGCTCTAACCACTGAGCCACAAGAGCTCCACAAAAATATTATTAGTATAGTTAGAATCATAAATCAGTTACATTATTTGTCAAATCAACAAGATGTGGATCAGTTTAGGTTATTCCCACCGGGAAACTGTCTGAGGAATGTTTGGGGCTATGTTAATTATTTTAGAGCACTCTCTTGTTCATTGTTCCAGTTGCCGACAAAGAAATCGTTTCACAAGCTTCATCATTATTCACGAAATCAATAACATGTTATCATTCAAGCCAACTGACTGTGTGAAGGCCAATGGTGATTTCCCACCTGGTTCAAATTAGGTTGTTAGCTATTAGCAGAGTGGTGACAGTCCATTAATTCATGCTACTTTTGGTGCTGCCATTGTACTCTATCATTTATCATTTCCAAGTGCTGGAGTTCCTCGCCTTCCATGCAAGCCATCAACACTATAGAACCACACAGGTCTCAATCTGTGAGCACCAGAAAAGGCGCCAGTTAGTTCCCAGCTATGTGTTCTGCGGTTTGAGTGTTCCATCTTGTTATTTAAGGTCTCCTCTAGCCTGCGACGTGATCCTCATGCTAGGATCACTGCATTGACAAACGCAGCTATTGTCAGCCTGACTCAGTTAGCAGCATTCTCACTTCTGGATCAGAAGATTGTGGGATTAATGCCGTGCTGGGAGTATGCTGCATTGTTGGAGGTGCTGTCCTTTGGATGAGAGATAAAAAGAGAAGGTTCTGTCTACCTGTTCATGGTAGATGTTAATTTATTCACAAATTGGCTGCCACATTCGCCTACAGAATACACAGTTACCATACTTTAATTCATATGAAACATTTTGAGATATCCTTGCAATGTGAAAGACACTACAGTATAACAATGCAAAGATTATTATTGTTGTAAAGTATTGCCTAAATTCTCAAAAAATAGCAAGAAGAAGGCAGATACCCTAACACAAGCTTCAATATATTGTGACTCATAAATCTAGAAATGTTTTATAAATAAATATCAGAGTATAACTGCACGTAATTGTACATTATGGATTTTATTACGTTTATGCATCATGTCGCTGAGACGTCTCAAATTATACATTTGAGCTGTCTCAACAACATGATAAGGCGCTAGATCAAATGCAAGTATTATTGTATATTTTATTATTATTAATTGAGCTTTATCGTGGAGTACAGTTTTCAATGAGAACTCTCGTCTAGATGTTACCCATTAACTTCTTAAGGGGGAGGTATTAAATAAAAATGGACAGGTCATTTAAAATAGAAATTAATTTCTTACTTACAGTAAGTAAAATCTGACATTATTCTGGTTTGCTTCACTTGTCTCATTACACAGAGAAAAGGATTAATAATCCCTGTATAAGCGCCACTCTTTAAAAGGATTTGTAGAAGAAATCAAAATGCTTATTAAATACATCAGCTATATTAACATCTGTCTCTGACAATTTTTTTTTGATTTTCAAAATCCCTTCAGCAAATCTCTTCTTTCAAATTCACTAACAGAGGCACATCGTCAGATTTTCCAGACTGATTGGTTCTAACCAGTTGTAATTCTGCACACAGAAGGAAACAATGAGAATGGAATAACAGTTCAGAACATGACCTTACAGTGCTTTGAAGATGAAATTGCATATATTCAAAGCCTTGCCTGGTTTCCTGAGTCTCAGGCAGTCTGTGGACAGTGTGGAAAAGGGGAAAAGAGTTGGGCACTGGTCGTGAATGGAAGTCATCGCTGTGTCTGACCCCAAAGTTCAGCCTATCTATCTCCAGGAGTCCAGGTTTCAGCCTATCTACCAAGTGGTGTCGGAGGACTTTCTTTGTTCCACTCTGTCCAGGTACTTGAATGATGTCTGCCAATGGAATGTCAGAATGAAGCCAACCCTCTGTGGCAGTCTTGATAGTCGGGTTCCTGAGCCAGACAGGTCTGCAATATTCTGGGGGCACTGCTGGTGCCAACACAACCAGCCTGGCTCATCGATAAGACCTGAAAGGGCAGACCAGTCACTGGGGACACGGAAACATTCCCACACAGCTCTTGTTAACCCTGCAAGCCAAAGTCCTAACGTGTAGGTGGCCTAGCTGGACATGCAGTGGGAAAGCTTACCGGACAGCAATTCTGTATCAATAATAATAATACTTTCATTTGATATAGCTTCTTATCATGTCTTCGAGAAGTCTCAAAGCGCTTCACAAGATATAATGTAAAGTGAATTTGCTGTGCATTTTGTGGGCAAAACATGGCAGCTAATAGCGTACAGCATTTCCCACAAACAGTTGTGGATTGAGTGGTAAACTAAGCGGTTTTAGTTGGTTAGACCAGGGGTACCCTAAGAGCAATCCTAACCTTGCCTCTTGTCAACCAGCGCCCAATATCTGCATGGAGTCCCATAATGTGGTGGTTAGTGCATTCGCCTCGCAAACGAGAGGTCCTGGGTTTGATTCCCAATGGGGTGAAACATTGGGCAAGTTTCCTTTCTCCACACACCTCTGTTTACCTTTCCCCCACGATATATACAGTCAATTCAATTTACTGTATATTCAGTGAAGAGCTTTGAGACGTCTCGAAGATGCCATAAAACACTATATAAAGTGCAAGGATTATTATTATACTATGCAGGTACCCCTCCCCAACCGCGGGAGATATGTTCCTGAAAACCCCCTTGGTTAGTAAAACTGCGGTTGGGAAATACAAGGACCTATGGGAAACATGGGGATAGGGGGAGTAAGTTGCTTGTTCTTTTACTAAATACAAAAAAATACACAATAACCTAACAAAAACCATAAATGTTCAAACAACACAATAAAAAGAACATAAAAAACAATCAATTCATGTTATTTACCTTAATCCTAAGAGAGAAACGACATCGTGACTGGTTGATTGCGACATCGCAACTGGGTCCTAGCGCCAAACGCTAACGCAATGCGACATCGTGGCTGGTTGATGCAACTGGGTCCTAAAGCCAAACACTAGTGTTAGTGTTAGAACCCGTGGATACGCAAAATTCACTGCCGTGGTTGGCAAAGGTTGTCGCAGAGAGGCAACCGTGGATACATTAAATTTGCGGTAGAAAAAAACACGGTTGCGGCAGGGTACCTGTATTACATAGCAGTAAATAATAATAATAATCGTTGTATTTGCTGTAGCGCTTTTCACGACTTATAGACGTCTCAAAGCACTTCTCAGAATATACTGTAAAGTTAATTGACAGCATATTTGTGGGTGAAACGCGGCAGCCAATTGTGCACGGCAGAGTCCCACAACCAAATTTAACTTTTTTTTTGAGGGATTATTATTAGGCATATGGAGTAAGGAAACTTGCCCAAGGTTTTGCCCTGCCTGGATTTGAACACAGTCACACGCTTGTAAGGCAAGTGCTCTAACAACTGAGCTACAGGGCTCCACTAGGAATATAGGAATTATAAATAGGAAACTAGTTGGAGGATAGCTTCTCCAAGGTTTCTTTTTGAAAATTTTTGTAAGCTTCTCCATCCCCTCAAAGAAAATGTTTTAATGTCATGGTCACTCAAGCCATGAAATTCCACTTCCACGCATGTTACCCTGGAGCCAGTTCAGCATTGAATGGGCAAGAGAAGGCAATGGTTCAAGGTGGTAAGGAAATGATGGGAGTCGGACAGGCAAAAGACAAGCATGAAAAATGATGAAATGAAAGGACTGAGAGACAAGTCAAATTGTCCTTTGTATTATGCCTTTGAAGTGAACAGATTTTGTTTTATATGTTTCATTTTTGTGTGTGGTGAAGCCAATTGTATTTTCTGTGTGCAATTTATAGATTTGTAGTGCATTTTCTGTACTCTTTATTTGATCTTTTCTGTGTGGCGCTGTCCATTATATTTTTCTTTTTCAATGAGCATATTTCTTGGAAATGTTCATTGCATTTTATTTCTAAGTGCATCGCACATCTCCATGATGGATCACCACACCATATGTTTTGTGGGGTTGAAATTCCATTAAGTACCTTTACATGCGCACATTGCAGGAAGGGGAGAGGGAGAAAAGCACATGGACCAATCACAGATTCATGTTTAAAGCAGCAACGTAAGATAAAAAGATTTGTTCTAAGTACAGTACTGTACCAAGAGAGACAGAATAGAGGACATAAAGAGAAGCATAGACATGAAGGGACTACTTGGCTCAGTCGGCAGCTCTCTCAGTTCTGTGAGATCAGAGAGGATCAGCACTTCATTCCCTCAATAGGAAAACCTTTAAAACCATTTCAATTTTAGCACAAAATGGATCAAATGTGCCAGTTGCTAAAGAAAAGTAAAAACATAAACTTTTTGATAAAATGTCTGCCAGCAAACTATTCATCACAAGAAAGCTGGATCAAAACCTTGGAACTTGCAACCCATTCACTGTGGGAACACCATCAACACAAGGACTACAGTGATGAGAAGACCCCACCACTACCTTCTCAAGGTAACCAGAGATGGGCATAAATACTGGCAAGATACCAGTGTTGCCTGTGTGAAGAGATGACTTTAAAGAAAAACATATTCAAGGCCATCAAATGCTAAAGAAATGTATCAATGCATCATACTATACAAATAATAATCCTTACATTTATATAGCGCTTTCCATGTCTTATTGACGTCTCAAAGCGCTTCACAGAATACAACAACATCCCAAGGTTGGGACCAGAGCAGGTGTGGGGGGGAGAAGACAAGATGGGAGAAAGGGGGGAAAAGAGGTAGGGACCAGAGAAGTGGGGGAGGGATCATGGTTGGGGGAAGGAAAGTAGGAAAATTGGCTGTATATTTGTGGGAGAATACTACACAATTTACAGACATATATCCCCTTTCGCATTGGGAGGCATCAAAGTGTTTTATGCTGGGCACCAGAGCCAGACCTGGAGGGGGGTGGGAGGGAAAAAGAAATACCAAATGCAGGACTTAGTTTGAACTCCAGTTCCCGTAAAGTAAAAGTTACATTAACTCAAACCACCAATGATTATCATAATAATAGTTGCATTTGGTATAATGCCTTGTCACATCATACGAGCATCTCAAAGCACTTCATTTTAAAGCACTAAGTGTAGCTAGTAAAAAGCGTATTTGCAGGCAATTGACTATGATTCATAATTTACCTTATTCCTCGAACAATTTTTTTCAGAGGAGAATTCTAGGGATAGATGGGTTTTCATATATTGAAAAACATTTTCAGAATGTATTTCTTCTGCTAAAGTCACCGTGTTCAGTGAGTGTAATGTTCATGTAAAATTAAAGCTCTATTTGGTGAGCAAATGAAACATGATTTACAGATTTATAATAGAAATCTGCTTCTAAATATACTTTGCGATACTGAGGAAGAGGGATCTAGAAAGTGAAATGCTTTCCATATGTGAATATTGAGGTTTAGACGATGACAACATGTAAAAGGGAACTAGAGAATCATTTGAATAGAATGAATATATAAGTTACAGGGACTGAATCCAGATAATTTAGCTTCACTGGATGAGCTAGCAATGGCTTAGAGTCAATGGGATAGAATTAGATTTCTCTGCTGAATGGCAACAGTTAACTTATACAAAAATTTCAAATGAAATACCAAAAATAAAATATACAAAATGCAAAGGCTGAGATAAGGAGTAGTTGAAAGTGGATTCATACTCTCCTTCTCTACCGTCTTGCGTCTTTCCAACCTTCTTCTCTGCTTTTGAAACCATCTAGAAACCTCGCTCATTGACTGTGTCCATGCCATTTCCTTCCTACCCTTTGCAAAATTCTACTTTGCTTGGAATCCCACTCAAATTTTTTTTTCTAAGGGAAAGCCAGCTGCTGTATATCAAATGCATGGATTATTACTTATTATTACAATCGGTTCCAGTTAATGAAGTCTATTTTTTAAACAAAATGTAAATGTTAGTGTGCTTTTTTTCCTTCCCATTTTCTCCCCTCTGTCACATGTCTTTCTGTTCATGGTTCCTCCTGTCACCCTGCAGTATCTAGCTGTTCATTCGGTGAGCCGCAGCAGTGAGTGTTGGTGTAGATTGAGTGACCAGCGTGACCGCTCCCCGACCGGCTGACACGCACAAATGCAGAGAACTATCAGGGGCTGCTGAAGAGGAACAAGGAACTGGTTTCCCCCTCCCTAATGGTACTAAGCCCAAAACCAACGTAGTCTTCCTATAGAGCAGTAGTTCCCAACTTTTTTTGCTGTGACCCAAATTAGCCTTCAACCGGTCCTCGCACCACTAGGGGGCGTTATCGCGACTGAAGCTCAGCACAGCCAAAACGTTATCTCCATCTGTTTTATGGACTCAGCGCAACTCGTAAGTATGCTCTTTATACAAATTGGTTGGCGGTATTGCTTATTTTTAAGTGTTAAAAGCTTTTTTTTAAGCGTTAAAACAGCATTTTCAACATTAAAAAAAAACAAAAAGAAAATTCTGATGACCCTTCGTGACCCTACTGAGGACCCCTGCAACCCTGATTTAGGTGGGGACCCGAGGTTGGGAACCACTGTCATAGAGCTACATCTGAAATCTGGCATCTCAGCATAAACCAGAATTTGAACCAGCAAGCTCCTGGTTTGTATGCTGCAACACTATACACTACTAATAATAATCCTTGCATTTGATATAGGGCATTATCATGTCTCCGAGATGTCTCAAAGCGCTTCACAGAATATATTGTCAAGTGAATTGAGTGTACATTTTGTGGATGAAATGCAGCAGCCGATTGCTCACAGCAGTGTCCCACAAATAGTCGTGGATAGAAGTAACCAATTTTTTTGGTAAGAATTATTACCCCTAGGAAAATGATCCACCAATCGACTAACAACTGGGTTCCTATTTACTGCGAGGTAAACAGAGGCATGTGGAGTAAGGAAACATTTTGCTTTGCCAGGAATCAAACCCAGGTCTCTTGCTTTCGGCTGAGTCACTGAGCTACAGGACCCAATTAACCATTGGGGCTGTCTTTAAAATCTATTGCACCCCACACCTTCAGAAGTTTTGTTGCTTTAAGAGTTATTACACCACAGACCTCTGTTTATCTATTAGTAAATAGGAACCCAGTTGTTAGCCTATTGGCAGATCATTTTTCAGATTTAGTAATCCCTCTCCCCACACAAAAAATTGGTCATTCAACCCATGACTGTTTGTGGAACACAGATGTGCGCAATTAGCTGCCGCGATACGCCCACAAAATGACTGTATACAGGGCCTTCTAATGTCTCTGAGATGTCTCAAAGATGTCTCAAAACTGTCATTTTGACCGTCTATTCTTTGAAGTGCTTTGAGACTTCACAACGGCCTGATAAGACAACAAACAACAACACAACAACAAAATTACATTTATAGAGCACCTTTCACGTCGAGAGGACGTCCCAAAGCGCTGAACAATCAAGTCGTGACCCGAGCAGGGTGGGAAGGGTTGGGATAGAGGGAAGGAGAGTAGGAGAGGTGGAAGAGTTAGCAAATACATATAGCACTATAGGAAATGCAAAGATTACTCTTGCCGATAAAGAGAAAAGGCAATCACTTTTGCACCTTCTTGGAGACCTACATTTTCGGCTGGTTGCAGACCACTGTCAACTCATGGGGTTCTCGGAGTTGAGATCCTACACGAATTCACAGTGATGGTGCACAGCTGTTACAGGGAATCTTTATTGGTTGGCCACACTGAGTTGGCCAGACCCTGCTGAGTTAATGCAGGCAGGAGTCTGTGGGTCGTTGTCAGTCGAGTGATTCTGGGGCTCTCACTAACTTGAAATGTCAGTTCTCTCTTCTGTCACCCAGTGCTGGAGAATTAATGGCTTCTGAATATTAGCAAAAATGTTTTATTAATAATTATAATTAGAGTTATGGGGCTTTGCATCATAAGTACTATGTACTGTGCTGTCCTTGCAAAATGTTTGGGAACAAATGAAGATTTTCTGCATTGTAATTCTGTAATTTCCAGAACAAACTCACTCAGGTTAAAGGAGGTTGAATTTTGCGTGATTGTGGCTGCTTCTGTTCACATTGCAACAAATTAAATTAACAAAATATATATGTTCTGCATATACTGTACACTACATTTCCTCCCTCCCTCCTGTCCATCTCTCACCAAGCATATAGCAGATCACAGTACAGGAAAACTGAAAAACCCATCTTGCAGATATATTGAAGTTGCCAAATGAATATTGAATATGTAAATGCATGAAATGCAACAACAACAAAATTATACTTGTATAGCACTTTTTCATTTACTATGATACAATGCAAAGGCTGAAACCTATCTTTTAGCACCATTGTGTAAATGAACTATATTTCACAATCTGCAGCTGGTGCTGAGACAGCCAATTCACACATCAGCTGTGGGCTTAAAAATGTTGTCCGTAAGTAGCAGTGCCAACAACTGCAAGTCTGTAAACCTACAATGGCTCCCCATTTCCTTGCAAATCCAATTGTATTCACCTTCAACCCAACCAATCCGCCCGCTACGTCCTCTCAGCTCCCTGCTTGACATGCCTTGCCTGATCCATCCCACCAGCAGTGGGCAAGTTTTCATCCATTCTGACCCACTCTCTTGAACTCCAGCCTGGTGTCTCTCTGACTAAATCCATATTTTAAACAACAATAACAATAAATTGCATTTATGCAGCGAATTTCCTGTCTGGATGACATTCCACGGTGCTGTGCGGTTGGACTGGAGCTGGGGTTTGGATTTGAAGGTTTAGAGGGTAAGGAGAGTTGAGGGCAGTGAGACGAAGCTGAATGACTCCATCATGGAGATCCAGAGAGTGAAGAGGATGAAAGGCTGAAAGCTCGACCCCTGATGGTGGGGTGAGCATGGTGAGGATGTGAAGAAGGCGTGTTCCTGCTGAGCGGAAGAAGGCAGAAGGAGAGGGCAGGTTGCTATGGTTATAAAAGGTCACAGAGGTAAGGTGGGGTGAGACCATGGAGGGATATAACATTTTAAAACCAAGTTAAGGCTTACTGCTTTGATTGTGCTTTTTGCTTCTCTTTCCCGCCTCCCCCCACCACCGCTGCCCCCACACATACACACAGCTGTTTCGCCACTGCCCTCCTTGAATCAGGTGCCCAGAAAACTCTGTAAAGAGCTTTGAGACATTCTCATAACATGACATGAAATATGCTATGTAAATGTAAATTACACTGTGTCATATGGAACGTGTTATGTTAAAATACTGGGAGAAAATAATAGTACAAGTATCAAAACTGTTTGATTACCGGTAGTCGCAAAATCTTTTGATTGCAAGACCTGCCAAAATTAACCTTTACTGAAATATTTTCCCACTCTCGTGAATTTCCCTTTACTGCTTTAGAACTGAAAATCAATGGTCAGATACTGTAAACCAGACAGCGATTATTCTTTTCCAGCTAAGGGGAGAAAGAAATGGACAATTCTTTCATCCAGTAATAACTTAGATTCTTAACTGCTAAATAATAACGTGCATCAGTCTTTTTGGCATTTACAGTGCCCTCGTCTTCATTCCTAGACCATTAGTCAGCTTTTTACTGGTGGATTAATTGTCATTTTTATTGCTACACATTGTGAGCCTTGGACTTCTGCTGTTAAACTGGATCATTCCAAAAGTAGAATATCTAATGTCATAGTAGTTATCTCAGCTCTGGATTTCCGAGTCATATTTTACTTGGTTATTGGCCTTTTTTCAAAAGACAAAAAAAATTATTACAAATGTCTCTTTTCATTTTTGCTGCTGGCAGTTGCTGATTTTATAAACTTGTCTTTGCACAGTGCGTAACTGTTGAATTCACAGGAAAATCACAACCCCAAAAATGCCATCAAAAATCTAAAATGATATTGGGGAAATGGGTAAGAATGGTTAAAGCACTTGTGCAAAAAAATTAATTTATCTGATTCATATTAGAGATGTATAACTGCAGATATCAGACTTTTGCTCATGGAGTGAACATAGTTGGCAAGAAACACATCAGAGCAGGAATACTTCATCTTACAGCACAGAAGGAGGTCATTCAGCCCATTGTGCCAGCTCTTTGAAAGAGTTATCCAATTTGCTCCACTCCCTGCTCTTCCCCATAGCCTTGCAAATTTCCTTTTCAAGTATTTATCCAATTCCCTTTTGAAAGTTAATGTTGAATCAGCATCCACTACCCTTTGAAGCAGCGTAGTGCTCAATTTTTTAAATAGTTTTAGAGTTTTTAAATAAAGGCGGAGAGAAATACAGTACACATATGTGACTACTGGGTCCTCCTTCTTGTCTCCCGAATCTTCCACTCCACCGTCGGCAGCCATGCCTTCAGCCACTACGCCCCGAAGCTCAGGACCTCCCTTCCTCACTCCCTTCGCCTCGCCCCCTCCTTTCCTATTTTCAGGTCACGCCTGAAGACTTTTCTTTTCGACCAAGCTTTTGGTCACCTTATTCCCCCTCCCCCTGGCTCAGCCCTGGGATCCATTATTGTGAAGCACTCTGAGATGCTGTCTGGCGTAAATGGCGCTATATAAATCCAGGTTGTTGTTGTTGTTATTGTTGTTGTGACGTGCTGTGGAATGCTCTGCCAGGAATGGAGCTTACGGCAGGATCCCTGTTGGGATTCAAGAGGAAAGTGGATAGACATCTGTTGAGAAATAACTAGCATGGGTATGGGGAATTGTCAGGGAAATAATAAGCCTCACATTTGATAGAACACCTTATCAGGCTTATTATAATAATCATAATAATAATAATTACCCTTGCATTCAATATAGCGCTTTTCACATCTTCTAAACATCTCAAAGTGCTTCACAGAATATACTGCAACTTGAATTTACTGTATTTTTGTGGGTGAAATCAGCTACCTATTACACACAGCAGTGTCCCTCAAACAGTCGTGGATTGAATCAACCGATTCATTATCGGGTTTTTTTCGAGGGATTATTATTAGGCTTGTAGAGTAAGGAAACTTAGCCAAGGTTTCACCCTGTCTGAAATCGAACCCAGGTCTTTCGCTTGCAAGGCTATAAGACTCAATAAATTTTATGGAGTTTTAACCATCAAGCAACAGCATTGTGTTTCCTGTTGCTTGACACTTTTCCTACCTTTATGTTGTTTATCATGTCATTAAGCCGTTAAAGAGCTTCAAAGAACATACTGTAACGTGGATCTAGTGTGTATTTTGTGGGTGAATCGCAGCCGCCTAATGTGCATCGAGTTAATAACTAATCTTATTCAGAGATTTGTTAGCCAATACATCAGGAATAACTCCATTTTGTTTTCCAATAGTGCCATGATGATTGAACCAACATAATGATAATATGATTATTATTAATAAATGATGGTTCAATCCACATCTGTCCTTCCTATCCAACATTTAATCCGCTTTGAGACATTGATAAGATGTCAAAAGCACTATATCAAATGCAAAGATTATTATATACTATATATATTATTTATATTACTATAATCCCTGACCAGGATCACTTTCCTCTGTCCACCTCCAACCGAACTACATGCACAATGCCTTCAAAACTTGCACTTGCCTGTCTCCCTAGCTCCACTATCCACAAACTGCAGCAAATTCTCAATTCTGCTGCCTATGAACTCACCCATACAACAACAACAAGAACTTTGATTTATATAATACCCTCCATATAACGCCAACGGCCTCTCAGAGCACTTCACAATAACAGATCCTGGGACCGAGCCAAGGGCAGGGGTAGAAAGGTGACCAAAGGGACGGTCGAAGAGAAAGGTCTTTAGCTGAGACCTGAAGCTGGGAAGAGAGGAGGCAAGGCTAAGGAAGTGAGGAAGGGAGTTCCAGAGCCTCGGGGCCTAGTGGCTGAAGACCATGGCCATACTCTCCATACACCCAGGCTTCACTGGCTCCCTATCACAGATTGGACCAATTTCAAATCCTCACATTCGTCTACAAATCCCTCCATGTCTCAGCACCTGCCTTCCTTTCTGACATTTTTTATAATCCACATCACATACTGTACCACATTTAAAAATTCTGTCAAACGGCAGCAAAATACAGAGTCTTGTTAAGGATGAAGAGACCAGTTTAATCTGAATAGAACCTTTTCTTTCCCTGACAATGTGCCTGGATTTCTAACGAGAGAAGATTTCTACATGGATGCAGCAGCTTGATGGGGCTTAGTTTTTATATGAGACCTGCACTGTTCTTTTTAACAGCTGAAGCTGATGAAGTGCACAAACAGAATGGTGATCTGAGCTGGGAGTGACGTGTCCTTTTCTTCCATCATCATGTGCTTCTCTTCAGCTGCTGATTACCTTGGGCTCTGTCTTTGTGCAGATGACTGAGAGCTGCAACAGCAAAATTCAATTTGTGCTTCAGGTCATATGCAGACCTGCTCCCTTGCTCACATTTATTGCTATATTCAGTGTGAATAACTATTAACCAGTCATTAGGCTACCCAGCCAGGTACACAGTTCATCCTTTAAAGAACTGCACTGGACGTTTTGCAATATATCCATGCTGAAGAGACGATTTGCATTATCCAGTGCAACCACAACGACAATTTGCGATGGTATTGCGCCCCTCATGCAGGATAGTGTCCCAAAGTGCATGACAGTGGTAGAGCACAACACTGAGCCGGGGGGAAGGGAAGGGGGAGAGGGGACTAAATTGCGCATTTGTGGCTGATTGATAAAGTTCCACTGAGCTATGCCTTTAACATTCAGCTGTTATCATAGAAATTTACAACACAAAAGGAAGCCATTTAGCCCATCATGTCTGTGCCCATCGTGTCTCAGAAAAGAGCTTTTCAAAGTTAATCCCACTCCCTGGCTTTCTTCACATAATCCCACAAAATTATCCATCCCAAATAACCAACCCACCGTCTCTTTTAAAAGTTCTTATCGAATCGGCCTCCGCCACCCTTTCAGGCAATGCATTCCAGATTCGAACAACTCGCTGAGTGAAACTCCTCACCTCCCCTCTGCTTCTTTTAGAAATTATTTTAAATCTGTGACCTCGGGTCATGGACACAGCCAAGAGTGGAAACAGTTTTTCCCTATTTACCTGATTGAATCCCCTCATGGTTTTGAAAACCTCTATTAGGCTTCAGTAATAATTGTCAGCCGACTACTGTACTAGGGAATTGAGAGAAGGCGGGTCATCTGAAGGACAATACAGCAGGTCAATTCTTTCAGTCAGCTTGTCTATACTCAATTCGCTGCTACAGTGAAGTCAGAGTCCATAATTGTGGTTTCATCCTAGTGGAGAGGTGAGTTTAAGTAGGTCATTTAAAGAATGAATTTTTTTGGATCAGCCATACCATGTGACACACATGGAAATCCGCCATTATATTTAAGAGTCTTCAAACCAAACTACTGTAAGTTTCACATATGTATGGTTTCAATCTCTTTGATATTGAACACGCACTCTTTCCACAGAGGGATGTACCTTGCTTGCCTTATCCTGGAAAATTTATATTCAGGTTAGCGTGAAGACTCATGTGGATTATAAACACTGGCACAGACTAGCCGAGCCAAATGGCCTGTGCTGTATACTTGGGAGAGTCCATAATAATAATAATAATAATCCTTGCATTTTGATGCAGTGCTTTTCACATCTTATCGACGTCTCAAAGCGCTTCACAGAATATACTGCAAAGTGAATTGACTGTACTTTTGTGGGCGAAACGCGGCAGCCAATTGCACACAGCAGTGTCCCACAAACAGTTATGGATTGAAAATGACCAATTTTATTATTGTAGTATTTTTGGATGGATTATTATTAGGTATGTGTAGTAAGGAAATTTGCCCAAGGTTTCGTCCTGATCTGCCTAGATTTGAACACAGGCATCACACCAGGAGTAACACACAAATAATTTGTGCTCGCCTAATGTGGCTTACAACTTGAACCTCTCACTGCTGGACCTTTCTTACTGTCTCTGAAGTAGGTATCAACATGGGGCATATGGAAAACCGCAATCATCCTTTATGAACAGGCTTAGCGGTCAGCCAAATGGGAAAGTACCATTCTCTGCTACTGTTTCCTTCATTTACTTAACAGCATTGCTGGGACTGTCTTCAGTGGGAGTGCTGTAAAGGAAATGTACCATTAAATAGCTTTAAAACAGCAGAAGGCACAGCATGTTGTTTGAGAGGACAGCCTCCCCTCTTTGTTGGGAGGAGGTGGATAACCAGAGCTAAGGTTGTCCTCAAACACCACATAGCGGTTGGCCATGGAATAGCACTTGAGGAGGTTAGGGATCACTGGTGTGAAATCTTTAAATCTTCATGTCTTAAAATTTTCAGATCATACAAAAGTTTGACAAATTCTCAAATTCACAAAAAATTCTAAATTCAATTGTAATTTGAAAACCACTTTACCACGTGTCCAAGCGCCTTAGGATGTCCTCTCGACGCGAAAGGCCTACACAAATGTAATTTTGTATTGTCTTGTGTCTTACAAGAGGGAACCGTGAAAAACTAGCTTCCAAATTCAGACTGCATTTAGCTTTTTTCATGAATTTACGCATTTTCAAAAATAATGGGAGATTTTTCTATTTAAGACAACGTTCGTTGTCTTAAATAGAAATGTTCGTCTAGCCTCTTCAGGATAAGACTAACATTGGGCCTCATATATCTATTGCTTCTGCTCAACTCAGACGGGAGACTTCACAAAGGGAAAGAAAGGAATGATTATCTCTCCTCACCCACCCCTGCCCATCCCCAGTACAAGTAATCCGACCATTAACATTTCCTGGATATCAGTCGACTGTGATCTCATTTGTCCCTGGTTTTCCACGTTCCCCGGTTCACAGCTGCTCATCTCACGGCTTTCTGTGTCAGCCAATGTGAGCAGGTGGTAGCTCTCATCTGGGATTTCTATTGCAATATTTTCTCCCGTAGATAGACCACGGGGGATCCTGCTTCCATGGATAGTGTACTGAGAATCTGTCACTTACTGCCCCGAGGCAGTAAAGCTTATCTAGGGGTCACGATAAAAACTAATGAAATGCTGTACATGCACATTTGCCCTTTGCTGCTCTGCTGCTCATTGTTCGACCCAATGATAAAGTTCAAGTTGGTGTTCAGGGCCCTCATAATAGCAGTACTTTTCCTCATAATTGGTTTAAGGATATTTTGGTCTTCTTGTAGGAAAATAGGACAGAGACGGGCACTCGTGTGAACCAGTTCCTGACTAATCTATGGTGTGACCAATTAAGTACAGAACAGAACGTTGCATCATCTCCTAGCAACCTTGGAATGTCAAAGATTATTAAAATACTCAATTTATAAGAGACCTATCCAGTACTGTGCTATGGCTTGAAAATGCTAATCTTACAGACCAGGCACTTTAATGCCTGCCCCTTGGGCCCTTTTTTTAAAAAAAAGCTGAGTCTTATACAAGTAACGAGGATAATCCCCAGTGTTAGAGGAATGAGCTATGACCAACGACTAGAGAACCTAAGGCTCTTCACCATTGAGATAAGACGATTCAGCGGAGCCTAGGGTCTGATTCTCGAGTGGAGCAAATCTTTAGGGAAGTTCCCTTATTTCACACACCTCTATTTACCTAGCAGTAAATAGGAAACCGGTTGCTAGTCGATTGACGGATCATTTTTCAGGTGTAATAATTCTTTCCAAAAAATTAGGAATTGTCATTCAATCCACAACATTTTGTGGGACACTTCTGTGCGCAATTGGTGGCCACTTTTCACCCATGAAATAAACAGTCAATCCACTTTACAGTATATAAAGAAACAGAGAGTAGGGATAAACGGGTCATTCTTGAATTGCAGGATGTAACTAGTGGAGTGCCACAAGGATCAGTGCTTGGGCCTCAGCTATTCACAATTTACATCAATGATCTAGACAAGGACATTGAATGTAATGTGTCTAAATTCACAGATGATACTAAACTAGGTAGGAGAATGAGCTCTGAGGATGATGCAAAAAAATTGCAACAAGATATAGATAGGCAAGGGGAGTGGGCAGGTAGGTGGCAGATGGAATTTAATGTGGGGAAGTGTGAAATTATTCACCTAGGTAACAATAATAAAAAAATGATTATTTTCTAGAAGGGGAGAGGTTAGATAGTGTTAGTATTCAAAAGGATTTGGGTGTCCTTGTACACCAGTCTCAAAAGGTTAGTTTGCAGGTGCAGCAAGCAACTAAGAAGGCGAACAGCATGCTAGCGTTCATTTCAAAAGGTTTAGAGTATAAGCGTAGGGAAGTCTTGCTGCAACTGTATACGGCTTTGGTGAGACCGCACCTAGAGTATTGTGTACAGTTTTGGTCTCCTTATTTAAAAAAGGACATACTTGCCTTAGAGGGGGTGCAGCGTAGATTCGCTAGGTTAGTTCCTGGAATGAGGGACTGACCTGTGAGGATAGGTTGAATAAACTAGGGCTGTATTCTCTAGAGTACAGAAGAATTAGGGGGGATCTTATTGAAACATATAAGATTCTTAAAGGGATGGATAAAGTAGACAGTGAGGGACTGTTTCCCCTGGTAGAATGAATCTATAACCAGGGGTCACAGTCTTAAAGTTAAGGGTCAGCCTTTTAGAACGGAGTTGAGGAAACATTTCTTCACTCAAAGGGTAGTGAATTTATGGAATTGACTACCCCAGAAGGCTGTGGATGCTCAGTCCCTGAACATTTTCAAGGCTGAGACTGATAAATTTTCTTTTTAAAAAAAATAGAGGGATTAGGGGACATAGGGATGGGGCAGATAATTAGAGTTAGGTCAGAAGATCAACCATGATTTTATTGAATGGCGGGGCAGGCTCGAAGGGCTGAATGGCCTACTTCTGTTCCTAATTCTTATGGTCTTATATTCCGTGTTGCGCTTTGAGATATCTCACAAATGTAATAAGTTGCTATATCAAATGGAAGAGTTATATTATTATATATAACCAATGACTGGAACAGGAAAGGTGGCAGAGAACAGGACACTGGGGACAGTGGGGTAGGTATTCTGGAAGGATGAGATCCGATGGGTCATAGGGCCTTCTTCATCCAGACAAATCTTGTGATCTTGTGAAGTGAAACTGAGTAACATTTTATCGCTAAGATGGTGACAGGTTAACGTTAAAGTTGTTATCACTCAAAAACATTCTGCACTTCAAACTACGTTAAATGTCACAAACGAATAGAGGCTGCAGAGTTCTTTGCAATTCCATTGAACACACTGACAATAAAGACATTTTTGATAAGAATGACCATGGTATGTCCCTCCAACTCCACAATTGAGAGCTGCCATTTCCCTCAGCCGAACAAATAAATGGACTACACACTATTCGAAAGACTGTAAGTTAGGTGAATGTCCTTCAATCATGAAATAACTGTTACATTTGTGAGAATGATTATCTAACTCTCAGTCCCCCAACTCTGGGGTCATTTAGCCCAGCTGTTCATCCGTTTGCAGCTGTTATATAATACGTTCCAATCAAGCACATGCTCTATTTCGGATTCTTTTGCAATTTGGGAATATTCTGCTGAGGCAGGTATAAATTTGTGACAGACAGGAGTTACATTTTGTGACACTGTTGGCTTCAGACAGAGACTAAATGACCAGTCTGCTTCAGAATTCATATAGAGTACTTTATTTAGAAAAACAAGTCTTTGCCTCTCAAGTCTTTATAGTGGATTTCATGAATGATCAATGTAAAATGTCTTTATTTAAAACAAAATAACCTATGAATAAATAGACTCTCCTGTGAATACAAGATAATGGAAATGAAGCATTCCTGAGAAGCACTTAAGTATTTGGTCTTAAAAGAGATATAGGGATGTTTGTGGGACTTTGAGCTTGCAGTCTAGGTTGACATTCTCCTGCAGTGCATGATATGAGCCATTATACTAAAAGCCTGTAAGAGTGGATATTAAAAATCTCATGGCTCTCTTTGAAAAGAGAAGGTGTCCAGTGCCCTGGCCAACAGTCCCCAAAGGAAAAAGGTTGGTCTTTCATTTCATGGCTGTTTGTGGCAGTGCTACAGGACTTTTAACATTACCCTGAAGATGCAGAAAGGACCTCGGTTTAACGTCTCTTCCAAAGCACAGCACCTCCAACAATACAACAACCTCCCCTCTCCCTCAGTACTGTATTGGAGTGTCAATCTAGACTTCATGAGTTCCAAATCCCAATAAGGTGCTTGAACCCCTCTCTCTCTCTGGGTCAGAAACACAAATGCTACCAACTGAGCCTGGCTGAAGTAGAGGCTTCTAACTTAACAAACAATTTGCAGTTTAATCGGTATAAAAAGTTATCTTTTACATAAGTCCTCTGTGAAGGTCAGAGAAAATCAAAACCCGAGCCATCACACAGAGTTGCCAATGACTTTACAGCTGTTCAAAATATGCAAACGATTCTTTATACAGTGCATTCTGTGGAGCGCTTTGAGATGTCTCAGTGATGTGATAAGGCACTATATCAAATGAAAGTATTGTTCTTATTATTAATTACAATACAATGAAATGTGGAAGAAGAAGCATTTCTCAAGCACTAAGTGATAATGCCAAATATTCATCACTGTGGTACAGACGTTTCTGTGGGGGTTCTGCTGTCTCGCACATGTTTGCTCCCAGTTAAATTGTTCGTACATGCCACTATCTGGATGGTTTACTATCGATCATTCTAAAACATTAGGTGTGGGTAGAATGCAACCTGGACCACCCATTGAGACTGGATAAGAAAGAAAACAAGATTTCCGTTTAACATAAAATCTGACACAAAATGATGATACTGTTTGACAGTAATTTCTTTTTTCTTGTGTGGTTAGGAATTCCAAGTAACTGGTCACCTGAACACTGGATGATAAAATGTAGCTGTTCTATTCATTCATGGCTTTGACCATCGGTTTATTTGAGATAGTCTCAAGAGAACCGAAAGCATCTTGACTCCATAGCATCTGTTTAATTAAGTGTTATGTGCCTGAAAATCACAGGATCACTCTCTGCTTTCCTGCACAGCAGTGGCCATGATACTCGGTGAAGTGTAAGTGTTGAGTTCTATCATAGCTTCGCAAGTGAGGCTCTGGAACACAGGAGCGCTGCACTTGCTCAAAATAACAATGCCAGTTGGCTATCACACAAATAGAGAAGGTTACTACAGAGAGACCATTCAACCCACCATGTAGATAAGCTAGGGCTCTTCAATTTGAAAGGAGGCATTTCAGAGAGGACCATATAAAGTTACATAACATTTTAAATGGGATTGAGAAAGTAAACCTAGAACAATACTATCAGGCGCACCGACAGTAGAACAACAGGATAGCTTTATAATAATTGTAATAATAATAATCCCTGCATTTGATGTAGCACTTTTCACATCTTCTAGATGTCTCAAAGCACTTCACAGAATATTCTGTAAAGTGAATTGACTGGATATATGTGGGCGAAACTCAGCAGCCAATTGTGCACAGCAGCGTCCCACAAACAGTCGTGGATTAAAATGATCAATTTATTATTTTTTATATGAGGGATTATTATGTGTGCAGTAAGGAAACTTGCCCATGATTTCACCTTGCCTGGAATTGAACCCAGGTCTCTCGCTTGTAAGGACTTAGGGTTCAAAGGACAATTTCAGGATGGACTTGTTGGAATTGTCTGCAGATGATGAATTCTGCTCTTTAATATAATTTGATTTTACAGTATGGACCCCTCAGTCTCAGAAAGTGAACTTTCAAAAAAAAAAATTATAATAACTTTTACAACCATTCTCATCAATGTGGGATCGTGTGGCTCAGTGGTTAGAGCACTCGCCTTACAAGTGTGAGCCTGTGTTCGAATCCAGGCAGGTCAGGGCGAAACCTTGGGCAAGTTTCCTTACTCCACAAATAATCCCTCCAAAAAACAAACTATAATAAAATTGGTCATTTCAATCCACAACTGTTTGTGAGACACTGCTGTGCACAATTGGCTGCCATGTTTCGCCCACAAATATAGTCAATTCACTTTACAGTATATTCTGTGAAGCGCTTTGAGACGTCTAGAAGACGTGAAAAAGCGCTATATCAAATGAGATTATTATTATTATTATTATCTGATTTCACCTTTGTAAATTAACCCACTTATTATCTATGCACGGATTCCTATATCTTTACAGAAAAGAACATTAGACATTCATCTTTGATGCTTACTTAGCTTCAACTTTCTATGTAGGATGTACAGTACTGCATTGACCTAGTTACAGTCTGTTTGTGTTGGCCCCAGGCAGCAACTTAACGGCTCAGCATACATTCACAGTCATAGAGTGCAATAGTTTCAAGGTAACAGTGAAACAAATAACTCAATGACGCAAATGTGCCACGTCACAAATCAGAGTAACCTCTGGCTCAATGTCACAAATCCGCTATTTATGCAGGATAAACAGCAATAGGTGTGAGTGTACGCCCACATTATATATGTGATAAAAATATGGATACAAAATAGGTGCTCAGTGGCAATGCCAAAATATTGGCACATTGTTGTCATGGGACAAATATAAATTATTGTTTTCAGGACTGCTTTTGTTCGTGGAATAATATGTGGTCCAAATTCTGGATGGTTTACTAATATTTGGAACATTTCATGTGATAATTATGTCCAGCAATATTATAATAATAATTTTCCTCACAATTGATTTTGCAACTTATCACATCTCAAAGTGCTTTACAGAATATATATTATTGATAAAAATTATCATTGATAAGTGTATTTTGTGGGCAAAACTTTGTTATCACAATGTCAAAAGTTCATTTTACTTCTATTTACTTTGCTCTTGTTCCAATAATGAACCGTACATTCCATTGTTTTTGCAGCCTGAATTTAAGCATACTGAATTTTGTGTTGCAAATTTGTTCGAGCGTAAAGGTGTCACAGTTTGGGGTTAGTTGAACCTGGGACCAATTTGAATATTATTAAGGACTATTCTGGTCCACGATTAAAAGCTATTGGTAAAGATGAGGATGTTTTAAGCCTGGTGCTGTGCTAATTTATTGTGGCAGAAGATCATAAGAACGTAAGAATAAGGAGCAGGAGTATGGCCATTTGGTCCCTCAAGCCTGCCCTGCCATTCAATAAGATGGCTGATCTTCTCATCTAACTCTAACTGCCCACCTTATCCGCATATCGCTTAATCCCTTTATCCATATGAAATCTATCAATCTCAGTCTTGAATAGGTTTTGGAGTAGAAAATTCCATAAATTCACTACCCTCTGAATGAAGAAGTTTTTACTCAACTCTGTGTGAAAACATGCCATTAGCCTTCCTAGATGCTTGCTGTACCTGCATTCTAACATTTTGTGACTGGTGTACAAGGGCACCCAAATCCTTCTGAACACTAACACTATCTAGTCTCTCCCCTTCTAGAAAATAATCCACTTTTCTGCTTTTACTACCAAGGTGAATAACTTCACACTTCCTCACATTATATGTGTGGAGCTCTTGTGGTTTAGTAGTACTATTGCAACGCCCTCCTCGCCGGTCTCCCCTCCACCACAATCCACAAAATCCAGTTTATCCAAAACTCTGCCGCTCACATACTCACCCGCTCTAAGCTTCGCTCCCCCATTAGCCCAGTCCTTGCCAGACTTCACTGGCTCCCTATCCCAGAGAGGATCGACTTCAAGATCTTCACCCTTGTTTTCAAATCCATCCACTCCTCTGCACCCCTCTATCTCTCTGATCTCCTCTCCCCCCAACCCAGCACCCGCTGCCTTCGCTCCTCCAGGTCTGGCCTCCTCCATGTCCCCCAAGTCCTCCATTCTACCCTCGGCGGCCGTGCCTTTAGCCACTATGCCCCGAGGCTCTGGAACTCCCTTCCTCACTCGCTTCGCCTCGCCCCCTCTCTTCCCAATTTCAGGTCACAGTTGAAGACCTTTCTCTTCGACCGAGCTTTTGGTCACCTTCCTGCCCCTGCTCCTGGCTCGGTCCCGGGATCCGCTACTGTGAAGCGCTCTGAGACGCCGTCTGGCGTGGAGGGCGCTACATAAATCGAAGTTGTTGTTGTTGTATTTAGAGCAATCGTCTTGCAAGCTGGGGAGACCAAGCTGGGGAAACCTGTGTTTGAATCCAGTCAGGTCAGGGCGAAACCTTGGACAAGTTTCCTTACTCCACACGCCTAATAATAATCCATCCAAAAAACCCACAAAAATAAAATTGGTCGTTTCAATCCACAACTGTTTGTGGGACACTGCTGTGCGTAATTGGCTGCCGCAATTCGCCCACAAATATACAGTCAATTCACTTTTCAGTGTATTCTGTGAAGCACTTATCTAGCGCGATAAAATGTGGAAAGTGCTACATCAAATGCAAGGATTATTATTATTATATTCCATCTGCCACCTTCTTGCTCACTCACTTAGACTATCAGTATCTTGTTGCATTCCTTTTGTGTCATCCTCGGAGCTTACTCTCCCACCTAGCTTTGTAAATATTTCAAATTCTATGTCCTCGTCTAGATCATTGATATAGATTGTCATTAAATGCTCGTGCTTGTGTCCCAGGAAGTGGAGTGTTTCTTTCTGACCTGGATTACTGTCATTCTCGTTCTGCTTAAGGTGAAGTTCATTGTCTACTATAAACCCTCTGAAAAGTTGAAATTAAATGTCAATTGCTGCTAGGTGGTGCTCTTCCTTGTAACGCTTTTGATGTCTTCTAGATGTCTCAAAGCGCTTCAGAGAGTATACTGTAAAGTGAATTGACTGTATATTTATGGGTGAAACACGGCAGCCAATTGCGCACAGCAGTGTCCCACAAACAGCCATGGATAGAAATGACCAATTTTATTATTGTGATTTTTTTGGAGGGATTATTATTGATCAAAGACACAAGCGGATCGAGTGATAGGACTGTGCAATCATTGAGCCCAGTTAAAAATAAAGCCAGATACATGAAACTCAAACTAAAAACATAAACTTTAATGTTTAAACTGCGGTATATATCATTCCTTCTTCTTGCTTTGTCACCCTCCTCACCCTATCCTGCATGCTCTCCACACCTCCTGATGCCAACTCCCACCTTGGGCCCAGATCCCTCCCAATATGGAAGGCGCTATGCAAATATAATTTTTTGTTGTTTTTATTGAGCATATGTGAGACACCACCTATTGTTGATTGAGTGGCTGGAGACTCCTGCTCTAAAGGGATTTCTATTTTGTTTCTTTTGCATAGTTGATCTACTGAAAGGTGTGAACTAAACCAGTGATCTTCCTGTACAGGTATCATTTTCTTCTGATCAAATCCGAGCCCTCAAGGGTAGGGGAGAGGAGAAGAAGATAAGACAAGGTTCCTGCTCTCACTGCTGTTCATTGCCTCCCCTCTCTCTGATTTAAAGTGCAGACATATATGTTGAGTGAGAATCAATCCTATCTTGACTATATCACACTTCAATAGCTACTCAATCTATGTCAAGGTTCGCACATGACGATTGGTTAATTGGACAACATATTGGCAAATTGTTGGCATGGAACCAGACCCTAGTGTTAGTTATTTCTTCATTAAAGGAGGCTATTTTTGTCTGTTCGTTAGTTTGTGGTCCAACTCCTAGGTGAGTTACTAATGTTGTGAAACTTGACATATGATAGGAAACTGATTTGCCTGACATTCACTAATCTTCTGATACACCGGAGTTCAGCTGCCAATGTGCAATGGCTTTAATGAAAATACTTGGAAATAGTGTGGGGTTAATGAAATTATTCTCATTTTTTTTTACTCTCATTGAATTGAAAAAGAGAAGGTAGTTTAACTGAATGTTTTGGCCAACAATCCCTTAAGTATATTTGCTTTTTCACTTCGTGGCTGTTGGCAGGACAGTGTTGGGTACAAAGAGACTGCTAAATTCACCAACAAACACATTTATTACACTTAACAGTGTACCCCGTGAAGTGCTTTGAGACGTTCTCCTGATTTAAACAGGTGCTGTATCAAACCTATGAATTCTTATTGCTATCACAAATGCCAGAACAACAAGTTGCATTAACACAGTAGCCTCCAGCATCTCTGAGTACGTTGTGCTGATGAGGATAGCATAAATTAGCATGAAGCACATACAACACTGAGGAACAAAATCAAGTGGGTGCTGAGACGGTAGTTCTGAACCTCATAAATTTTTATCTTTCCTTAAAAGCAGTCCCGTTCAAGTGACTTAACACTTGATTTGGCTATGATTGCGTGTGATGCTTTTCCCACAAGCCTGCCAAATATCTCACCGAAGTGGAGCATTTTCTCCCCAGAGAGAAATCGCTGAATGTGGTCCAAAGTGCCTCTCAGTGCTCTCCAGTCTGCTAAACAAACAACACTGGCAAAAAAAAATGTGCTGACGAGGATATCAGTGATCCTGTCTGTCCTCCATTCATAGCTGGAGGAGGATGACAGAGCCACAAAATATAGCAACGGGGAAGGAGAAACCATCAAAGTCACCAAGACAAAATGTGTTAACGACCAGACCTGCAGTTTAAACACTAGTTTACAAGATAGGTTATACAAATGTCGAATGCAAGCATTTCAAGTATGTTTCTTCCTGGATTTATTAAGCTAAATGCCAATAGCTCTTATTCACATCTGCGGAGCTGAAAGAGCAGCATTCATTTTCATGGCAATACTGATGTATAATTGATGGTAATTAAAATACATTAATTTTAGTTTGCCTAAAACGTGTATGAAGGGGAATTTTGAAAGCAAGTTGATAGCAACCACAAGTCTGCTCATAATTAATGGATTTATCATTCAGGGATTGTCATCAAACTGTGCATTAATGTGACCATCAGCAACAACAACTTGCAGTTACATAGATAGCATCCTTCACAGAGGGTGCAATCTCAGAGCACTTAACAGTGGTGAAGCTTGACACCAAATATCATAAATAAACAATCCTTGAATTTGATATACAGTAATGCTTTATTACAAAACCTTGGGCAAGTTTCCTTGCTCCACATGCCTGATAATAATCCCTCGGAAAACCCCCCCAATAATAATTTGGTCACTCAATCCACGACTGTTTGTGGGACACTACTGTGCACATTGGCTACCCAGTTTTGCCCACAAATATACAGCGAATTCACTTTACAGTATATTCTGTGAAGCACTTTGAGATATCTAGAAGACGTGAAAAGTGCCATATCAAATGCAAAGATTATTATAATTATTACCACTTGTTTAGGACATGTCAAAGCACTTCACAGAACATATTGTAAAGTGAATTGAGTATATTTTGTGGGGGAAATGCCAATTGCGCATAGCAGTGTCCAACAAACAAAAATTGAAATAACCAATTTATCATAATTATAATTTTTTGGGGAAGGAATTATTACCCCTGAAAAAGCAATCTGCCAATTGAGTAACAATTGGGTTCCTACTTACTACTAGCTAAACACAGGTGCGTGGAGTAAGGAAACTTGCTCAACATTTCGCCCTGCCAAGAATAAAATCCAGATGACTTGCATGCAAGGTGAGTGCTCTCTCCACTGAGTTACAGGACTACACAATAAATGTAGAAATTGCAAATCAATTTGGCCTCCACTCAGAAATGGCACTTTAAACATGAATGGCCAAGAGCTGCAACATCCCCCCATATCCTCCAACCCAATTAAATATCAAAAATATCAAAATGATTAGAAAGATGTGTGTTTTTCCAAGCCACTGAGAGAGGGAGGTAACCATAGGCAGAATCAATGAAGAATATTGTCAGCTGCAATTAGAAGATAAAAATAATAATAATACTTGCATTTGATATAGCGCTTTTCACGTCTTCTAGACATCTCAAAGTGCCTCACAGAATGTAAAGTGAATTGACTGTATATTTGTGGGCGAAACACAGCAGCCATTGAAATGACCAATTTTATTATTCTGTTTTTTTTAGGGATTATTATTACAACAATAACAACTTTGATCTATATAGTGGCCTCCACGCCGGATGGCATCTCAGAGCGCTTAGGCATGTGGAGTGAGGAAACTCTCCCAGGGTATTGCCCTGACCTGCCCTGATTCAAACACAGGTCTCACGCTTGTAAGGCGAGTGCTCTAACCACTGAGCTACAGGACTCCCAAGATGTTACAATCAAGGGGAAACATACAGAAGGCCAGAGTCAGCTGAGCGAAGGGATCGGTAAAGAAATGGAATGTACACAGGTTGAAGTGGTAGAGAGGTGCAGGGGCATAAAATAATTTGTATGTGAGTGTGAAGATCTTGAAATTGATCCATTCTGCAATATTGAATCAGTGGAATCTCTCAAGGACTGGGATAACGAAGGTATGGAGCCCAGTACAGATGAACACACGGGCACCAGAATTCTGATGGATTTTATGAGTGGTGGAACCTGAGAGACTGGCGAGATCGACAGACCAGCTCATTGTCTGACCTCAGCATGTCTACAACATGCCAGCATTTCCAATTTATTCTCTTGAAAAACAGCTTGATGCTGTGATGGAAAGATGGGAGGGAAGCTAGTCTGGAAAGATCAGGTCAAATTGGTCAAAGACTCTTCTTTACACAAACCAATCTTGTGATCTTGTGAACATGCCACAAAGCTGACTGATATATTATGCATGTATCTTTCTGAATCAATATCACTGCTGATTTGAAACCAGTTGAAAGGCTGTATTGACCGAAAACAAATACTGTATATTGTATTATTGTACTCCTCTCAACAGGTAATGATTGAAGGCTTCTTTTTAAAAATCAACAATTTCAAACATATGTTACGTTTATAATATTAATGTAAATTTATGTTTCTTTTCAAACAGGCTTATTATGTTTACTGAAGCTTATAACCTGATGGCTTTGCAACATTGCGCACCGTCATTTCATTTGAATTATATAAGCATTAATAAGGAGCTGGCAAGTTGTTGATTATCTCAGCCATTATTCCCTTGTTTGTGAAGCAACAGGAAAGCAGGATGTCTGCCTGCAGTGCTGGCAACATCAGCTGGTAGTTGGAGGAGGTGAATAACAACAATAATAGTAATCCATACATTTAGTATGGCACATTTCACATCGGGAGGACATCTCAAAGCACTTCACAGGCTATAACAATTTTAATGCTGCATTTAATACTAATGTGCCTTTCAACAATAATAATTACAATAATAATAATACTCATCAATACAACAATAATACAATAACAAATTGCATTTAATAATAATCTTGCATTTGATGCAATAATCCTTGCATTTGTTCCTTCAAATAATAATCTTCGCATTTGACAGGTGCATTTATGTAGCGCCTTTCACATTGGGAGGATGTCCTAAGGTACTGGACAGTCAATGGTTTGCACCCAAGTTGAGGGCTGGAGTCAGGACATGTGGAAGACAAGTAGATGATGGTGTGAAGATGATCAAAGATGTAGTCAAAGAGGTAGGAGTTGAGACGGACCTTGAAGGAGGTAAGGGAGGGGCTCAGAGGGATGGAGTTCCAGAGGGTGGGTGCAGAAAGGATAAAGGCACAACTTCTGATGTTGGGATGAGCAGAGTGGGGGACATGGAACTGGCCTGTATCCACTGAGTGGAGTGAGCAGACAGGTTGGTAGGAATTTAGGAAGTCGCAGAGCTAGGGCAAAGCAAGATCGTGAAGGGATTTAAAGGAGGGGAGGATATCTCAAAGTGCTTCATTGGATTATACGACTAATAATAATAATACTCTTTGTATTTGATGTACTGCCTTATCAAATCTTCTAGATGTCTCAAAGTGCTTCACAGGATATACTGTAAAGTGAATTGACTGTATATTTGTGCCACAAACAGTCATGGATTGAAATGACCAATTTTATTATTGTGTTGTTTTGGAGGAATTAGTATTAGGCATGTAGAGCAAGGAAATTTGCCCAAGGTTTCAACCTGACCTGCCTGGATTAACAACAACAACAACAAGATTACATTTATAGAGCGCCTTTCACGTTGGGAGATTATCACAAGGCGCTGGAAAGCTGGAACAATGCAACATGATACATTTCAGTGTCAGCCTGGATTATGTGAGTTCCAAATCCTCGTGTGGGACTTGAACCCACAACCTTCCGACAGAACTGATGATTTTGTTTTGTTCTATTGCAGGAATGTATTGATCCGAGAGATTTATGTAAATCACTGGACAAAGTTACAATTTTCTGCCCAGCTGTTGAAATTGTAGTTCAGACTCTTTCAGAGCACCACAAGTTGCCTCAATCATTATTGAGCTACAATTGTTTAAGTGAACCAATTCACCAGTCATTTTCAATCCTTTCCCTTTCGATTTATCAGCACTCCACTCTGGGTTGTAGTAAATGATGAGACAGAGTCAGGAAAACTGGCTGCCAAATGTTATGTTTCTTTTAAAGTCTATTTACAAACGAAATTTTCGATTGTATTGTATTTCAAAATAGAATTCACCAATTGGTGGCACAGACAGTTTAGGAGTCAGGATAGTGATGTTTCTATTAGGATTTATAGATCTCACGTCAACTTTACGGATTGGTTAGACACCTATTGTTTGCAGAGATTTGCAATGCCTAATAATGTGTGTGACAAATCATGAAGTGAGACAGAAGTGGTCACTAACACTCTAGTGTATCAATAAAGATAGCTTTTGTGGTCGAGTGCTACGCACCAATTTTTTTCATGAGAGCAATATATTAGGAACATATGAGCTAAGAGTAGGCTATTCAGGTCCTCAAGCTTATTCCACAGTATGGCTTGTAGACAGTGATGCACTGGATCCCTGAAAGGGTTTAGCATTTTCAGTTAAAATGTGGTGCCAAATTGTGGGAGTATCAAGAGTGGAATCTGGGTGATAATTGGTTATTGTAGCCATCAGTCATCAAGGAAAGTGGATTCTAGGTGATGATTGGCTATTGTAGCTGTCAGTCTTCAGGGGGCAGGCTCTAGGTGATGGTTGGCTGTACCAAGTCGTCACGCACTCGGATATTGGACTCTAGGATGATAGGTATTGGGAGCAATACTTATCACTTGGGAACCATTTATGGTGGTACTCAAGAAGCATCTCGTATACCCATCTGCCCCTGAATTGCTTTGAGACATCCTCCCACCAAAAAAGGAGCTATATCAAATGCAAGGATTATTCTTATTTTGTACAGTACTGTAGCTTAGTGGTTAGAGCACTTGCCTCGCAAGCGAGAAGATCTGGGTTTGATTCCCGGACAAGGCGAAACCTTGGGAATTCTTTCCCTCCCTCCCTCCCTTTCCTACTTACCTCGGAGTAAGTAGGGACCCTGGTTGAGCTCGATTGGTAGATTGCTTTTCCATCGGTTATAATAACAATCATTTTTTCAAAATAAGATGTGATAGACGTTATTTCAATTGCAAGGATTATTATTATTTATTGTTCCAATGTTTTAATCCACATATACTTGTACCCACTTTACCACATATACTTGTACCCACTTCATCCGTTCGTTCCTCTGTCTGTCTATCTGTTGCTGACCAGAAACACTGGCCAGTGGTCATTTATAGAGCTCACTGTAACATGGGTTAGGAGTTTTCAGATCCAAACTATCCTGTTGTAATGGTATCTGTCCATACTTAATAAAAATGCATAAGAACGGACTTGTGGCTAAAGCGAAAGCTTTCAGGACAAAAACAGTTGTAAATTGGATGAAAATTGGTCAGATCTACAGAGTTAATTACTAGGTAGTTGAATTGCAAATAGAACTTAATGTATGATTGAGCGGTATTGCCAGGGGGAGTTGAGGCGAATCACACCAGATAAACTTCTAATTCAGCCCACTCCAATGTTACCTCTGGATCTACATGACGCAGTTTCACGCTGGGCCGTAGTTTTACTAACCAATTATTTTGTTTTATTGGCCAAGTTTTCTAAATCAGGAAGGCAACTAATGGTTTGCAAGCAGAGAGAATTTTGTGGAAAGTCAAGTTGTAATAGCTGATTGAAAAATCATACAATCATAGAATTTTACAGGCAAAACGAGGCCAGTCAGCCCACTGTGTCTGTGCCAGTTCTTTGAAAAAAGCTATTCAAAGTCAATCCCACTCCCCGGCTGTCACCCCATAAACCCACAAACTCCTCCCCAAGTAACCACCCACCTCTCTTTTAAAAGTGGTTATCGAATCAGCCTCCACCACCCTTTCACGCAATGCATTCCAGATTTAAACATCTCGAAGATTATGAGATGAAGCAATATCAAGATGAATTTTATCAAGATCAATTTTAAAATAAATATTTAGTGGGAGAATATATATTTTCTTTTTACTAGCTAATCTGAGACAGCATCTATTCCTTGATTTCAAATAATAACCCTCTTGAATTTCCATAACAAACAAATTCATTGTGCTTGTTACCTGCAAACCCTGTTCAATAAAGTAACTGAGTGTTACTGTTATTGGAGATAGACTATCTAATTTAGCACTCTGCATGGGTCGTTAGGATGCTACACACACTGTTAAATACTGCTGAAAATTTTTAGAATTAAATTGTATTAATGGGGAGAACAGAGTACCAAAAATTCCACATTTACGTGCAATGAAAATGTATAGAATTCCATCCCATCTTTTGGGATAAATTAGTCCATAGGGATACATGGAACTCACCTTAAAATTTGATGAATCTCAAAAGTTGGAAAATCATGTATAAAAAACTTATGAAGCAGCTATAAAAAGCTTGCTATTCCAGTAACCTTGAAGACATGAAGAATTTAAATAACTACACATCGTTCCTTGTTTCTGGTGCATAAGATTCTAACACAGAATTTAAACACAGAATGCAATCAATATTGATGACAACACGTTTCTCAATAAGTCAAATTAATGAGCCAGCTGGTCCCATAGTATTGAAAATATTGTTTAATAAGAATGGAAATTGTTCAATGACGAAATGAGAAACCTTCTAGGATATGATTTGTTGTTTCTGTACAAATCAGCGGTATATCTAAACTAAACGGTATATCTAGACTAAACTAAAAGGTCATTTGATACATTTAATGCACTTCTTCCATTAACACTGAGAATGGGCTTTTATTATTTGATCTTCTCTGGGTAACTGTAGGTAAAACATCTCTGGGTAACTGTAGGTAAGGACAAGAAAACACTCATCAAAATTGCAGATTTAACAAATTACGTACATTGAACATTCTGGATTTGGAAAAAAGGCAGGGGACTGAATATAAATGTAAAGAAAATAAAAATCTTTGCATTTCATGTAGCACCTTTCATATCAGGATTGCGTTTCAAAGCGATTCATAGAATTCACTGAGAGTAGATTTAAGTAGGTGAAAACTGTAGCCATTTTGTGCATAACATTGTCCCACAAACAGCCACAAAGAGAATTAACTATTTTACTTGTGGGTGGGGAATGTTGGTCAACACACCAGGAGAAATTCCTGTCTAATTTCAAATAGTACCATGAACAGGCCCACCTGAACAGAGAGATCACGATTGACATCTCAATCAATAAGCAATGCAATGCATCCCCAGCACTGCAATGGGATGTCAGCCTGGACTGTGTGAGTTCAAAGTCCTGACGTGGTGCAAGAACCCACAACCTTCTGACAGGCAAGGATGCTACCAGCTGAGCCAGACTGATATATTATCTTTTAGAAAACTGGCCACAATGGTCCAAATGACCTTCTTCTGAGCTGAAACATTATATAATTATACTGTAATCTCCTTTAATAGAACTCGAGCCTCTGATAAAGCATTTTATCACCCACATCTGTACTTATCTTTACAAATCTTAATTTCGTAATCTGACTCCTTTTAAAATAAATTAAGTGAAGTACCATTAAACAAGTGTAATGGGAGCTGATTTTACTTATTTCCATTCAATAAGAACTGTTCTTAGCAATATACAAATAAATAACTATTTGTTACATTACACTCTCTTCATGATCATGAGCCCCTATCACTGTGGGCAAAAGACTTCAACAAAAAAAGCTCATTATCTTCAGAGTATTCATTAAAAAAATTTAAAATGCTTTATTCAGAATGTTTTAAGATGTGATGTTAATGTCTGTAGAATGTGAATGTCTGGTAGTTAACTTTACACTTACAAAAGTGCAATTCACTAGAGACCTCCCAACTATAGATAAATCAGTTTGATTTGTAATTCTCAGTTGGAAATCAAGCTGTCTAATCTTGATCTTGTAGATCAAACATGTTGGCCCTTAGGGTTCCATTATAGACGCTCCATCCCAGATGTGGTTAGCCAGTTACCGACCTCTGACCTTACAAAGCTAAGAAATGTCAACGTTAGTTTTGTCATAAAACAGCTGAATTTCATACAGGCTAAATTTTTGTAATGGTTTCTGATTCGCATTATATGATAGGTACAATCAGATAAATTCCTGTAGCTGGGAGATAGGCTCAACAGGAGAACAGCTGGCTGGCTCTAAACCCATGGAATTATCAGTAAGGCATGTAGTCACCCACAAAATATACAGTCAATTCACTTATTAATATATTTTGTGATTAATATTATAATATATTAATTAATATTATCATATATTTAATACAATAAATATGTATAAATAATTTTAGCTTTATGATAATCCTTTTATTTGATATAGCAGCTGAACTTTTTTTCGTGATATCTCAAAGCGCTTCATAGAATGTATTGTAAAGTTCAATGACTGTGTATTTTGTGGGCAAAATGAAAAAAATACAGTCACTCAAATTTATAATGAGGTTTGAGATGTCTAAAAGACTTAATAAGGTGCTGTATCAAATGCAAGCATTATTATTAAGTGCAAGATGCAGTTGGGTCTTTCATTGTTTAGAAAAAATGGATTTCCTCAGAATGAGAAGTTAAGTATTGCTTTATAAATAGTAAATGCAACATATATCTCATACTTATTGTCATAATTCAATGGCTAGGAAATTGATGGTCAAAGCGAATAATAATAATAATTCTGGACAATGAAATGAAACTCGATGTACACATGGACTCAATTCCACTTCATCGATCGTAGCTACATCTTCAGGCACTGGAAGTACATTTCTGCATTTTAGTGGACATTTTCCGAGTACAGTAAGACTGATGATATGAAGAATTGCACCGAAAGCAGTGATTACTGTTTATGCAGGCTGGATGTTCCCCACATCAGTCGTTACTGAATCTTCGAAAGCCTCCTCTAGAAAGGCTCTTGCTCCATTGCTCGAATACATGGATCATGTTCATCATGTAGTGTACTGCGCACTTATCATATTGTAATATGAAATAATTTCCTGTAGCTCAGTATTTAGAGCACTCGCCTTACAAGCATGAGACCTGTGTTCGAATCCAGGCAGATCAGGGCGAAACCTTGGGCAAATCCTTACTCCACACACACGCCTAATAATAATCTGTCCAAAAAAAAACACAATAATAAAAATTGGTCATTTTCAATCCACAACTGTTTGTGGGACACTGCTGTGTGCAATTGGCTGCCGCATTTCGGCCACAAATATACAGTCAATTCACTTCACAGTATATTCTGTGAAACACTTTGAGACATCAATAAGATGTGAAAAGCGCTATATCAAATGCTAGGATTATTATTATAATAATCCTTGCATTTGATATAATATGTTATAATATGTGTCACCTAATATCATGAGAAGAAGAGTGTGAAATGTGAACTGAATAAATCATGCGTTATATAAATGTGAACTGTAAAATAGTTTTTATTGCTGCTATGAGCCAAAATAACTTTATGATTCATTTTCAAATACTGGAGTTTTGACAAAAGAAAATCTAATTCAATCTTCGAACAGAGAAGAGAGAATTTTGAGAAGATCAGAAAACTACAGAGATGTTCTAATTTGAATAGATTGAACTCTGGTACCTTTGATCTGAAACTTAACATGTACTGTAGTATACGGCAGTTGTGTTTCATAGTCTATTTTAGAATTCCATTATGCATTACAATTGGCTATAAAGTGAGTAGAATAATCATCCTTGTGTTTGATACAGCACCTTTTCCCACCATCGAGTCATTTCAAAGCACTGCATAGGATATACTGTAAAGTGTAGTGACTGTAGTGATTGGCACAGCAGATAAAACAAAATCTGGCTTCCACCACCAAAAAATCTCTTAAATTAATATATGATATTAATCCTCTTGGAGAAACTATTTCCACTAGCGAGTGGGTTGGCTACCGAGGACACCAATGTTACAAGAAACAGAGGGACGATGAGGAGAATTTGTTTTCATACCGCGAGTTGTTCGGATCTGGAATGCATTGCCTAAAAGGATGGTGGAAGCCAGATTCGATAAGAACTTTTAAGAGAGAAATAGGTAGTTATTTGGGGAGGAAAAATTGGCAGCTCTATGGGAAGAGAGCGGGGAAGTAGGATTGATTTGGATTGCTCTTTTCAAAGAGCCGGCACAGATGCGATGGGTCGAATGGCAACGTACATTGCAGTATGATTCTATGATTCTATGATCACCAAAAGCTTTGTACATGTACCTTTTGGGACATTTCGGATTTCTAACATGCTACAAATTATGCTCTAAAGTTAAGCAATGCACAAAGTTTTATGGCCATTCTCATATATTGTACAATGTGTAATCTGCTCGTATATTCTTTTCTTATCCTTTGCAATAAAACTCTCTGAAAGGTTTTAGCTGATCCACCGAGTTCTAGTAAAACCTACCCTTTCAGAATTGCTGGCATTTCCAATAATAGCTGTGACCCAGTATCTCACTCATGCTTGTGAAAACAAATGTAATTCATGAAGTGAACTTGATCTCATGGTATCTAATAATATTTTAAACATGTGCTTTCTGCAGCAATTTCTGACCAATCATCTGATAACTTCTTTTCAACCAGGGCTGTTCTCACATCAGCATCCATCTGCTCTGGAGTCAAACTACAGCATTCATGCTTTTCTCAGTTCTGTCTTTTCTGATGGACTTCAGAATCAATCTCAATATATCACATGATAATTACAATATACCCTTTTTTGCAGAACAATTGTTCAGTTTACAAAATAAAATTGATCATTCACTTCAAGGCCATTTGTGGAACTTTTTTTTACACAAATCGGCTGCCGCGTCCACAAACACATGTACAGACATTACACTTTGAGAGTATATTCCGTGAAATGTTTTGAGATCTCCTGAAGTGAAAGAGCGATATATAAAATGTAAGCATTATTTTGTTACTGTGCTGCAAAACCATATTGTTTTAGCCTGATTTTCCCCAATCAATATAATAAGAGAAGCCTACAGAGCAATAGAAACTGTAAAACCTTCCAATCCCCTTTTGTTACATTTTATGCCTAGAAAGTGCCTAGAGCTCTTGGTTAATGGCAGATGCATTTTGACTAATCAGTCTTGTTTTGAAAACTATAACCCAGAGTTCAGCAAATAATGTGCTGAGCTTACTTTTCCTCTCCACTCCCACTCTAAAGCATATCAGAAGTAAGGAGAACTGAACACTGTTCCTGATCTGCCAGACTGCACACATTCGATATTGATATTAACTAAGCCCAAGGCACATTGGCTGGGGAGATTTTCTTCTGATCAATATTCATAACTTTTATATTTAGTTATCTTGGAACTAAACTTTGGCAGCTTCTGTAATATGATTTGCTTTCTGAGTCAGGACTGTGTCAGGCTATCGATGTTCAATTGCAGACAGTGAACGTTGCATCTCATTCGGTAGTTGGGTCATAGGACTTAGATCAGTGTTCACAACAGCCACACTTTCAGCCATTAATAAGCTAAAACATCTGCTAGCTCAAAATGTATCAGAAATACAGAGTTTTTGTTTGTCAGTCGTAAGACTAAAAGTATGTACTCTTGTGCAGCCTGTGAAATTTATGCTGAGAGTGATTGATCTCATCTGCATTATTAAATCTGGCTTGAAATGTCAAGGTAAAATCTATACAGCAGTCAAAAGTTTCAAACCAATGTCTCCTCAGACATCAAAATGGATGAGTCAGGCTTGATGTACACTATGTATAGTTTTCATGTTGAAATACAGTGTGATACAAAATAAAATTTGCGTAGCCCCTTTCACTTTGGGAGGGCGTCCCAAGGCACTGCACATTTTAAAATGAATACTGTACAATAACCCTTTTTTGATACAGCACCCGGTCATCTCGTTGAGACGTCTCAAAGCATTTCACAGAATATACTGTAAAGTGAATTGACTTTATATTTTGTGGGCAATATTCTCTTTAACAGACAGATGATGTGTTCCCATTCACATTTATACCTGCTTTTCTGGTTGTAACAACATTTGTTATTTTCCTGTTATTCCGCTCCTTGATCCTTTCTGCTTCAAATATTTAACTCTCATATTTAACGCCCGAAATACCTCATAATCTTAGCCTTAAGGTAGACCATTGAATTCAAGAATTTTCCAATATTCTGCACAATCCTAAAACCATGGTTTTAAGGCTAAAACCTTAAGATATCTTGACCCGTGAAAGTTGTAGCAGATTACTGGGTCTGTTTTAAAGTTCACCTAAGCCCTGGAGAGGGTCAGGATATGATCAAAATTCCACATAGCCTTAAACTCCAAGACAATAGATCTTTATATTTGAAGTGAAATATTGTGGAAAATCCTTAAATCCGGTCTTAATTTGGAAGCCAATTTTCCACAGTTCTTACAGAGAAACAATTTCGAGCTGTGGGGCAACAGTAAAAACACGCAGTGAGATGTCAAATGGATTACGATCATTTGGGTCAAACAAAATGAAGGAGAACATCCTGTAAAATTCAGCCTACATACAATACAAAAGGAATGGTTCCAGTGCAGCCATATGGACAATAAGTCACCACTGCAGAGGCAGAACCTGTACCCCATTTGCTGTGTGTGCTTATGAGGTATATGAGGTATATAAACCGCAGCCAGTGCTCTTCAGTTTTCACTTACAAGGATTCCAGCCATGCCAATGTCCTCAGCGGCTTGGGTTCAGATCGAATGTTAATGACAGTTTGAACAACTTTGAACACAAAATTATGTTTTGCAATGCAGCAATCCCCTACCCAGGGACTGCCATGGTTTGCTCCTGCTGTAACTTGAACAGCACAGGATTAGCACAGGGTACATGTACACCACACATCTCTACGTGAACGGTGGTGATGTCTGACTGGAACGTAAGAATTAGGAGCAGGAGTAGGCCATTCGGCCCTTCATGCCTGCCCCACCATTTAATAAGATTGTGGCTGATCTTCTATCTTAATTTCATCTACCCGCCCTATACCCATATCCCTTAATCCCTCTAGCTTTTAAAAAGCTGTTGATCTCAGTCTTGAATGTGTTCAAGGAAGATGGTGTGCTGTGATTTTTTTTTTTTTGTCACCCAAGCATCTACCACACGTGGAAATCTGTTACCATGTTTAAAAGTCTTCAAACCACACGTGTATGGATCTTTTCCATTCATATATAATACTGTACTATCATTTGACCCTACGTGAAATGGCTCTGCTCTGAGGCATACTGTCAAAGGGGGTAGATACCGCATGATTTACAATGTTAGGGTCAAACAGTGTAAACACCTCAATTTACCTAGCAATAAGTAGGAACCCGGTTGTTAGTCGATTGGTAAATCTCTTTTCCAGGTGAAAAAGGATTCTTTTTTAAAAAAATTGGTCACTTCGATCCACAACGGTTTGTGGGGCACTGCTGTGGGCAATGGAGTGCCAGTTTTGACCCAAAGAATATTCTGTAAAGTGGATTGACTGTATATTTTGAGATATCTTGTAGATGTGATAAGTTATTTCAAATGTAAAGATTATTATTAATATTAATAACCTTTTTCAGTGTTTATGACCTTAGCTGAGCATGGTCAGAACAACTTGATACATGGCTCTAAATCTCCCACATCCAGCAGACACTGAGGGCTAATGTCCAAGGGCTACTAGTATTAAATTGGCAGGTTAGCATTTACTCTCATTCCTTCAACCCCATCTTTTGCTTTCGCAACAATTTCGAATTGAATCTTACAAATTACCATCAAAGGAAACAACAGTACGTATCTTGTGGCTGGTCTGTCATCAAGAGTGACAGCATTACCATTGAATCACCAGGGGGCCGTCTTTGGAAATGGAATTAGTGACCAAACCATGTAGCTAAGACAGATATACATTCTTCAGAGGATTGTCCATGTTTGTGCAGCTATTGAGTCTGTTAAAACTATTAAAACCAACAATCTCTCTTGGCTTGATGTAACGTTTTAATACCCTGCAGAAACATGGAGTTTTTTTTGCCATTTATCGGCTAATCGCCCATCTGCTGACACTGGGGATTTTTCAACACTTGATTTACTTCAAGCTCGCTTGCACTCTTCATTTCCTAATCATTTCTTTACAACTCTTTTTTAAAAAAAACAATTTAATATCACTTCTCTTAAAATGTTTGAATTGGAACTATATGTGTGCGCCTTGCTCTGTTGGTAGCTCTTTCACCTCTGAGTCAGAGGTTTGTGGGACTTTAAGCTCACACACACTAGGTTGACATACCAACACAATGCTGAGGTTGGGGGTTGGGTTGGGGGGATGGGGAGGACAGGGAGTGTAGATGTGAGGGAATGCTGCATTGTTGGACTGTGCCGCATTTCAGCAACAAAATATACAGTACATATATATACTTTATAGTATATCCTGTGAAGTGTCAGACATCAAGTCCTGGATGAGAGATAACTTTCGACAGCTGAAAGTCAACAAAACTGAGGCCCACCTGATTGGCTCATGGTGGTGCCTCCGCACCTCAGGCACCGGTAGCATCAGCACATTCCACCTAACAAAGTCAGTCAGGAACCTGTGTGTCTCATTTGACCCTGAGCTGTCCTTTCTCCCCCATATCTGTACAATGACCAGCATCGCCTTCCACTACCTCTACAACATCGCCTGACTCTGTCACTGCCTCACTTGTCAGGCCGCTGAAACCCTTACATGCACGTTTGTCATCTCTAGACTTGACTATGGTAACCCCCCTTTGTTGGCCTCCCCAACTCTTCCCTCCACAAGCTGCAAATCATCCAAAACTCTGCAGTTCATGTATTCTCCCACACCAGGCTCTACGATCCCATTACCCCCAACTTCGCCCAACTCCGCTGACTCTGCATTCCTCAGACGGTCAAATTCAACATCCATGACCTCTTTTTCAAGGCCCTCCACCTCTGCTGAGCAGGCTCCGATCTGCTCCATATCCTCCGCCCTACCATCGGCGGCCGGGCCTTCAGCCTCTCTGCCCCAACATTTTGGAACTCCATCCCACAATCGCTTCACTTTGCTCTCTCCCTTGTTTCTTTCAAAGACCCTTCTTTTCAACTGTGCCTTCAGTCACCCTCCTACCTCTCTGCCCTACCTCATCCCAACCCTGCCACCACCCCACCCCACCCCTGCTCGGGTCCCGACCCCTGACTGTTCAGCACCTTGAGACGTCCTCCCGACGTGAAAGGCGCTCCATCTTGTTGTTGTTGTTGCTTTAAGACATTTCAATGATGTAATAAGGCATTACAGTATATCAAATGCAAGGATTATTGTTATGAAATGTGTTTTTTGAATACTGAATCTATCCGTGACACAGGCACATAAAGAGCTATCTCGGGAAATTTTGCCAGATATTTTAAAACTCCATATTAAAATTACAATTAACAGCAGAATAGTCCAATACTGAATGCACCACTTCACTCTGGAGTGCAATAATTATTTCCCATGTATGTCTCAGTGGCATTATTTCAATTACTCTATGACTGAAACTCCAACACATTGTACTTTGGTACCATAGTTACCAACTTTCACAGCAATGAAATGCTTAAGTGGCCACAATTATGAGCATTCTTTTATATTTAAAATTTGTTTCTATATATAACCAGAGAGAACAGCAGCTGACTAAAATTAAGTGAATTATGTTTTTGTTGCTATAAGGACTCATCTGCTTGGAGTCTCATTGGCAAAGTGCTCTTTGATACCCAGCACAAAGCAGGAAGGAACAGGAGATAATTGGAGACAAATAAAACGAAGCCATTTTTGCATTTCAATATTGAAGAGAAAATGATGAACAAACATCCAGCGTCATTTTTGAAAAAAGATAACAGTGTTTAACATGAAAATCCAAATGGGGAGAATTAGTCTGGGCTCCACCTCCATCTAGTGGTAAATGTGAAATGCACACTCCATTTCTGCAATTTACACAGCAAAACTACACAAAAGAACAAAGCTTTTTGGCAGTCATTGCACTGAACCAATGAATTAAAATGTGTGCTTTGGACCCAAGCTTATTTCACAGTCATGTACACATGAATACATGGAGGCCAATGCAGAATCGCATCCCAATGCTTCAGAGGAGGTCTTCAAATATTTTAGCAGTGAATGCAGGCAAATAGGTAAAATATTACAGTAAACATCTAAACATGCCTAATTTGTTCATTTACAACAAGGGTGAAATAGATGATACATCTCTGGTAATGTGCGTCACTGTGTGCTCTTTTAAAATTGTCAAGCCCATTTTTATTGTTTGGGTGAAAATTTTTATTTGACAGTGCCTTGCTTTTATCTTGTTTCTTGCGGTTTAAACCTATGTATAGCTCAGGGTTTATAATGCTACATTTACAGACTTCTGCACTGCAGCATGTGTGATACTTTGTTCACCCATATAACTCAGTCTTAAATTCGAGTGTTGCAGCACTCTGGTGCAATTAAACTTCATTGGATATTTGATCTGCCTCTGGAATATTTTCTCCTAGAGTGATCCAATTTTCTCTGCAATACTGTTTATTTTCACCATTTTGTGCTGATCTGTGTTGACCAAGTCTAACTCCAATTCCATGTACTATCTTCTTCCATTCACAATTCAGTGTTCGGTTGGTGGTGGTGTGAGAGGGAGGAATAGGACTCAACGAGCATTATTATACTCAATATTACAATTAACTTATTACAAGGCACTTTCAGGGAGCCTAAGCAGGTGAAAAAATTATTAAAACCCTAAAAATAATCAGCAATAATACTGCCCAGTAATACTACCAAATACTATTCCACTGCAACATCCAGAACCAATGAGCTGCCAACCCTAAACACAATTGGTGAATTGGAAATTAGCAAGATTTTCGTTCTTGTGGAGTCCAGTAGCTAAGTGTAGATCTGGGTTCAATTCAAGCCAGGGCGAAACCTTGGGCAAGTTTCCTTACTCCACACGCTAATAATAATCCCTCAAACAAACAACAATAATAAATTGGTCATTTCAATCCACAACTGTTTGTGGGATACTGCTGTGCGCAATTGGCTGCTACGTTTCGCCCACATATATACAATCAATTAATTCTACAGTATATTCTGTGAGGCGCTTTGAGATGCCTAGAAGACATGAAAAGCGCTAAATCAAATGCAAGGATTATTATTATTAGTATTATTCTTATAACCCTGGTGAGGTCAGGCATTTCCTGACTTTAGAACCTAACAACTGAGCAACCACTACAACAACAACAACAACAACAAAATTACATTTCTAAAGCACCTATCATGTGGGGAGGACGACCCAAAGTGCTGGACAATCAATGTTTAGACCCGAACTGGGGGTCGTGAACGGGAGCGTGGGTGACGTAGGGGCGTGAAGCAGCCCGGAGCCTACTGAGCGGAGGTAGCTGGCAGATAGGTAAGGGTTTAGGAGGTTGCAGAGGTAGGGAGGAGCAAGGCCATGGAAGGCTTTGAAGGTGAGGACCAGGATCTTGAACCATTTCTTCTGTGTGATGGGAAGCCAGTGGAGTCAGGCGAGGATGGGGCGTGATAGGGTTATGGCGCCTGGTGCGGGAGAGATCACGGGCTTCAGGGTTTTGTATGATCTGCAGCCTATGGAGAGAGGAGCCAACAAGCAGGGAATTTGCGTAGTTGAACCCAGAGGTTTTGAATACAGTATGAGGGTCTTAGCTGCCTGCGATGTGAGACAGTTGCAGTGACACTACATGCACAAACAGGTGTGTCTCTTATTTCTCTTCCTTTGTACCAACAATAACAATCATAATAATAATCCTTGTATTTAATATAGCACCTTATCTCATCTTTCGGATGTCTCAAAGCACTGTAAAGTTAATTGACTCTATATTTTGCGGGTGAAACACAGCAGACAATTGCGCATAGCAGTGTCCCACAAACGGTTGTGGATTGAGTGCCCAAATAGTTTTTTGAAAGGATTATTATCCCCGGAAAAGCGATCCACCACTTGACCAAGAACCGGGTTCCTACTTACTGCTGGGTAAACAGAGGTGTGTGGATAAGGAAACTTGCTCAGTGTTTCTCCCTGCCTGGGAATCAAAATCTGGTCCACTTGCTTGGGAGGCGAGTGCTTTAACCACTAAGCTGCAGGAATCCAATGCTTTTCAATGTTTAATGGTAAACAGCATCTCCTTGGAGTTGAACTGGCTCTCAGAATACACGTTTGACACCAAACATAGAAGCAAGCCAACCCTCTGTGGCAGTCCAGTGTTAGTCTAAATTCTGAGCCAGGTGGGTCCACAATACTTCAGGGCACTGCTGATGACAGCACAATCAGTCTGGCTCATAAGCAGGACTTGGAAGGGCAGGTGAGTCACTGGGGGCAGATAATCATTCCTCTGAACTCCCGTTTGCCCCAGAGAACCAATACTCTAACAGATAGAGTGGAAATGTATAAACCTTCCTCCCCCACCACCTAACTGCTTTTCTAACTCCATGGAAGAGATTAATTCCGCTGAAGCAATATGAACATTGGCACTGGACCGCTGATTGCCTTTACCATTGATGTGTTACGCTGACAGGTCCACTCGTTGCTTAAATACATCACACCAGAATCTGTGTGGGATCCTCAAGTTTCCGCATGTTAAACACTACTGTTATTGTTGGTACTAGTAAGATTCTCATGGGATTTTCATCAGAGCCTGCTTGGAAGGGAGTTACTGATTATCCAGTAGGTGTTGATTCCTGCGTTCCCAGTCTGACAGCTGAGACTGCTATTTAATTGAGTCCAATCCATGTCTACCATCTGCTCCCGAGCATCACTGCAGTAGAGGGGTGTACTTGTGTGTGTGAGAGGCATCTTTGCTGTTAATTTGATATGTTGCAGGTTGGAGGAGTAGGTGATTCTTTTCCCTACTTAGAAGCTGCACCCTATGTGTTACAGGAATATGCTTTCCACTGTCTGGATAATTGTCACAGATGGCTTGAATCCCAAGGGTCAGCCAGGGATGGAGATTCAGTGAAGGTTTGAAAGAAAGCCAAGAGGCAGAAGTATAATCCTCCTGCACAAATACTAATGCAAAGCAGAAAGATTTACAACCAGACATCCTGCTCCCAGGCTTTTGAAAGGGATACCTTCCGATGTTTCAATGTCAGTCGGTTCCCAGTCATATGCTATTGTTGGACAAAAGCATTGCTAGAATACAACAAAGATGAAAGCAGCTTTGATATATATATATGTAATATATATGTAAAATAATAATCCTTGCGTTTGATTTAGCGCTTTCTCACTTCTTCTGGATGTTTCAAAACACTTCACAGAATATAACAATGATAACAATAATAATAAATAATAATAATCCTTGCATTTGATATAGTGCTTTTCACGTCTTCTAGATGTCTCAAAGCGCTTCACAGAATACAGTGTATAGTGAATTGACTATATACTTGTGAGCAAAACATGGCAGCCAATTGCGCACAGCAGTGTCCTACAAACAGTCGTAGATTGAGTAACCAAATTATTATTTTTTTCTTTGAGGGATTATAATCAGGCATGTGGAGGAAGGAAACTTGCCCAAGGTTTCGCCCTGCTGGGAATCGAACCCAGATCACTCACTTGCGAGGTGAATGCTTTAACCACTGAGCTACAGGGCTCCACAATATTTTTTTAAAAGTGATTGAAAAATATAAATGGGAGATTGCCTTTCACTGAATTTGATACAGGTATGGATTTATTGTTTTAAAGCTAGATTTCATTCTTGTATGCTATAAGCCTCAAATTTATTGCACGTGTGATAGAAACAAGAGGTTACAAAGCCCCACTTAACCTGGATTTGAATGTCCTTAAGCGCTCTGAGACGCTAAGGACAGTGTGAAGGGCGCTATATAAATGTTTTTGCTGTTCCTCCAATAACAAAAATTATTCAGCCTTCAACAATGATTTAATATACTTAACATCATCCATGATCTGGATGATGGTACAGCCCAGTCTCGGGACTCATTGGTGCCACTTTTTTGCAAGAGCAGGAAACATTTCTTCCTATGATAGATAGTAAAACTTCGGTGAACACTACTCCAAAAGGCCATTGGAGCAGAAACAATTATATTGTTTCAGAAGATAGATTGCATTGATAAAGGGCTAAAATTCCACACAACACATTTTGCCCATTTTTGAAGATGTGCCATTAAATTTTTGAAGCCGTTAACATAATAATATTTGTACTTACAATATGTCCAACAACAACTTGCATTCATATAGCAGACTATTATCTTGGAGCACTGGACAATAATGTAGTTTGCTGCTGACCAGGGTGGGACAAAGGGCAGGGGACTGCAGGTACAGTACAATCATCAAGAAAAGTCTGCAGGTATGATCTGAAGATAGGCTAAGAAGGGACAAGGTGGAGGGATTGTGGCAGGAATTCCAGAGTGTGGTGTATAGTGGCTGAAGGTATGACTGCTCATGGTGGAGTGGAAGGGTCAAGGGACTGTCCGTCAATCATATATACGTCCAAAGCTTTTCTTGTATTGAACAAAAAGCCAGTCACCCTGTAAAAACTGTTGAAAGAACATATTATGTGCTTGGAATAAGTGTACCATAAAGTTGCTCACAGAATCCTGTAGTTTAGAAGTTTAACACGTTAGTTATTTTACAAGTTCTTTCAATTCTATAAACATGGTTAAAAGGTCATATACAAGTGCCAAACAAGTAGTTTAGGAAATCAATTACAGTTGCGTGTATGTATGAGTAAGTCAAATTATTATGTTTACCTCATTGGTCATAAATTTTAGTGTTTTCAATTAAAACACTGTCGAAAGAAACATCTGTTCAATCTCATTTCACGCATCGCGTCCATAATAATTAGGCCATTTGATAGTTCTGCTGCTTATGTGCAAGTGTTAGCCTTACATTGCAAAATCTGCAGTCAAAAGTGAGTGTCATTAACAGGTACAAAATGCAAGTATGTGTGAAATTTACTACAGTAGAAGCCCGTTTATCTGGCACCCGTGGGACCTGGCCAATGCTGGTTAAAGCGCCTGCCGGATAATCGGGCGGCCCGCAGCCGAAAACCCACAACAAAAATATTAAAGTTATTTTAACACACACCATACACACCGGACTAACTAATAACAGATAGAGGCAGAGTATTGTATTAGTGCTTGTTGTTGGGACTGCTCTCTTACGCTTCTCACCTCTACTGATTGGGGTTTGCAGTCCAGCGATTCTTTTTTGAGTGAAGGGCGCCAGGTGGGTGAGGGAGGCGGGAGCGCGATTTTAAAGGTGCGTGACTTTACCAGCTGTAAACCGAAGCCCTAGACTCTATAGCGGCAAACCGAAATATTGCACCTGCGTGACAATATGGATTATCGGCTAGCGTTATTGGTTTGCCATTAGTATGACTTTGAAATTATACGCGCTCCGTTTTTTTCACCCGCTTGCATGCTCCATTTTGGGGAGAGTCGCTGGACTGTAAACCTCAACCGCAGCATCATGGCTTCAAGCGCAGCATCTACCAGCGGGGGTGGGGGGCACAGAAGAGTGGTTTTGATGGTGAGTGCCAATACAACATTCTTTTATTTTGTTATTATTTATGCATTTACAAATGTTCCACTGCTATTGTTCCGGATAAGTTCCGGTTTATCCAATGGGAACTTTTTTTTGGCATGCCAGTTGCACGGAAGTGCCGGCGTATCGAGTCACGGATAAATGGGCTTCTACTGTACTGTAAGCTCTTGTGGCAAATGTCTAAGGAAAGGGAATAATTTTTACTTCAGCGCTTCAGTAATTTTTAGTGATGAAGGCCATTCTGCTGAGTCAGGCAATCTTGGGTACATTTGTAGCTCAATACTGCTTAAAATACTGCTGTAAGATATAAAATATGCACCAATTTGGCCAAATTCAGTGAACTCCCTAAAACTGGTCAGATTGTAAGAAAGCAGAATTGTGAGTTCAGGAAAAAGACACACATTATTTATGTAAATTGGGATCCTTTAGGAAGTAACTCTCATATCTATATACTGCAGCCATTCACACTTACGGATCCAAAACGGACAATCAAAACTCATTCAAGATCATCGAGTTGTTGAAGTGCTCTGCATTTGCCTGCCTCGAGGTTCTATCATACATCATGAAAACATTACAGGTGGTGGAGGCACAAAATCCAAACTACACACAATATTACGACAATTTTTAACACGTGTGTCCAATTTACAAGAGTATCGGGAAGATTTCTAATTGTCTAGCAAGACTTGTGCCAATTTCTCGGTAGGTTGTTTCGTCAAATGTTAAGTTCTATTTTTATTGTACTGGGTATTGAATATTTATTATTGTACTAAATATTTTGCGTGGCAGCCCAGAACTTATCATGACTAAAAAAAAAGACTCTCTGTTCCAATCAGTGGTACGTAATAAAAATGGAGACAAAAATAAACTAGATTGATTAAAATCAAGTCCAAATTTCAAAAACATACAACAACAACTTGCAATTTTGTTGAGCTTTTCATGCCGAAAAGTGTCCCAGGGTGCTTAAGTACCTGAAATACATCTGCTTCATTAGTAAAGAAAAAAAATCAGCAATGAATTCACTTAGATGCTCTGGCAGCTGTACCAAGTAGGAATATTTGATGTAGAAAATTGGGTCATGGCACTTACGAGATGGAATGCAAACCACTTCATAACTCAGGCTTTCTCTGCACTCATTAAACTGATGGATGGCAATATTTGGGAATGAATTATTTTGTATCTAATGACATTGCAATACTTTTGCTGATTAGATGTTGGATCAGCTATTGGTAAGGCACTGCTCAGCAACATTGGGGTAGAGATTCCACCTGGGTCCCGATATACTTCATTTCTTAGCATTTCAGAGCGTGTAAAATTTCGGAATTGTTTGTTACAAAACTGCTGGAGTTTAGGCAATGGTTTCCAGTTATAATTGGAATTTAACAGGCAGCAGCAATCTGTCAACTTTCCAAGTAGTACATGCTTCACGCGTAAGCCGAGTCAACTATAATGTGTTTAACGTGTTGGCTGCCACATTTCGGCTACAAATATACAGTCAATTCACTTTAAAGTATATTCTGTCCACTTTACCACCCTACCCTATGGCTCCCCCATGCTCGGATCCTGGCCTCTGATTGTTCAGTGCCTTGGGACGTCCTCCCGGTGTGAAAGACGCTCTATAAATGTAATTTTGTTGTTGGTGTATCCTGTGAAGTGCTTCCAGACATCAAGAAGACACGAAAAGTGCTATATCAAATGCAAGTTTTATTATTACTACAGTGTATGTAAGAAAATAATTGTTTTGTACTGATTAACTCTTTCACAGCAGAATAAATATCTGCTTGGGAACGGTCTTGGTGGATATAGGTGCAGATGAAATTTGCAGATGAGATTTTCCATGGACTCAATGGTGTGTGTTGGAAAGGAAGGACATAGATTAACTTTTTTCTTTGGTAAATAATGTCAAGAGATCTTCAGTGGCCATATGCAGAGCAGGTATGACAATGCAGGATTTTCCCACAGTACCTAGACTGTGAGCTCAAATCTAAACACTTATAGTCACATCTTTCTAACCTAAAGGCAAGCCCAGGTAGAAAGCCCATGTGGGACCCATATGGGTTAGTCCATATGGGGATCTACTTGGGCTAGCCCATATGGGGAAAACCTGGGCAAGCCCATGTGGGCAAAATATGGGCTGGCCCATGTGGGTATCATATGGGGAAAACCTGGCCAAGCCCATGTGGGCAGAATATGGAACAGCCCATATGGGAATCATGTGGGGAAAACCTGGGCAAGCCCATGTGGGCAGAATATGGAACAGCCCATATGGGAATCATGTGGGGAAAACCTGGGCAAGCCCATGTGGGCAGAATATGGGCTGGCCCATATGGGAATCATATGGGAAAAGCCTGGGCAAGCCCATGTATGGAGTGGCCCATATGGATTTCATATGTGAAAAACCTGGGCAAGCCCATATGGGCAGAAGATATGGAAGGCTTTCAATAGTCAATTCACTCGATTCACTTTGCAGCACAGAGTATGGTGGAGGTCACAGGGTGTATGTGAGTACTGGGACCAGTCAGTCAGTCAGGCTGTGGTTGCCATGGCAATGGCTGATGATGTCAGTGGGTGGGTGGGGCTCCTGGTCCCTGCACCTTTTGGGCAGAAACCCCGCAATTGAATCCATGCAGGTCAGAGTTAAGGCTCAAGAGACCTATTATTAAGCAATTATCTTTTTGTGAGAGTACATGACATAATTTAAAAGGTGTAATTTGGCCATGCACAATGTACATTTTGACAAGGGAGGAAGTTCTCAGCCCATTTGAACACAAAGAGCACAACAAATCCAAAACATTACCCCTGCTATTAAAAACATACATATTATTCTATTGGTTTCTATCTTTCATTCTTGCGACTTTTATCCAATCAAATTGTTCATTAAATTCTCTTTTTGGGTTACTTGAAAAGGTATAAATGGTATATGGTCAAAAAGTTGATTACACTTATCATCCAATCACGTGCAGTTGCTATATAAGCCACAAAATGCAAGAATAACGGATCTTAAGATTTTTAAATCACTGTAATCCATAGCATTTTATAGGGAACGGCGATATGGGATTTTTCCGGATATGGATATATCGGTTTGCTCATACCTGCTTAAACCGATCTATCGAGTGTTTATACTGCGCATGCGCGTGCATTCGAAGTGCGCGTGCATTGATGGCGCACGTGCATTTATGGTGCTCGCTCAGTCGCGGTGCGCGCGCATTGACGGTGCGTCCGCACTGACGATGCGCGCGCAGTCGCGGTGCACGCTCCCCCTCTCCTTCTCTCCCTCCTCTCCTCTCTCCTTCTCTCCCTCCTTTCCCCTCTCCTTCTCTCCCTCCCCCTCCACTCTCCCTCTCTCCTCTCCCTCCTCCCTGTCTCCTCTCCCTCCTTTAACCCTCTCCTTCTCTCCCTCCCTCCCCCCTCTCCTTCTCTCCCTCCCCTCTCTCCTTCTGTCCCTCCCTCCCCACTCCCCTCTCTCCTTCTCTCCCTCCCTCCCTCCCTCCCCTCTCTCCTTCTCTCCCTCCTTTCCCCCTCTCCTTCTCTCCCTCCCTCTCCTCTCTTCCTCTCTCCTTCTCTCCCAACTTTCCCCCTCTCCCTCCCCTCTCTCCCTCCTTTCCCCTCGCTCCTTCTCTCCCTCCTTTCCCCCTCTCCTTCTCTCCCTCCCTCTCCTCCTCTCTCCTTCTCTCCCAACTTTCCCCCTCTCCCTCCCTCCCCTCTCTCCTTCTCTCCCTCCTTTCCCCCCTCTCCTTCTCTCCCTCCCTCCCCCCTCTCCTTCGCTCCCTCCCTCCCTCCCCTCTCTCCTTCTCTCCCTCCCTCCCCTCTCTCCTTCTCTCCCTCCCCTTTCTCCTTCTGTCCCTCCCTCCCCCTCGCATTCTCTCCCTCCCTCTCCTTCTCTCCCAACTTTCCCCCTCTCCTTCTCTCCCTCCATCTCTAAACACAAAATAGAACACACACACACCAAAAACAAAATCTAGAGATTTATTCTCCTCCATTTCTTGCTTGAAACTAGCATGTAATGTCCACGTGTAAATGAGATCTATTACAATAGAAAAGAGAGAGACAGACAGTCTGACTGTTAGAGTTAGAAGCCAGATTATCACTGCTTCTATGTATGTGTCTGACTAGACACACACATAGAAGCAGTGATAATCTGGCACACAAAAATAACACTTACAGCCACAAAATGCCACTTATTTTTATGTAGTCTAAAGTCTGAATTAATGTCCTTCGCCATTGGCAAGCTCTCCTTTGCTATGCAAAAAGTGACAGCGTTCGTGATACTTTGCCACTTTTTGTCCCCTCTCTGGTACAATGTTCTCCTCTTAAATAAAGCAGGAATTGTTTGAGCTGCACTGGCCCCACTACCTGTCGCTTTCTCCGAAGCGCTGGTTCGACTTCCTGCTGTTGCCGACAATGATTTCGCTCTGAGGGCAGCGTGCTGGGCGGGGTGGTGCTGCTTAATGTTATGTCGCAGGTTGCTCGTGCTCGAATCAGATGTCTTAACCAAGACCTTGCAAACTGTACATCTATACACACCATTACTGACTGCATTGTTTTCAAAGTAGTCCCATACTTCTTTTCCCCATGATGAGAAAGGTAAATTTTCAAACTACAATTTTCAGCGATGCGACTTTGTTAAGACGCCACGACTCACGTCGAGTATACACGGTAAAGTGTGCGCGCGCATCGGATGTGCGCGCCCGTTAATTGTGCGCGCGCACCGAATGTACGCGCATTCCATGCTCTAGATCTAGGAGGTTGCAATGCGGGCGACAAGGTAAGCTGGAAAAGATCGCATTACACTGATAATACCAACAATATTGATCTATTGCCAGGAACGATATTAAAATTATATCGATGTATATTTTTAAAATCGAATCTCTCGATATAACAGTTTTTTTAGAATCACCATATCGGCATACCGATCTGAAAATCATATCGGGTTTAATCGAAAAACCGATTAATCGCCGTTCCCTAGCATTTTATTGAGATTTCTCATATGTTCCCATGTGAGTAGGATGTTAGTCAGCATCACATTATCAATATATGGTGATTTTTTTTCAATTTCATAGATGAACCCCATATAATGCCCATATGGAATAGCCCATATTTGGCCTATATTTTACCCAGATTTGCCCAGATGGGCCCCAGATCTAACCCATATGAGCTAGCCCATATGGGTCCCATATGAATCTTGGGTGCAGAATCCTGTGGGGCCCATATGGGCCACCCCATATGGGACCCATATTTTGGCCCATATGGGACCCACATGGCCCCCACATGGGCTTGCTACCTGGGAGAGTGCTACCATCTGAATCAAACTGACGTCTGTTATCATAAGCCCACAATCAATTCACTTTACAGTATATTCTGTGAAGCACTTTGAGACATCTAAAAGATGTGATAAGGTGCTATATCAAATGTAAAGATTATGTTATTCTATATATATTATATAAGAATACCACTGCTTGTAGTTTCTGTTTGAGGTTACAATGCAGTATATTTTCAGAGGTGTTTGTTTACACATCGCAAATGCTTTCAATTTATAGACAAACTTGCTGCTTATACATGATGCCCGTTTGCTGTTTGTGTGTTTTTTCTGAAGGGATGAGTGATAGAAACATTTTCTTGGTTATATGTTTTTTTGTGTGTGATTAAGGTGTGGCCTTTAAATGCATCTTCAAATATTTTCTGTCATGGTGTGCCTGTTCCCATGGCTGCATCATGACTAATTAAAATAGTGAAATATGCAGTGTGAGATTACTTACCCAGTATACATCTATCTATAGGCCACATACACACAAAAATTGCAATGACTTTTTTATTATGTGCAACAGTATTGTGTTTCATAATAACAATAATAAAACTAATCCTTGAATTGGATAGGATATGTCTCAAAGTGCTTCACAGAATATACTGCAAAGATAATTTACTGTGCATTTTGTTGGCGAATCGAGGCAACCAAATGTACACAGCAGTGCCCAACAAATAGTCATGGATTGAGTGACCAATTTTTGGGAGGAAGAATTATTACTCACAAGTGATCCATCAATCGACCAACAAGAGGGTTCCTATTTACTGCTAAACAGAGACATGTGGAATAAGGAAACTTGACCAAGGTTTTGCCCCACAGGTAATCTTAGGTGCTCTCTCTTGCGTTAACCACTAAGTAGGGAACGGCGATATGGGATTTTTCCGGATATGGTTATATCGGTTGGCTCATACCTGCTTAAACCGATCTATCGGGTTTTTATACTGCGCATGCGCGTGCATTCGAAGTGCGCGTGCATTGATGGCGCGCGCACATTTATGGTGCGCGCTCAGTCGCGGTGCGCGCGCATTGACGGTGCGTCCGCACTGACGATGCGCGCGCAGTCGCGGTGCACGCACATTTCGAAATGCGTGCTCTAGGTCCAGAAAGTTTGTAATGTTGGTGTCAAGGTCTGTTGAATTATACGATGTTGTTTGCTCCCTACCTCCCCCACTCCTTCTCTCCCTCCTCTCCTCTCTCCTTCTCTCCCTCCTTTCCCCTCTCCTTCTCTCCCTCCCCCTCCACTCTCCCTGTCTCCTCTCCCTCCTTTCCCACTCTCCTTCTCTCCCTCCCTCTCCTCTCTTCCTCTCTCCTTCACTCCCAACTTTCCCCCTCTCCCTCCCTCCCCTCGCTCCTTCTCTCCCTCCTTTCCTCCTCTCCTTCTCTCCCTCCCTCTCCTCTCTTCCTCTCTCCTTCTCTCCCTCCTGTCCCCTCGCTCCTTCTCTCCCTCCTTTCACCCTCTCATTCTCTCCCTCCTTCTTCTCTCTTCCTCTCTCCTCTCCCAACTTTCCCCCTCTCCTTCTCTCCCTCCCCTCTCTCCCTCCCTCCCTCCTTTCCCCTCGCTCCTTCTCTCCCTCCTTTCCCTCTCTCATTCTCTCCCTCCCTCTCCTCTCTTCCTTTCTCCTTCTCTCCCAACTTTCCCCCTCTCCTTCTCTCAAAATAGAACACACACACACCAAAAACAAAATCTAGAGATTTATTCTCCTCCATTTCTTGCTTGAAAGTAGCATGTAATGTCCACGTGTAAATGAGATCTATTACAATAGAAAAGAGAGAGACAGACAGTCTGACTGTTAAGAGTTAGAAGCCAGATTATCACTGCTTCTATGTGTGTGTCTGACTAGACACACACAGCAGTGATAATCTGGCTTCTAACTCTCTCACACACAAATATAACACTTACAGCCACAAAATGCCACTTATTTTTATGTAGTCTGAAGTCTGAATTAATGTCCTTTGCTATGTAAAAAGTGACAGCGTTCGTGATACTTTGCCACTTTTTGTCCCCTCTCTGGTACAATGTTCTCTTAACTAAAGCAGGAATTATTTGAGCTGCACTGGCCCCACTACCTGTCGCTTTCTCCGAAGCGCTGGTTCGACTTCCTGCTGTTGTCGACAATGATTTAGCTCTGAGGGCAGCGTGCTGGGCGGGGTGGTGCTGCTTAATGTGATGTCGCAGGTTGCTCGTGCTCGAATCAGATGTCTTAACCAAGACCTTGCAAACTGTACATCTATACACACCATTACTGACTGCATTGTTTTCAAAGTAGTCCCATACGGGGCTTCTTTCCCCATGATGAGAAAGGTAAATTTTCAAACTACAATTTTCAGCGATGCGACTTTGTTAAGACGCCACGACTCACGTCGAGTATACACAGTAAAGTGTGCGCGCGCATCGGATGTGAGCGCCCGTTAATTGTGCGCGCGCACCGAATGTACGCGCATTCCATGCTCTAGATCTAGGAGGTTGCAATGCCGGCGACAAGGTAAGCTGGAAAAGATCACATTACACTGATAATACCAACAATATTGATATATTGCCAGGAACGATATTAAAAATATATCGATGTATATTTTTAAAATCGAATCCCTCGATATAACAGGTTTTTTTAGAATTACCATATCGGCACACCGATGTGAAAATCACATTGGGTTTAATCGAAAAACCGATTAATCGCCGTTCCCTACCACTAAGGCACTCCACATAAAGTTCATGGTATTTCATAATATGCTATCTGTAGTTTATTCTAAATCACAACGCAAGTTTAGTAACATATTCTCTAACTGTATATAACCATGAGTGATGTTGATGATGCAGGCAGCATATAGTTAACGTGCACTGAACACTCAAACTGAAAATTAGTGTATCTGGATCACAGTGAAAATAGCGCTCAACAACAACAACATTAAAATTACATTTGTGTAGTGCCTTTCCTATGTGGAGGATGTCCCAAGGCACTTGACTGACAGTGGACCAAAGCTGGGGTTGGAATCGGAGAGGGTGGAGTAAGTGGGGAGTGAAGGTAGGTGACCGATGGCATGGTCAAAGAGGAGAGTCTTGAAGGCTAGGGAGGGAATGAGGCAAAGGGATTGCAAGATGTAATTCTAAAGATTGGGGGCAGAGTGGCTGAAGTCTCGCCCGTCGTTGGTGGGGCAGGTTGGTCGGGGACGTGGAGCAGGCCGGAGCCCACTGAACGGAGGGAACAGACAGGTTGGAATGGGGTTAGGAGGTCAGTCACAGAGGTAGGGTGGGGGAAAGGCCTTGAAGGTGAGGAACCAGGATCTTGAATTGAATCGTCTGTATGATGGGAAGCCAGTGGAGTCGTGCGAGAATGGGGTTGATAAGTTCAACTATCTTCATTTGATGTTCTGAACATGCGGCATTTGTTCACTTAAGTTTATAAAGCAATAAAAGGAGAAGAAACCAATTCTATAAATCTGACAGTTACTACAATTAATGTTTCATGCTCAGTGAAACAGTTTTTAAATATTTATCTTCAGTACAAAACAAGGAACGCAACAAAGCCAGAGAACTACAAATAGGCCGAATGTGACTGCTTCCGAGCTTCATCCTCATGGCAGTTACAGTTACAGTGGAACAATTTACAGATAAACAGAATTTAGCAAAACAAGCTGTGGATTATGTCAAAACAAACTGATTTTGTTTTCGCCACAGTTAAATTTAATTCATAGACAAATTCTTAGTTGCAAGATTGGACTTGAAGACACAAGAGGATGCGACCATGTTAGACTTTGCTAGAATGAATGTTTAAGTTTATGCCCTTGTTTATCCCCAGGTGGGATTTCTAGTCTGTGAGTACTCAAATATGTGTCTGTGCGGGTGTGTGAAAATGTACCTTCCACATGGGTGCAGAAAGGCAAAAACAAAAAACAACACAAGAAAATTACATTTATAGAGCGCCTTTCATGTCGGGAGGACGTCCCAAGGCACTGGGGACAGGAGCTGTATTGATTTGAGATCAATACAAATCGAACGCCAGTCATGACTGGGATTCGCACTTGAGTTTGTTGCGTTACTGAAGCTGCTGACCTGACAAATACCTTCATTTACATTTAAAGTGTTCACAGCTTCTCTTTTCATACATTTGTCTAAGCAATAAATAGCACTGAAATGCATTAATTCATTCCTGTATTGTTTACAGTTTGTTGAAACAATGCATCCATTTTTAGAAGCTGTAATGTTTCCTATTTATGTTTCCCTTCATGTCTATCACACTTTATATGAAGTATGTCATAGAATTACATATCGTTTCAGTTTGGAACAAGTCATTTAGCCCAACAATACTGCATTCAAGCCTCCTTTCCTCTATATACCTCTCTATTGACTCAGCAAAGGATTATTGAATTTGAACGCAGGACCTCTTGATTGGGATACTGGGTTCAAATGCTCTTCCTCTGTGCTATACCTGCACAAAGATTTCTTTATTATTAATTATTATACATGGAGTCCTGTAGTGTATTGGTGAGAACACTTGCCACACAACAGAGAGGACCTGGGTTTGATTCCTGGCCAGGACGAAATGTTGGGCAAGTATACTTTTTCCACATGCCTCTGTTTACCTAGCAGTAAGTAGGAATTTGTTTGTTAGTCGATTGGCGGATCGCTTTTCTGGGGCTAATAATCCTTCCTTCTAAATAAATACATAAAAATTAGAATTTGGTCAACCAATCAATTACTATTTGTGGGACATTGCTGTGCGCAATTCACTGCCGTGTTTCTCCTCCTAAAGTACTGTATATTCAATTCACTTTACAGTATATTCTGTGAAGAGCTTTGAGATGCATAGAACACGCAACATGATAAGGAGCTAAATCAAATACAAGTATTATTATCATTAAGAATCTTGCTCAACTAGTTAACCTTTGCATTTTGAGCCAGAGTTTCTTGAGTTATTCATCCATCAATCCAATTTTTGGCTCATCACAGTCAAAAACTTACGTAAACTGATAAGGCCGAAATTAATGAACTCCCTTAAAATTTTACTGTACTGTTCTTGAGACACTATGTATCATTTCTTCATGCTGCAGCCATTCACACATATACATCTAAAAGTTTCAGCTGAAATTCATTACAGTCAGTACCACAACAATTCATGGAAATGGTGCTTAATTACGAAAGGATGTGGAGAAGATTTACAATCGCCTGCTCTGTGACACTAACCTGCGTGAAGGATAGAATGTAAATGCAAATTGTTGTTGGATGTGTTACATCAACCTCTGCAGCATTTTTTGTGTATACAGTTATATTTAAATAGGATTGAAAATATAAACCCAGAACAATACTTTCAGATACACCAAAACAGTAGAACAAGAGGAAATAGGTTTAGAAATGCAAAGGGTAATTAATGCATAAACACCAATGAGTTTTTCTTCAATCAGACTCATTTAAAAACAGCTTCATGTTGTAATGGCCGGACAATAGGGTTGGTATTCTAGACGGATGAGATCAAAAGCACTGAAAAGCATTTTACATTCCAAATCAATCTTGTTATCCAGTAATCATGTGCAGCCTGTCCCAAAGCAAAGGGAAGGAAATGCATAACCCAACTTTGGCAATGAGACATTGCCAACCAGTGCAGCATCTCCCTGAGAACACAGCATCTCCTCCATTCTAATGGTGGCAGGAAATCAATTAGAAGACCAGGAGATGGCTCAGGAGAGTGAGAGCGAGGATGAAAGTCATTCACAGTACAGTACTCCGATTTAATGAACATCTCACATTCCATCTATCAATGACAACCAAGGAGGGTAATGTTCCACTGTAATCTAATGTAGCGCAACAAAACATTGCTTGGTTGCAAGAGGGTGGGAGGGGGGATGGAGGAGAGGGGGAGAGGTTGAGGGGAAGTCTTTGGATGAATTGATTGATCTTACAGAAGAGGCAAAGTGTAACAAAACTGAGATTACTGTCCTTCTACCACTAGAAGTATGTTTAACTTTTAATCCTCCATTTTGTTCCCCCACTAGGACATATAGAGGAACTGGAATAAAAATGCACAGAAACTGTTTATTTCATACAATTGGACTGTTAGAAGGTGCAAGGCCGTACGCAGGGGGGGTGCGACGGGTGCGTACGCATCCCCCCAAATTATAAAAGGTCCACATTTTCTGGGGTAGAGAATTGTATTTTTTTATCAAATTTAAATACCAAGTAAATTTATTGAACATTTGTGCAACAATCAGTTCTTCAAAACTATGTATAAATTATAAATACACATCTTTGAATGATTTAGTATTAATATAAAATTATCGAGTCGCACACCAGAATCGGCGTCTACCCAAAACATACCGCGTCGATAGACCAGTCCATGACGCGGCGAGTCTGTGACTCGTGATTGGATAAACATAGGCGCCAAGACTCAAATCCATCCTCGTTTGGAAATCATCCCGTATACAGACACAAGGGACAGCACCAATTCTGGAGTTAAAATCATCTTTTCATCTGATCACCGTAAGTAAAAATTACTCAAGTTTTGAGAGGTGTGACTGTAATGCTAGCAAACAATGACAACATATTTACAAGCTTCTGAGAAATTAAAGCTTTTGAGAACCCAACAAAAAAGTTATATGTGTCTGGACGGGAATGCCTATCTTTTAAAAAAGATACTCATGGACGTAGGCCTATGCTTTAGCGCATATTCCACATGGTGTGTCAATTAGAAATCATCCCGTATACAGTCACTACATAAAAAGGTAGCACCACTTTGTGGAAGCTGAAATCGTATTTTAATCTGATAAATGTAAAAATGACTTAAGTTTTGATAGGCGTGTTTCTGAAATATCACGTTTCTTGTTTTGTCTTGATTATCACATTTGATTTATATTATTAAAAATGTATTCCTGTAATTAAAAATTGCTTTTAGAGACGTCCACTGGCATGCAAAAAACATATGACCGCAAAGATAAACAATGCTACTTTATTTCACATTCAGTTTTGTACCCAGAGTGAAAAAACATCAATGTCTCACGAATTTGGCATAAAAATAGTTTCACCGTCATCCGATCGAGCGAACTCGGGCATTGACAACCACACTTCTCCACTGATCCCTTCTCTCCATGCAGCCTGAACACTCCCGCCTGCCAATACCCCAATCGTGCTCCAGAGTATCGATGTAGGTTAGGGCCGGTCTACCTCGTGTTCTGTGACCGTGCAATGGTTCCCATAGGATAGTAGGACTATGGACAGTTTCCTCCCGGCTTCTCCAGCTATGTCCGCTAAACCTAAGACGCCTCTGCGGTAATGTCTGTGATACCAGTGTGGTAGTGTACCATATAGCTCACTATTTGTCAGATGCTGTCGCCAGTAAACGTTCAGGGCGTCTCTTACAAGCCTGGTATATACCTCACGAGTCACCTAATCTCCTGGTCGAGGTTTGCCTAAGTGTCCAGCATTCTGCTCTGTATAGGAGCGACTTTCAGCACTCGCGTTAATGCACATTCATTATAATATGGAAATCGATATTGGTAAAGCGGTTGACGTATTGGCTTCAAAGCGACCGAGGCCGAAAATGGACCGAATACGGAACGCTGTTAAAGAATTAATTTCCCCTCCCTTATTTTTTCAAGTATTTTTTCGTCAAGTCAGTATTGCTTGATGGGTCACTGCCTTTCATTTTGATTCTAAATAAATAAATAAAAACTAACTGCACTATTGCTCACAGTTCAATGATATTTTCAGGATAATGCTGATAACAGGCTTGTAACATGTGTGAATTAACTGTTTGACACTGATTTTCAGTTTCTGTATATTTTCTTGTCTTTTATAAAATTTGCTTTGCTGGAATATCTGAGCACATCATTCATACTTTACTCTTACATTATTGTTCATTACAGTCCGAAAGAAATTTAGTCTTAGGATAACAATGCAGAACAACTTATTAATTACCGTCAATCTGTAGTTTATGATCATTTTCTCTATACGCATACATTTATCAAGCATTCGTCATTGTACTGTGTTAATTGGATTGTAATTTACTTTATCGTTCGCATTCCTTACATCATCGAGTCAACAATCGTGTTTGCTTTTATCGGCGAACACATTCGACCTTCCCAATTAGACACGGACTACCGGGGAAAATAAAAACACTGAATAAATAATGATGCTCTTAAACACCAAGGGCATGAAACATTTACCGTTCATATTGGATCTTCTGAATCGATTAAATAAGACCTCAAACTGTGTAAAACGTCGGAGCCTCGAGGGGGCTTCGGGGGCAGCCCCCAAGCCCCCGGCCATCGTTGGTCCCATCACTAGCAATTCGCACCCCCCCAAAAAAAATCCTGCGTACGGCCCTGAGGTGATAAGTTAAAAGCAAGTTACTACGTACAGAAAGCAAGAATAGGAAAAGCATGTATACAAAGGTTAAGTAATGACTGCAATGGGTTGCCAGTAAAGATAGCTAAGGCCAGGACCCTGGATTCATTGAAAAAAATGGCTTTACTTTATGATGGTAGGCTGGTAGGATGAGTATTCAGGAGGGATTAGATCAGTTAGGCTACAGGGCCTTCCTCTTCCAAACTAATCTTGTGATTTGTGGAAACATAGTCACAGTTCTACTGCCTTGAGACCTTCATACTGTAATTTTATTACTTGCAGACAAAATGGATTGCTTAATTGCTAAAGCATAGGCCCCGTGTTAGTAATGTTCAAGATGATTCTTTAGGAATTTAAGTGCTCTGAGATGATACCCTGTATGGAGGGTGCTATATAAATGTAAGCTGTTGTTGTTGAATTGGAATGTAGTCTGTACTGATCAGTTCCATATGAACCATAAGTAACTGCCTCTTTCATAAAACAAAATATTTGTTTCTCTTTTGCTACTATTATGCTCGTATGCGCTGTTTATAGCAATAATAATCCTGGCATTTGATATAGCGAAGTCCTGTAGCTCAGTGGTAAGAGCATTCGCCTTACAAGTGCGAGACCTGTGTTCGAATCCAGGCAGGTCATGGCGAAACCTTGGGCAAGTTTCCTTACGCCTAATAATAATCCCTCCAAAAACAAAAACAATAATAAAATTGGTCATTTCAATCCACGACTGTTCATAGGATACTGCTGTGCACAATTGGCTGCTGTGTTTCACCCACTAGTATGCAGTCTTTCCACTTTACTGTGAAGCACTTTGAGACGTCTAGAAGACGCAAAATGCAAGGAATATTATTATTATAGAGCCTCCATCACATCATCGAGATGTCTCAAACGGCTTCACAGGATTTACTGTAAAATATAGTGTATATATAGTGTATACTGTGTTTTTTCTAGTTGAATGTAGCAGCCAATTTGTGTACAGTAATGTCTCACAAATAACAGTGAAGACAATCGCTAATTTCATCTGGGTGATTGCTGGCCACGAAATTGGCAGAAACTCCCTTCTGTCTTTGAATTGCGTCATACTCTAACTTTATTAATGGATCCTCACTAGAAATTTTATCCCTTGATCCACCATCGGCAGCCATGCATTCAGCTACTATGCCCCGAAACTTTGGAACTCCTTACATCAACCCCTTCGCCTCACCCCAACTTTTCCATCCATAGATTGCACCTGAAGACGTTTCTCTTTTACACCCATCTTCCCCTGGCTCAGCCTCACACTCGGCATTATGAAGTGCTCTGAGATGTCACCCAGCTTGGAGAGCGCTATATAAATGCAAGTTGTGTTTGTTGCTGAATAAGCACGTCAGGTTGATTTCAAAAGAGGGATATCACAGAGTACATAAGTAGAAATAACGTTAGCACTGATTACTTTAGATTGATTTGGAAGTCATGTCTGGGTCTGAACAGAGCACAATGGAATAGGTTTACTTAGCTACTGCTTAAAGTATTAACCAGTGGATGGATAAAACCATTTGAGTTTTTATTTCATTCTTGATAGGAGATGTCTCAGAGGGTCCTTTGTAGAGGTATATAACATGTTCAATAGAGGAGACTTACAGAGTACACAAGTGCAAATAAGGTTAACTCTGTGTACTTCAGCCTGATTCAGAAGTCATGAGTGATAGCTAAAGTTTTGACAAACGACAGCAAGACGAAAGGTCACATAAATCAACCGGGCAATACATAATGTGACACAGAGGGACAAATGAGGTGTGAAGCCTTTCACACCAATTAACTTAATGTCAGACAATTAGAGGCAGTATTTAAGCCAATTAGAGGCAGTATTTAGGCCAAGGAAAAGCAGTAAAATAATTATGAATAATCCAGTCAGATGATTTCTTTTACCAAATAAATCAGATTTCCTAAAATGTATTTTTAAAGATGCAGTCAGGTGACAGTGGTCACCAGAGCCCAAAGGTTGAGGGCTCATCCTAAATAACAGACATAATAAATGTCTCACAAACTGAAAGACCAATTTTATTTGGGAGATTGTTGGCCAGAACACCTGGAGAAACTCCCTTCTCTTTTCAAATAGTGTCACTGGATCTTTAATATCTATTTGAACAGCAGTCAGACATCAGGTTACCATCTCATGCAAAGGATGGCACCTCTGACATTTCAGCACTCCTCCAACACTGCATTGAGTGTCAGCCGAAAATGTGTGAGTTCAAATTCTTGATATTGGACTTGAACCCAAAACTTCTGACTCAGAGTCGAGAATACTACTAGCTAAACCAGACTGATATCTGTGTTGACTCCTGAAATAGGAGAGGAGCTGACATTATACCTAAAAACAAACCCATGGGATTCAATAAAATCTTATTTCAACAAAACGCCACCACAATAATAATAATAATACAGAGCATTCAAAAGAGCACATAGCAGAATATACTATAAATAAACTTCCAAAATTATAATTGTCATTTTCAAACAATTAATTGATGGAGTAGTTTAAGCAGTTATCGGAGACCCTCCTGATTGGCTCGCGTCAGCGCCTCCGCACCTCGGGCGCTGGCAGCATCATCATCTACGTGCTGCGCACTCAATGTTACACTGATTGAGATGATATCTTAGAATTACAGTCTTTGGCCAACAGTTCATTTAAACTGATCACTAGCACCCATAGGATGGAAAAAACTGAGCTCACAAGTTGCAGCAAGGGAAATGGATTTGTTCAGGATTGCTTTGATTCCCATGAAACATTAACTGAAGAATCTTCTATTCATTGTTATTATGTAATACAATATTTGTGAAATATTGGCTCATCAGGGTGGCTGCTTATTTATCTAGTTTCACTTCTTTGCTGCTGCAATTCCTTAATGGTCACCTCACTAATGCAAGGAATTCGATCTTGATGAAAGGGAAAATGACATGGTATTTATCTTTCCTAAATCCATGTGTATCTCCCATCAGCTGATCACAGGGTCTGCAAGCATAGATGATAAAATAGAAAATGCTACACCAAAAAAGGCAATTAAACTTCTTTCTGAGTACCATTTATCCATACGTACACTGCATGTGTTGTAATGAATCGCTTCAACTTTGGCAGAAATGGGTTGAGCTGAGGTAATCATGTTGAACCCATGCTCCTGACACCAAACAGGAGTGAGATTTATGGCCGATGTAGTGAAAAATGCTGGATGTGAATCGCACTGCGCTGACTCTTTCAATGCAATCTCTCAGGTGGTTATTGGAACTTCTCAGGAACTTTTCAGCAGACAGGCTCATCTATAATACTTTTAAAAATAAACACACCACTTGTGTGTACAGCTAAACACATGCACAGAACTGGATGTTTGTTTTCCCATTGCACCTACATCAGATAAAAATAATGATCCTTGATTGCATTTGATAGTGTATCCTATCATATCATTGAAACTTCTCAAATTAGTTCACAGGATTTAGTGCAGAATGTAGTGACTGTTTATTTCTATGTGAATGATGATACTGTATAGAGTGGAAAGTATAAGTCAGACGACCCTCTCTACCATACTATCCTGCTGGGAGAGACACAATTTTGCTTCCATCTATACAGTATACACTTAGCACAATAATAATAGTAATCCTTACATTTGATACTGAAGATGACATCTGTAAAGTGGATTTACTGGAGAGTTTGTAGGCGAAAGTTTGGCAGCCAATTGGGGACCAAATTATTTATTTAAAAAAAATTTGTTACCATATGGTAAAGTATTTAGTTGTAAGTTGGTTTAGAATTCTGAGATGTTTCACATATGCAGCAGGCATTGGTAGTAAAGCATTTCAACATATTCTAACATAATCAGTAATGTATGGGTCATCCTCGACCAAGGATTCCCACCAACCATGGTAGTGAAGACACTTGACCGTGTCCATCCGATTTCCCGCACCTCTGCCCTCACCCCTTTCCCCCCCATCGCGGAATCGTGATAGGGTCCTCTTGGTCCTCACTTACCACTCTACCAGCCTCATTATTCAACACATCATCTGTAGAAACGTCCGACACCTGCAACGTGACCCATCCACCAAGGATATATTTCCCTCCCCTCCCCTCTCCGCATTCTGAAGGGACTGTCTCCCAGCCAGTTCTGGATTAATGCTGCCAATGTCCCTTTTATGCCGAGGGCTTCTATTTTCCTTTCAAGACTCTTATGCGGCACTTCGTCAAATAACTTTTGAAAGTCCATATAAACTACACCAACTGCACTACATTCATCCGCCCTCTCCGTCACCTCATCAAAAAACTCTTATCAGATTGGTTAGGAAGGAATTGCTTTTAACAAATCCATGCTGGCTGTCCTTTATTAACCCATATTTTTCTTAGATTTATTTTGTCCCAGATTATAGTCTCTAGACTTGTACAGGGGAGTAACATTAGCAACCTTCCGGTCCTCTGGCACCACCCCAGTGTCCAAGGAAGATTGAAAGACTGTGGCCAGAGCCTCTGCTATTTGCACCCGTAGTTCCCTTAGTAACCTACGATGCATCTTGTCCGGGCTGGGTGACTTATCTACCTTGAACACCATCAACCGTTTTAGTACTTACTCTCTATTTAAACTGATAATTTCCAATTCCTCTACCCTCTCGTCTGATACTGTGGCATCCTCTTCTTTTGTGAAGATAGATGCAAAGTACTCATTCAGTACATCAGCCCAGCCCTCTGCCTCCACAATAAGATATCTAGTTTGGTCCCGAATTGGCCCCACCCTACCTTTGACTAACCTTTTATTCTTGATATGCTTGTAAATTACCTTAGGGTTCCCTTTAATGTTACCTGCTAATATTTTCTCGTATAATCTCTTTGCCCCTCTTATTTCCTTTTTCAGTTCTCCTCTGTACTTTCTATATTCAATTTGGTTGTCTTCTGAATTTTGGGCCTGACATTTGTTCTGTTTTATTTTAGTCCCAATTTCCTTAGTCATCCAGGGAGGTTTGGATGCTTTACTTTTTCCTTTTGTGGGAATGTATTTGTTCTGTCCCCAAACTATCTCCTCCTAAAAGACTTCCTAGTGCTCTTTAGCTGTTTACCTGCCAATCCTTTTTCCAGTCCACTTGGCTAGGTCCCTTTTTAACTCACTGAAATTAGCCCTCTTCCAGTTGAGTATCTTTACCTTTGATTGTTCCTTGTCTCTTTGTCTCTTTCCATATGTATTCTGAATCTAATAATGTTGTGATCACTATTACGTAGATGCTCTCCTACTGTTCTATGATCTGAAAATCCTGTTAAACGTGATGTTCCCCACTTTTTGGGTTATTTTAATCTACGCCAACCCAGGTTAAAGTGAAGGCTGACCTTTTAAATCATCAAAATATTCCTGCCATTACAGCTTTTCTTGATGTCTCTGCCCTATCAAGATCCTTTCTATCCCTGACATCCTAGATTACGCTTCCCATTTTACACACATGCTTTCCTGAAATGTTATTTAGTTTTCCAAGATCATATCCCTAATAAGTCACATCCACTTTTTATTCTGTCAGCAACTCACCTTAAGGCATGACAGTTTTGCAAATAAAAACATGGTAACCTTCAGTTTGCATAGTTTTTTCACATTTTCCATTAGTTGCTGTTTGGGGCGCCTATTTGTGCAATTGCAAACAGACTGTGACATAATGCTGGCAGAAAGGAAGTCATCATTCAGAGAATTTGGATGTAAAGATGCTCACAACACTTGCCTCATAATAGACACTAATTTAGATACATTTTTTGTCCCTTCCTCATTAAGAATTCCTGAAATTGCTCGCAAATGTTTGCGTAGACGTGATTCATCCAATCAATTTCCAGAATCGTGTTTCCTTGAGTTGACATAAAGTATTTTTGATCTTTAAAATGAATTCCCCCACGGTATTAATTAAGAAATCCCATGAAAAGATGCCGCAAAATTATCCCTACCTTGAGTTTTCTTTACATGGAAATCGATAAGGTGGGAGTTTACGTAAAATTTAAAAATAGATACAGAGGAATTAATTCAGAGGGGGTAAAAGGAGGGAGTTGGAAAGGTTAGGGGGAATACTTACTGAGGGCTCAGCCACCAGTGTATGAACCATGGGACTAGTAATAACATTGATTTACCACGACATTGGAGTGCACCACCAAATGTTGTTGACTGATCAGTCGTTGTACGTCTACAAATAATTTTGAACATTACAACAACTTGGATCTATATAGAACCCTCCACGCCAGACGGCATCTCAGAGCGCTTCATAATAGTGGAGCCCGATGCCAAGCCAGGGGGAGTGGGGGAAGGTGACAGGAGGTGCGGTCGAACAGAAAGGTCCTCAGTCACGACCTGAAAATGGAAAAGGATGGGGTGAGTTGGAGGGATTGAGGGAGGGAATTACAGAGTTTTGGGGTGTAGTGACTGAAACCATGGCCACTAATTCGGATTCAGGGGACAAGGAGGAAGCCAGACCCAGTAGAGCAAAAGCAGCAGGTAACTGCTTTGAGGAGAGAGGAGGTTAGAGAGGTAGGGGGGCTGCAGAGGAATGGAGTGATTTAAACACAAGAGTGAAGATCTTGAAGTTGATCCTCTATGTGACAGGGCGCCAGTGAGGTCTGTGGTAATCAGGGAGCGAAGTTTGGTTCGAGTGAGAATGCAGGTGGCGGAGTTCTATATGAGCTGGATTTTGTGAATGTTGGCAGATGGGAGACTGGCGAGGAGGAGTTGCTTTTTGTTGCTTATTCATGTCATAAATTTATTATATTAGTTGCTTTTTGTTGCAATTTTATTTTTAACCTGACAAAAAATTGCCAATTATGATTAACTTGTACCCATGAGACCTGTGCAAATAACTACAATTTGTAATATTTGTATCCTAACATAGATCCTGCCTGTAACAACCCCAAGGAGGTCTCATCTTAGAATACAATCTGATGCTTAAGAGTTTCCAAACTAAACAGAGTTCCACGTAGGGAACGGCGATATGGGATTTTTCTGGATATGGATATATCGGTTTGCTCATACCTGCTTAAACCGATCTATCGAGTTTTTATACTGCGCATGCGCGTGCATTCGAAGTGCGCGTGCATTGATGGCGCGCGCACATTTATGGTGCGCGCTCAGTCGCGGTGCGCGCGCATTGACGGTGCGTCCGCACTGACGATGCGCGCGCAGTCGCGGTGCACGCACATTTCGAAATGCGTGCTCTAGGTCCAGAAAGGTTGTAATGTTGGTGTCAAGGTCTGTTGAATTATACGATGTTGTTTGCTCCCGACCTCCCCCTCTCCTTCTCTCCCTCCTCTCCTCTCTCCTTCTCTCCCTCCTTTCCCCCTCTCCCTCCCTCCCTCCCCCCTCTCCTTCTCTCCCTCCTCTCCTCTCTCCTTCCCCTCTCTCCTTCTCTCCCTCCTCTCCTCTCTCCTTCCCTCCCTCCTTTCCCCTCTCCTTCTCTCCCTCCCCCTCCACTCTCCCTCTCTCCTCTCCCTCCTCCCTGCCTCCTCTCGCTCCTTTCCCCCTCTCCTTCTCTCCCTCCCTCCCCTCTCTCCTTCTCTCCCTCCTTTCCCCTCGCTCCTTCTCTCCCTCCTTTCCCCCTCTCCTTCTCTCCCTCCCTCTCCTCTCTTCCTCTCTCCTTCTCTCCCAACTTTCCCCCTCTCCCTCCCTCCCCTCTCTCCTTCTCTCCCTCCTTTCCCCTCGCTCTTTCTCTCCCTCCTTTCCCCCTCTCCTTCTCTCCCTCCCTCCCTCTCCTCTCTTCCTCTCTCCTTCTCTCCCTCCTTCCCCCTCGCTCCTCCTCTCCCTCCTTTCACCCTCTCCTTCTCTCCCTCCCTCTCCTCTCTTCCTCTCTCCTTCTCTCCCAACTTTCCCCCTCTCCTTCTCTCCCTCCTTTCCCCCTCTCCTTCTCTCCCTCCATCTCTAAACACAAAATAGAACACACACACACCAAAAACAAAATCTAGAGATTTATTCTCCTCCATTTCTTGCTTGAAAGTAGCATGTAATGTCCACGTGTAAATGAGATCTATTACAATAGAAAAGAGAGAGACAGACAGTCTGACTGTTAGAGTTACAAGCCAGATTATCACTGCTTCTATGTGTGTGTCTGACTAGACACACACAGCAGTGATAATCTGGCTTCTAACTCTCTCACACACAAAAATAACACTTACAGCCACAAAATGCCACTTATTTTTATGTAGTCTGAAGTCTGAATTAATGTCCTTCGCCATTGGCAAGCTCTCCTTTGCTATGCAAAAAGTGACAGCGTTCGTGATACTTTGTCACTTTTTGTCCCCTCTCTGGTACAATGTTCTCCTCTTAAATAAAGCAGGAATTATTTGAGCTGCACTGGCCCCACTACCTGTCGCTTTCTCCGAAGCGCTGGTTCGACTTCCTGCTGTTGTCGACAATGATTTCGCTCTGAGGGCAGCGTGCTGGGCGGGGTGGTGCTGCTTAATGTGTTGTCGCAGGTTGCTCGTGCTCGAATCAGATGTCTTAACCAAGACCTTGCAAACTGTACATCTATACACACCATTACTGACTGCATTGTTTTCAAAGTAGTCCCATATGGGGCTTCTTTCCCCATGATGAGAAAGGTAAATTTGCAAACTACAATTTTCAGCGATGCGACTTTGTTAAGACGCCACGACTCACGTCGAGTATACGCAGTAAAGTGTGCGTGCGCATCGGATGTGCGCGCCCGTTAATTGTGCGCGCGCACCGAATGTACGCGCATTCCATGCTCTAGATCTAGGAGGTTGCAATGCGGGCGACAAGGTAAGCTGGAAAAGATCGCATTACACTGATAATACCAACAATATTGATATATTGCCAGGAACGATATTAAAAATATATCGATGTATATTTTTAAAATCGAATCTCTCGATATAACCGTTTTTTTAGAATCACCATATCGGCATACCGATCTGAAAATCATATCGGGTTTAATCGAAAAACCGATTAATCGCCGTTCCCTAGTTCCACGTCATATTTTCCAAAGCAAATAATTTCATTTCAATGGAATGCACTGCCTGAAAGGGTATGGTAACAGATTCAATAATAACTTTCAAATGGGGATTGGATAGATACTTGAAAACAAAAAAAGTGCAATGCTATAGGGAAAGTGGGGATTGGGACTAATTGAATAGCTCTTTTGACACAGGCACCGTGGGCTGAATGGCCTACTTCTGTGCTGTAGGTTTTTATGAATGCACCTTGCTTAACCTTGCAAGGTTATGGGGAGAGAGCTGGGGAGTGGGATTAAATTGGGAATTAAATTGCTCTTTTTAAAGAGCCAGCATAGACTCGATGGGCCCAATGGCCTCCTTTTGTGCCATAAGATTCTATGATTCTAACTAATTCCAGAGAGCATGAGGCACTGATTGGTGAGAGTCAAGGCTTGAGGGCACCAGAGGGTGTAATTTTGATTGCAGATTGCAACTTCATCTCTGGGTTAGTATATTATTGTATACTCAGTGCATTTGCTTACTTTGCAATATAAGTTAAAAATTCACAAAAATATGTTATCTTCAATAAGCAGGGAATCTATGGTTTGAATACACAGTGTATGCTCTTTGAAACATTATTACCATGTCATAATAATGTGCTACAAGCTTCACTATAGTTTTATACTGAGCACAACAATAAAAGATTCCTTTCTGAAGGATTGATCTGTGAAATTGATAGTGTGTTAGTACAATGAAATCAGCCATGTACAGAATAGTATCATGCTCCTGCTGTTTGCCATTTGGATAGGAAGAGGAGAAGCAAAATTCCCGATAAGAACCATTCTCCATGAATGTTTTATTTTACAGGTGAGAAATCAGCTGAATGCTGATCTAAACTTGTTACGACATGTTTATTGACATTCAGAACACATAAATCTTGTTTTAATACTGATGAATTTTGACACTGCGTTTCAGCAAGACAAATGAACAAATGTAAAGTAAAACTAATCACTGTCAGGAGGAAATGAAAAATATATGACCAGAATTTCCTTCCAGAAAGATGCTTTATTACCAGGCTGAGGATCCCGCAGGAAGAGTTATAGGAGAATTTATTCAAACCAAATGAAACTTGCAAAGACACCACAGTCAAAAGACTCATGAAGTTATAAAGGATTGCATCTGAAGAAGTTATGGGTGTACTTTTTAAAAACAAACATTATTCACAGGAATGCATTCTATAATCCTTGCAAATCCCATAAAATCATAAATGTTTAGGCCCCAGGAATGGTCATATTTAAGATCAAGTACATTGTATTTGTTTCAACTCAAACTTGCATTACATTGATGAATTCTGCAGGAAATTCAATGAATATGAAAGACCATAGCAGCTCCTCCAAACATTATGGCTCAGATAGATCACCGTTTCATGCAACGTTGAGCATTGACTATCTCTACTGACAGTGGTTCCATGCTCTGTGACAACAACAAAAACAACAAAATTACATTTGTATAGCATCTTTCACGTCTGGAGGATGTCCCAAGGTGCTGGACAGCCAGTATTTCAGACTCAAGCTGAGGTCGAGATCGGGGAGGGTGGAGGGAAAGGAGAGGATTTGGGCTGAGCGATGGGACCATCGAGGAGGAGGATTTTGAGACAGGATATGAAGGAGATTAAGGAGGCGGGTGAGGTGAAGGGACTGTGGGACGAAATTCCAGAGGTTAGGGGCAAAGTGGCTAAAGACTCGCCTGCTGATGGTGAAGCGGGTGGTTCGGGGGACATGGAGCAGGCCAGAGCTGCCAAGTGGAAGGAGTGGGCAGATTGATAGGGGCCAGCAGGTCAGAAAGAGGAGGGGGCAATGTGATGGAAGGCCTTGAAATTGAGGACAAGAATCTTTTTGTTGTTGAATTTGATTCTCTTAGAAGCCAGTGGAGCTGGGCGAGAGTGGGGGTGATGGGGTTGCCTGGAGCGGGAGAGGACATGAACTGTAGAGTTTGGGATAATATGCATCTGCAGGAGGGAAGAGGTGGGGGGGGGCTGTAAAGGAGGGAATTGGGGACGGGAGGCTGAAAAGAAGGAAGTTTGCTGTCGAGCCTTGAGGTGAAAACCGGGTGTGTCAGGGTTTCAGTGGCCTGTGGGGTGAGGCAATTATGGAGACAGAAGATGTTGTGGAATTGGTGGAATGTGGTGCTGGTCATCGTATGGATATGGGGGAGAAAGGACATTTCAGGGTCACACAAGACACCCAGATTCTTGACAATCAGGAACGCCTCAGTTTTGCTGACGCTCACCTGTAGAAAGTTGTCTCTCATCCAGGACTTGATGGCTGACAGGCAATCTATCAGGAAACAAGTAGTTCTGGAATTGAGGGTGGAGACAAAGAGGTAGAGTTGGGTTTCATCTACATACATATGGAAATTTACTCATTCTGAGGATGATGCCACCATGTGTAGATTGAAGAGGAGGGTACTAAGGACAGAGCCCTGAGGAATCCCGCAAGAGACGATGCGGGGCCTGCAAGTAAACCTGTGCTCTGTGCTCCATACAACAACCACTTGCATTTGTGTAGCGCCATTCAGATGGGGCTGCATCTCAGAGTACTTAACAGTGTCGGAGCCTGAACCAAGCTTAGGGGAGGTAGGAGATGACCGTAAGCATGGTCGAACAGGTCTTCAGTCATGATCTAAAAGAGGGGAAGTAGGGAGCATGGTGGAGGGATTGAGGGAGAGAATTCCAAAGCTTTGGGGAACAGTGGCTGAAAGCGTGACTGCAGAAAGTTAGAAAGAACATTGTTCTCCACCAGAATCTGTGGAATATGAAAGGCCTTTTTTTCTGGAAAATATTTGCTTTACTGTATCTATTAAAGTCTTTCAGATTGTAATTGAAAATGTTTACTGTATTGTTCAATTGTCCAGAGAGGGAGGCATTTGCCATTTCATTTGCACTCTGTGTATTGGACACAGAAAAAGACAGCTTAAAAACATTTCAGCAATGCGGCCTCAGCTGCCACCTGAGACGTGCTCTTTACCTACTCCTTATTGTTACATTTGGGTGCAGCCAGCAATGACCTTTCAAGACTGAGTTTGCAGAAAGCCTTCTGTTATTCAGTCGGTTGGGAGGCAACTGCAGTATGTGATGTGAACCCATAAATATTTGTGTTACAGTTTCATTGCCTGCATCTCTCTATACTCAGGACCTTTAAAGGTCTTTTATGGAAGATGTACTCCTTAAGGGTAATGACTTAAGAAATAATTACGAAGAAATAATTACTGCATCACTAAGCTGCATGCATCCTTGACTGATTATATTAAAAAGGCTTATTTACTGTGTTATTTCATTCTGAATGTAAAATGATCCAAAATGATTCCTCAGATGCCCAGCTAAAAATAAATACCTGTACCCGTATTTACAAATGACTTGCATTTAAATCATTTTGGAATGGTGAGCCAAGTTTCATTTCTTTTCTTGAATTTAGTCCAAGTATTTTGCTAATTTCTTCGCTATTAGTATATGTCTAGTCCTGGTCCATACTGCTTGTCTGCGTGTGGGTATAGGACTTGGTTAATAATCACTACGCTTGATACAGCGCCTTATTACATCTTTGAAACGTCTCAAAGTGCTTCACAGGATATGCTGAAAAGTTAATTCATTGTATATTTTGTGACTGAAACGTGGCGAATTGCGCTCAGCTGTGCCTCACAAACAGTCGTGGATGGATTGACCAATTTATTATTTTTTTGGAAGGAATTATTCCAGCCCTGACTGGTTTTCCCAGGATAAAATTAATCTTCCCATGCAAATCCAGCTGAGACCAACAAACATAACACACAAGCAGGATTTGAACCAGGTTTGTGAGTGGCAGCTCTATCCATTATGTGTATCAGCTTAACTCAGTTGGTAACACTCTTGCCTCTGAGTCAGAGGGTTATGGGTTTCAACCCTCACAACAGTATTTGGAACTCATGAAGTCCCACAAAATGTATTTTTTCCATTAGTTACTAAAAATGTTTCTGCTATTGTTTCTAGGATATTAATTCCCTCTGTTTTCATCTTTTCATCGAAACTTGCATGTCGTATTGGTAAAGTTACTTCAAAGTTTCAAGTAAAATATCTGAGTTGTTTTCTTTTCCTCCTTTCCCGTGGCATTATTCAAAATGAGAAGGGAGCTTCTCCCAGTGTCCTGACTAATTATGCCCAGATTAAAATCGTTAAAGATCCCATGGCACTTAACAAAAAGAAAATAATATTTTTCATGGTGTCCTGACCACCAATCCCTGAGATAAAGTTGGCCATTCATTAATAATAATAATAACCTTTGCATTTGTTATGGTGCTTTTCATGTCAGTATGATGTCCCAAAGCACTTCGCAGGATTTATCTGGCAGTCAATTTATGCACAGCAATGTTCCACAAAGCAACCATGAAATAAAATGAACAAATTGTTTTGGGGGCATTGTTGTACAGGGCACCGGGAGAAACTCCCTTCTTGTTTTGAATAGCACCATTCATAGCTGTTTGTGGGCAACTTGGCTGTTGTATTCACTTCTAAATATAGTCACTACACGTTGCTGTTTTTTTTTGATGGTATGATAAGGGGCTACATCAAAATGCATCGATCATTGTATGTCTCAATGGAATCTGTGTTTAATGCATGCAGTGTTTGCAAGAGCAAACTAAACCAATTTAGACATTTTGATGGTGCCCTTTTAAGTGTAGGTGAAAAGTCAACTAAATGATTTGCTTTGTCTCATTTGTACCACCGATGCACAACCCACATTATGAAAATAACTTTGGAGTAGCCTTTCACATTTAATTATTCTTTAAAAAAGCCATATCCTGGGGAAATATTGACCTTTACTCTGCTTTTGCAGCTGGGCATAAATGTAGGAAATACACAACAAGCTGATGAGAGTCTGACAGAAAAAATGGTTAATGTTTCAGGTTTGACCTTTCATCAGAACTGTGGTTCACAGTCAAATCATTAACCTCTCCTCCTTCAGATGTTGTTTGACCTGCAGCTTATTTCCAGTGTTTCTGTGTTTTAGTTCAGGTTTCCATCATTTTGCAGCTTTCTTTTTATCATTGTTTAAATGTATATGGTCTTTGGCAATCCCATCATTCTGAAGTATGTGATTCAACAACAACGACGACAACAACCAACAACAACAACTTTGATTTATATAGCGCCCTCCACGCCAGATGGCGTCTCAGAGTGATTCCCTTAAGGAGGTGGAAACTAACAACCAGGTTTTGTTGTGTACCCCAAAATGTTCCATTGTTAATAGCAGTGAATATAAAGGAAGGATATTACTGGAAATAAACTGCAAGGCCGGAATTCTATTCAATGAGTTAGTGTAGTGGAGATGAACAATGCTCATACTGGTGATAAAGGGATAATAATCCTTGCATTTGATATAGTGCCTTAATACGTTGTTAATACCCGTAAAAGCACTTCACAGAATATATTGTAAAGTGACTGTGTATTTTGTGGGCAAAACTGTGTATTCAGTGTCTTAGGATGTGAAAGGTGCTATACAAATGTAATCTGTGGTTGTTCATATTTTGTGGATGATGGAGAATGATTAGATAAGGTGGGTTCTTCAACCCTGAAAACAGATCATTATAGAGCTAAGTAAGATATTAAAGAGGTTAGAGAAAGTAAAACCATACTGATATTTTCAGATCTGTCAAGAGAGCAAAGGATAAATAAGCCCAGGTTCAGGGTTGTGAATGTCAATTTTAGGACAGACACCAGGAAGTGTTTCTTTATGCAAAGAGCAATCAGGAAACAGGTGGAGGACTTAATACTTAAATATAAGATAAACATCTAAAAATAATAATCCTTTGATTTGAAATGATGCTTTATCGCATCAAAAATTCTCAAAGTACCTATTTGCAGGATCTTTTGCAAAGTGTAGTGACTGTGTTTCTTGTAAATGAACACAGCGGTCAATTTGCACCTTTAATATTCTACAAACAGCCATAAAGTGACTAGCCTTGTGACTAAAGTGATATTTGAAAGGAACTTCTGACAATATAATTAGCTATGAAAGAAAAGCTATATGATTGATTTTGTCATGATAACAAATAATAAACCTTACATATGGTACAGAACCTTTCACATTGAGAGAGTATCCCGAAGCGCTTCACAGGATATACTGTAAAATGTAGTGCCTGAATATCTTTTCAATCTCATCCAACCAATCTAATCTATTTTTACACAATTATACTTTGGTAAATGTTATAGTGACTCAGTACCTGAAAATATGTGGTATTATATGAGGTACTGTAACAAAACTTATTTTTTACAACAATTTACCTTGCCCTTTATGCAGTACAATGCCATGGAACACATCACAGTGTTGGGGTCATGGAAGGTGTCCATAGGTACGGTTGAAGAGGTTTTTTTACACAGGATTTGAGCATGGATAAAGAGCGGGGGCAAGAAAGAGGGTAGGAAGAACGCATCCCAGTAGTGAGGGGTACAATAGTTGAAGGCTTGGCTACTAGTATTGGTCTAGATGAGACAGAATCTGGAGGACACAACAAGCCTAAGTTAGCCTAGCAGAGGCAGAGAACAGAAGAGTGGGTTTGGAGAAGTTCAGAGATACTAAAGTGTGAAAAGATTTATAAATAAGGATGAGGGTTAAAGTTGATACATTGGAAGATAAGGAGCCAATAGAGCCTGTTAAGGATTGAGGTAAGGCGCATTCGGAGTTTGGTGCAAGTGAGGATGGGGTGGGAGAGTTTTGAATTTGTGGAGCTTGTGGATGGTGGAACCAGGGAGCCCAGCGAGGAGAAAGGACCATAAACAATATTATAATATCGGCTCGAAGAAAGATTATCTCCAGTTGATCGCAACTGGTTTTCAAAAAGCAATAATCATTAAATTTATTTTCTGTTCAAAATGAAAATTAAGCTGAATTGCTAAAAGATAATGCAAATAATAATTGACAGAATTATTTGGAGATATAGTGTATATCCCTGGATTTTAACTGTGCAACCAGCAAGCATCATTTAAATGAATAATTCTAACACTAACATCAACTGTGCATTCTATACTGTAGTACAAAACCAAGTTAATTAAAGTTCAGACCAATCTCTTTCATTTCTGTTTAATTTGTGCCTGAAGCAAGCAATGAACTTCAAATTAGCCATGTGTACTAATGTAAACTCAGATGAGGCCAGCTTCCATCAAAGCTATTTGTTACACATTTTCAGGCATAAATCTAATGCCCCACTAAACAATAAAATGAATGCTCTTTATTTTCAGTTGATAGTTCAGCCATACAAATGTATAACGTATTCAGCCTCCATATGGGCACTGGAAAGCAGTGGAACATTTTCTGCAGAAAAGTACCCTTTTATCAGGAGGTTATACTTTATATTTCTGTTTATTAAAACACAAGTTTAGAATTTAATCTGTACCTCTGCTGTGTGAATCATATGTCTAAAACATGAACATGAAACACATAGGTCATCTATTGTGAAGAAGGTAAATCATAAAATCATACAGCACAGAAGGAGGCTATTCGGCCGATTGTGTCTGTGTTGGCTTTTTGAAAAGAGCTGTTCAAATCAATCCCACTCCCCCCGCTCTCTCCCCATAGCCCTGCAAGCTTGTCCTCCCCACATAATTATCTACTTCTCTCTTGAAAGTTGTTTAATGTTGGTTAATGTTACAAAGAGAAGGGATGGTGGAATCTGAAAACAGGTCTAATATTGCTCAAAACTACTATCCATGCAAATATTGTCTTCTTCATTCTTTTTGCCTCTTCCCCCAATGTTACTGTTTCATAATAATATTCCTTTCATTTTATATAGAACTTTTCACTCTTCTAGATGTCTCAAAGCACTTACAGAATACACTGTAAAGTGAATTTGACTGTACAGTATATTTGTGGGCGAAACCCGGCAGCCAATTGCGCACAACTGTGTTCCACATACAGTCGTGGACCAGTTTATTATTGTTCTTTTTCTTGAAAGATTATTATCAGGCATGTGGAGCAAGGAAACATGTCCAAGTTTTCGCCCTGCCTAGACTAGAACCCAGACCTCTCACTTGTAAGGCAAGTGCTATAACCGCTGAGCTACAGGATTCCACTATGACACGATTTCACAGGCACCAGCTGAACTCTAGTACCTTGCCCAAGTGGCTATTCTTTATTTGTGAGCCATGATCAGTGGTGGCCAACCTGTGGCCATGGGCTGGAAGTGTCCAGCCCTTGGGGGCATTGAGAAATGGCCCCGACCCTAAACATTCACACAAGTCTGCATAATAAGCCCATGTTCGATCGGTCATGTGTCATCAGTTTGTTCAGTTCAAGTAGATTGAATATTTCTTGATTAAAAGTATCAATCGAGGTGGGATAATGCAGAGAGGATTATGGCATGGATGTGGGGTAAAAAGGACAGTTGAGGGTTAAACAGAACACCAAGGTGACTGGCTCAATAAGGTGGAGTATGCATCCTTCGATAGTGATACTATCAGTGCCTGAGGTGTTCCTTGATGACATAGAAAGGAATAATAAGAACATAAGAATGGCTAGATGAAAGAAGACCAAGGTCCATCGAGTTCACCTTCCATAATCCTGGCAGTCTCATGACACATCATGTCCCAAACTATATATTATATTCTGAGATATATTTCCTAATAGAAATCTATCTAATTTGTTCTTGAACAAATTGGCACTTTCTGCTTCCACTGTTACCCAATAATATTCCTTATACCTACAGGATAATATATTCCTTGCATTTGTAATGTTGAAACATCTCAAAGCACTTCATAGGGAATTGCTGTCAAGTGTAGTGATTAGGAATTTGTAGGTAAACATAATCACCAATGTTACCTATAGGGTGCTGCCTGGAGAAAACACAATATACATTTCAAATATTTTTCCAAAGATGATAAATTCAAGCATATTTTAAACCCACTGCTTTTGAAACAATGCAATACCCAAGTCCAATGTCAAGACTTGAGCCCATTGTCTCAGTGAAGTGGAGTGAAGTAGAATGAATTCCTGATAGCTTCACCATGGTTTAACTTGTCACTATCACCTAAGTTACAATGCTGTCATTATGCCAGCTGTTTCCCATGCAAAATTGTAACAAAGGACAAGTAACTCATGTTATTGTAGAAATAATTGTATGTACTTTCAATGTAAATTTGATCAGATAAGTCATCCTATAAGATGGCATATAGTCTGATCGAAGACTCCCGCCCTATCCTGTGTCTGGTGCAAGCTCTTGTGAGAGCAGTTTTCATGCTCAGATATATTGCAAAGACCTTTGGTCTGTTTGAGGGCTGCACCAAGGACTCTCAGCCCACCTGCTGCCACCCTATCATGTGACAAGATAGGGCAGGAGACCATGGTGCTGCCCTCCAATAGACCAGAGGCCTTTACGACAGGATAGAGTGGAATGTCACACACAGGTTGACATTAAAAATGACAAGAAATTATTGAAGAAGACAACAAAGTTTCTCCCAAAGTGTTGACCAACAAGCTTCCAGGTTAATTGGTTGTTCACTCCACTGCAGTTTGTGTATTCAAATGATCTACTGTGTGTAAATTTAGGTTCAGGTTAAGAAATGGCAGGATTATCATTATTATTAAAATGGGAGAATTCTGTGTTCGGTACAAAAGTGTTGATGCTGACGGAACACATCAAAAGTAGGAAAGGCTCCTTTTCCAACAATGAGCCTCCCAGAGGTTAACAAGCGGAAAAGTGATAGAAAAAAGAGGAAATAAGAGCACACTAATAAGAGTTGGCACCCAAAAAAGCGTGCGCCTTTGAATATTTAAATGAGGATGTAAAGGTCATAAATGCAAATGCAGTATTCAATCTAAAATGCTAAAGCGTTTTTTTTTCCCCTGGAATAATAACATATGTTGCATTATGTGACAGGCTGACATTATGTTGGAAGTAGCCTGTTTTAAGCGTAAGAAGGACTCTGAATTATTCAGAGCTTCAGCATCCATATCTCTCACGTAATTAAACTTTTATTAGCATGCCAGTTTGTACACAATGAATCGTCTGCCAGAAGCATTCTACTGGGACACCCTGGAAGAAATAAAACTGCTGCATTGGGATGCCAGAAGGAAGATTGTGATGTGACCGTGCATGAAAATGAAGCCCATTTAAAAAGGGGGTTGGTATGTAAAGGATTATCAAAATGAGAACTGCCATTATTCAAATGTATGTTTGCTCACCTCGACAGATTCAGTTCACTCTGTTATAACTGATCATTAACCCCTGAAGGATAATTGCTCATCGTTTAAGTAGTGATGTGTCAGCCTGGTTCAGTTGGTGTAATTCCTATCTCTGAGTCAAAAGGATTACAGGTTCAAGCCCAGGACTGGTACTCCAATACAGCACAATGCTGGAAGTGATTTGCATTGGCTAGATGTGATGTTAAAATCAAGATTCTGTCTATTGATTTAGGTGGATGATAAAAATATCTTCAGGCATTTTGCACCTTCACTCCAAGCTGATTTGCTTACCCCACCCTACCCAAATCGCTGCCTTCGCTTTGCAGCTCTGGCCTCCTGTTTACCCCTCATCCTCTCCATCATCTGTGGCATTCTTTCATTGACTACTCTGCAAACCTCCAGAACTCTCTCCCTCAATAACTCTGCCTTGCCCCCCTTCCTGCCCACTTTTAAGTCCCGCCTAAAGACCTTACTTTTTGATTATGCTTTATGGTCACCTCTCCCTCCCTCTCCCCCTGGCTTGGGGTTAGACTCCGTCACTTTCAGGCGTTCCAGAACTCTATCTGCATGAAGGGCACTACTGTATATAAATGCAAGTTGTTGATGTGGAATCTTGGCCAACAATCTCCGAGATAAAGTTGCTCATGCCATTCATGGCTGTTTGTGGAACATTGCTTTGTGCATATTGCCTTCTGTGTTCAACTACAAAATACATGGTCAATATACATGGGAGTTACTGTAAAATATAGAGTCTCGGCCCACAAAAAACGATGAAGTGAATAACTATTTTTGTCTGGGTCATTTTTGGTCATGAAACCCAGAAAAACTCCTTCTCTTTTCACAGGAGCAGGCTATTCAACCCATCAAGCCTGTTCCACCATTTTATAAGTTTATGGTTGATATATACCTCAAGTATAGTTACCTGAATTTGCTCCATATCCCCTTACACCCTAACCTAACAAATATTTATCTATATTTATCTCCATCCTGAAAATGTCGAAGGATACAGCTTTTTGGGGGAGAGAGGTCCAGATTTCTACTAACTTTTAGGTGTAAAACTGCCTCCTAATTTCAGTTCTAAGTGGCCTAGCTCTAATTTAAGAGCGACTTGTCACTCACCATGTCAAAATCATGTAAAGCAACAATAAACCAGATCAGTTCAGATCCTCAGAAATCATATTCAAGGTGTGTAGTGCTCTACTATTAAAAAAATGCATACAATTCTGGTCACTGCAACATAAGGAGACTGCCAAAGGCTAGAGGCAATGCAGATAAGAGCAATGAAGATAATAATAATCCTTGCATTTGATATAGGGCCTTATCATGTCTTGGGGACATTTCAAAGCACGTCACAGAATATACTGTAAAGTGAATTGAAGGTATTTTACGTGGACGAAAGATGATCCCATTGTAAGAGGATGGCCTGTTACCGTGCTGACGGATTATGTAAATCTATCTATTATCTAGAGTGAGCTATATTTCCTTTCATTACTTGCTCGATGCACCTTAATTAAAAATAGTAAATTCACTATTATTACCTTGAGCCCTTTACAACTTTAAAATGTCAAACGTGTTTCAGCAGAAAAATTTGTGTCTGTATCAAAAAATGCTGTCTTCTCTGCATGTATAGTTTAAATATTTCCCTGAAATAAACTGAATCTTAGATACATTAATGAATTTATCTAAAGTTTCTTCAAAGGTGCAAAGAATAAGATCACCTCTGGAGCTGGGAATGGGCAGCTGGGTTATTAAAATATACTTTTTTTTATACCTCCCTTCAAGTGGCTGGTGTTACATGGCTATGATGTATGTCAACAAGTCTTGAGGCAGACAATAAATGAAACAGGCAATTCTGGAATGAGATCAAAGATTAATTGTATTCAAATGGTGGTGGATCCATAGCTGTGTGACACTTGCTACTTATTCAGAATTTGTGAAAGCACACAAACTACTAGACGGAAGGGATATAAGCAAAAGAGAGCAAACTTTGTTCATTTTGCTGGATTAAAGATCATATTGGTGCCTGAGGAGGGATTTTACTGAAATTCTATTTGAAATGGTGTGGGGAAATATCAAATCTTAGAACCCATGGTTCTAGATGGGGAGGTACTGCAGCATTGGATTGACAGGCTGAATGTCTGTGGATTCAGTAATACAATATGACTGAATAGTACAATATGATATCATGTGGGAAACACAATCCATGGTTGTCTGTTGGCTCAGGAATATCTGACTTGAACCTACATGACATTATAAGGAAGAGGATCATGTAGTGAGCTACCCTGCTGCCAGAGAAAAGCAAAACTTCAAGGTGAATTTAGTAAAAGCAGAAAACTATAAATTTACAGGACATGAGAAAGGCTATTCAGTCCTTTTTGTCTGTGCTGGTTATTTTAAAGAGGAATCCTTTCAGTCCCATTTACATACCTGCCCTTTCCCCATTTCTGTAGTTTATTTCTGTTTAGATATCCATCTAGTTCCCTATAGAAAGTTAATACGGTTTCTGCCTCAATCACTGTTCCTGGTAGGGAAGGCATTTCCTAACCGCTCTGTACATGAAACCATTCAGACCAATCTCCCCATTTGCAAGCTATTTTAAATCGATGCCTTCTAGTCATTGACTTAATGACCAGTAGAGAAATGAATTTTACTCTTGGAAAGCGATTGACCAATAACCGGTCCCCTATTTACTGTTAGGTAAACAGAGGTGTGTGGATTTAGGAGTTAGGCCCACCCAGGAAGCAAACCAAGGTACATAACCTGCAACTTATTTGCTTCCTGTGTGCTGCCTGCTTCTTGCCCTAAAATGGCTGACCTCTGGAACATGAGGTCATCACCGACATCTGGGAAGCTGGCCATTGTGTCTCTATGTTGTGAGCTGGGATTTTATGTCTCCCAACCAGTATAGAACTGTAATCTAGTTTTCGTTCTGACATCCCCAAATTGGATGGGGAATTTTATAATATCCATTCCCATCTGCAAAGTGAAATATTAAAGTTTTATTCCGCAGTTGTCTGGGGCAGTCTAACATCGGGGAGTTTGTCAAAACTCAGATTACACAGTAGCTAATATTCCCTTCAACACACTACACCTTGTGCGATTAAAATGCAGAAAGGATTTTGAGGGGGTAATTTCTGAATTTCCATAGGACCAAGTTTTGTTAAAAAAAAATCTGAAATATAAAACACCGCGCTTGGGTACCAATAAGGAAAATGGGAATTTCATTAAGGGAAGATCAAAGTTCAAATCATGTACAAATGCACACATACACAGTGTTGTATAAAGGTAAAGAGGTTGAGGGCAGCTACGTTTAATAGGATTTAACTTTTAATGAGCTTTTCATTCGTAAAATTAACTAATCAAAACTGGTTCCACCTCTATGCATTAACAAATGATTGATTGAATCCATTTTAAATGAATGAATCAATTTGGTTTGAAAGTCTATTTGCTGTCTGGTATTCTTTAAGAAAGCAGCTGAGACCAACACGGATTTAGTAATGTGTAGCAGAAATTATTTACAATATGATTAGTGATGTTGAAAAAACATAGTGCTGGTTTATTAATGAATAATACTTAGTATTGTACTAGTGTGTCACTACCCTAGGAAATTATTCAATTTATCAGCTTCTTTGAATTATTTTAGGCCCGAAAAAACTAATTATCAGTTTCTTGACCTTCAAACGCAAACTTGTGAGAAATGTAATCTAATAAAGGCTACTGTGATGCATGGTTGTAGCCTGCGATAGCTCTGTTCTGCACACTTGGCAAGCAATCTCGGTAATTTCTGCCCCTGAAGGGGTCACCAAATCATATAGAAAATGGAGAGACAATTCTTATACTTGCCAAAAATAACAGATGAGGCCAAGAATTGCAAACATGAAAACATTAGAAATGTGGAACTGCCTGCAGGCGTGGAAGGAAATAACATAATAATTCATCCAGTGATAGGTGCCTGCATTGCAGGAGCTGGATGATGAACAATGGCATAGTCGCGGGATGCTCTTGCTGTACCAAACTCACACCAGGTTGCTTCATTAATGTTCATCGATGGAAAATAATGAATGGATTATTCCTTCCCCCATCCCCCACCATTTCTTCCATTTGATAATAACAATAATAAAATGGTCACGTCAATCCACGACTGTTTGTGGGTCACTGCTGTGCGCAATTGGTTGCGGCATTTTGCCCACAAATATACAGTCAATTCACTTTACAGTATATTCTGTGAAGCGCTTTGAGACCTGTAGAAGACATGAAAAGCACAATATCAAATGCAAGGAATATTATTATTAGTATTTCCTTTCTTCTTTTCCCACCTGTTGTTTTCTGAGCAATTTCCTTTTTTCCCCTGTAAATTTATTTTCAGTGTCCTACTAATACTTGGTATTCTCTTTTAGGTTCCTTCACAGGCATTAAATGTCAATCTATTCTGAAACTGTGGTAAAAGGAAAGCAGCAGTGCCCCACAATGCCATCTTGGATTAAAATGGAGACCATAATAGATCAAACATTGGGTGGAGGGGATAACAGTCAAACTGGCTCCAAGGGTGAAATAAAAACGAAAGTTGCTGGGGAAACTCAGCGGATCAGGCAGCATCCATGGAGAAAGGAAAAAGGGTCAACGTTTCAGGTCTACAACCCTTTGGGTTCTGACGAAGGGTTATAGACCCGAAACATTGACTCATTGACAGAACCTGGAAGGGCGGACCAGTTACCTGAGGCAGGGAGTCATGCCACTCAGCTCCCGTTGAGCCAAAGCCTTATTGGGTAGGGAAGTCCTATCTAGACATGCAGTGGGAAAACTTGCCAGACAGTGCTATCAACAAGCTATGTTTTTCATCTTCCAAAATTCCTTGGATTCTGGAACGGTTCCCATTGATTGGAAGGTCGCAAACATAATGCCACCATTTAAGAAGGGTGGGAGATAAAATGAGAAACTATAGACCAGTTAGTCTGATGATGGTGATAGGGAAAATTCTATAATCTATAATCAAGGACGTTACTTAGAAAATCATGACATAAATAGGCAGAGTCAACACGGCTTTACGAAAGGGCAATCATGTTTCACAAATCTTTTAGAGGTTTTTGAGGATGTAATTAGCAGGTTAGATAGGGGGAAACAATTTTAGGTAACATATTTGGATTTTCAGAAGGCATTCGACAAGGTGCCACATAATAGGATGTTACATAAGATTAGGGCCGATGGAATTAAAGGTAATATATTAGCATGGATTGGAGAGTGGCTATCAGGAAGAAAATAGAGAATAGGGATAAATGGGTCCTTCTCAGATTGGCAGATGTGACTAGTAGAGTGTCACAAGGATCAGTGCTTGGGCTTCAACTATTTACAGTATATCAATGATTTAGATGGTGAAATAGAGCTTAACATATCTAAATTTGCAGATGTTATGAATCTAGGTGGGAGAGTAAGGTGTGAGGATGACACAAGAAGAATTCAAAGGGATATAGACAGGTGAGGTGAGTGGGAAGAAGGCAGCAGATGGAGTATAATGTGTGGAAGTGTGAAGTTATTCACCTAGTTAGTAAAAATAGAAAAGCTGATTATTATCTAGAGGGGGAGAGACGAGGTAGTGTTAGTATTCAGGGGGATTTGGGTCTCCTTGTACACCAGTCACAAAACGTTTGAATGCAGATACAGTAAGCAACAAGGAAGGCTAATGGCATGTTACAAGAGTCTTGCTACAATTGTATAAGACCTTGGTGAGACTGCACTTAGAATATTGTGTGCAGTTTTGGCCTCCTTATCTAAGAAAGGACATACTCACCTTAAAGGAGCTGCAGCGTAGATTCACTGGGTTGGTTCCTGGGATGAGGGACCTATCAGGATAGATTGTGTAAACTAAGCCTGTATTCTCTAGATATAGAAGAATTAGAGGTGATCTTATAGAAACCTATAAGATTCTTAAGGGGCTTGACAGAGTAGACAGTGTAAGACTGTTCCCCTGGTTGGAGAATCTAAAACTAGGGTTCATAGTCTTAAGATTAAGGGTCAGCCTTTTTGAACAGATGTGAGGAAACATTTCTTCACTCAAAGGGTAGTGAATTTGTGGAATTCTCTACCGCAGAAGGATGTGGATGCTCAGTCCTTGAATATATTCAAGACTGAGATTAATAGATTTCTAAAGGATAGAGGGATTAAAGTGTATGAGGATAGGGTGGGTAATTGGAATTAGGTTAGAAGATCAACCATGATCTTATTAAATGGCGGGGCAAGCTCGAGGGGTTGAATTGCCTACCCCTATTCCTATTTCTCATGTTCTTAGATTCATAGATTCATAGATTCATAGAATTTTATAGCACAAAAGGAGGCCATTTGGCCCATCTAGTCTGTGCCGGCTCTTTGAAAAGAGCAATTCAATCCCACTGCCCTGCCCGCTCCCCATAGCCTAATAGACCTGTTCTCCCTAAATAAAGATCTTATGTTCTTAACTTGCAGAAAAACAACTTCAAAATTAAAGCAGTTTATAATTCGGTGTTTTTAGATGTTTATATGTTAGTATGACATATAACAGCGCCTTGGGACGTCCTCCCAATGTGAAAGACGCTATACAAGTGTAATTTGTTGCTGTTGTTATGAGTCTACGCTCACAAAATATTTCCTAATCACAGAAGCAACGGAAAGACCTGTGCACATAGTAACAGACACACCAGACATACATTTTAATAGCCTGTGTGGTCTCAGCCAATCAACACAAAATAGTGCACTGATCCTTTAATTGTACATTATCTATTGTTAGAAGCGTGGCTCAACATCGATTTCTCAAAAAGTCAAATGAAGATAGTCCAAATGTTATCAGGATAGCTAAATCCATATTCAGTACCAATCAGACATGTATGGCAACACAATATACCAACCGAAGTACTCCTTTCACCTATTCTATCACGTAGATTAATTCTATAATTGCCATCTTCAAGAAAGGAAGTGCACAATGTGTAGACTGTGTTCATGAATGGTACCTTGCTGAGGGTGCTCTGCATTGTTGGAGATGGCTTTCCTTCAGATAAGAAGTTATCTTTTTGAAAAGAAAAGTGAGTTTCTCCTTGCACAAAAATTCTCCCAAACAAAACTGGTCATTCACCTCATGATTGTTTGTGAGGCACGGCTATGTGCAAAATTGGTGGCCATATTCACCACCAATTACAGTCACAGAATCATAGGAATTTGCAGCACAGAAGGAAGTTATTCAGCCAATGGAGTTTTGACCGGCATTACGCTCTAATGTGAATCCTGTAAAACACTTTGATATGTCCGCCTGACATGATATTTGCTACATCAAATGCAAAGATCATTATTAGTGATAATCAATAGGACAGTATTATATTTTTATAATAATAATCCTTGGATTTGATACAGTGCTTTATCATATTGTTGAGACATCTCAAAGCACTTCACAGAATATGCTGTAAAGTGAATTGACTGTATATTTTGTGAGCAAAATGTGGCAGCCAATTACACACAATAGTGTCCCAAAGATGTCCCAAAGATGTAATGGATTGAGTGAACAAATTATAATTTTTTTTGAAGGAATTATTACCCCTGGAAAAGCAATCCACCAATTGACTAACAGCCAGATTCCTACTTACAGCTAGGTAAACAGAGGTGTGGAGTTAGGAAACTTGCCTAAAGTTTACCCTGCCCAGGAATTGAAACGAGGACCTCTTGTTAGTGAGACGAGTGATCCAACAAATACTCTACAGGTGCACCAATATCAGGAGGCAAACAACAATAAAACAAAATTACCCTTATGAAATAAGTAGAAAAATAAAGGCACAATCTATGTCTGCAAGCAGATTGTTATATTCATTTTAAATGGTATGGCTAGCACAGAAATACAAATCTAAATTTAATTTGTCTAAACAATAGTCGTGGCACAGTTGTTTGTTTTTCAACATTGGCCATTTCATCAATGGGAGCCAAGCTTCAATTTTGCCTGAGGATATGTTTGTTCATCAAATGTTAGGTGTCCCTCTGTCCCTCTCTAGTCATGAATAAGATCTGCCAAAAGGCTTCAGCTAACATAATAACATAATAATAATAATCCTTGCATTTGATATAGCGCTTTCCACATCTTATCGACGTCTCAAAGCTTTCACAGAATATACTGTAAAGTGAATTGACTGTATATTTGTGGGCGAAACATCACAACTACAGACATATAGGAATTGAATATGGAATTATTGAATATTGAAAAACTACACCCATGAAAAAAAAATTACTTTTGATATTGTGCCATTCACAGCAAGAGGAAGTTTAAAAGCTCTTCACAAAATATACTGTAAATATACAGTAAAGAATATTTTGGAGGGGAATATGGCAGCAAATTTGCGATGTTCCACAAATAGCCATGAAGTGAATGACCAATAATTTTGGGGGAGAGAGCGTTGCTGGTCAGGATCTTGGGAGAAAATCCTTCTCTTCTTGAATAGTATCATGGAATCTTGGTTTAACATCCCATCTCAGTTCGCACCTTCAATCATTACATTGGAGAGTCAGCATAGATAATATGAGTTCAATGTCTGATGTGGGCTTGATCCAACAACCTTTTAACACAGACTCTGATTCACATCACATTAAATTGGTTATTTCCCTGTTATATAGTAATATTTTCTCTGCTGGATATAACATATGTAGACTTTTGTCATTTTTCTTGAAAGAATTCTCATGTATACCCGTGAATGAAATGTTCTTAACCCACATAAATTCATACAGACAAGGCACAAAGGAATTCTTTATCATGATGGAAAGTATATGTGGTAGGAAGCTATACAGTCGAATGTTTTGCAACAAATGCTGTTCATTCTGACAAATTCTATCTTTATTGTAGTTCTGAATCCCTATTGAGTTTAAGATCCTCGTCCTCACCTACAAGGCCTTACACGGCCTTGCCCCATCCTACCTAACCGATCTACTCTCCCCCTGCACGCCCACCCGGACCCTCCGTTCAACAGGACTTGGCCTGCTCCAAGCCCCCCGCCCGAACCGCCCCACCATCGGAGGCCGGGCCTTCAGTTTCTCCGCTCCCACCTTATGGAATGCCATCCCTCAATCCCTCCGTTTCACCTCTTCCCTTTCCTCTTTCAAGGCCGGTTTGAAGACTTTCCTCTTCGATCGTGCCTTTTGTTCCACCCCAAACTCTTCTACCTCCCCTTCGTGTTTCACCCCTTCCCAAACACTCCCCTCCCAGCTCGGGTCACACACCTCTTGTTCAGCGCCTTGGGACGTCCTCCCGATGTGAAAGGCGCTCTATAAATGTAAATTGTTGTTGTTGTTGTTGTTGAATACATACTGTACATGTACTTACATTTTGCAAAAATGACCTTCATATTCGTCACTGATTCCAAACATTTTTCCAAAAAGCAATATGTTGTATTACTGTTGTTATTTCAAGTTCTATTTTCTAAAGCCATCCGAAAGCACCTTCCAGATATCATGTACTTTACCCACATTCAGCAAGTCTTTTAATGCAACAACATCCATCATTCAATGCACAATTCCAAAAATACATAACATGGAAATCATTTTGATTTGGGAATGTAGCTATAGTTCTCACCAGGAGCTTCTTTGATAGAGAAGTTGCGTTTTCTTAAAATTCCCTGGCTGTCCTCGTAATCGTTTTTTACATTAGCTTCAAAAAGAACTTCAATAAGATCACTGGATCATTAAACTGGAGCCCATGCACATTAATGAACAAAAATAGGTCACTATTGTTTTTGTGATTTAATCAGTCTAATGCCAGTTCTAATCAGTCGTACTGCATTTGATCAAAGTTCCATTTAAAAAGAAGAATTATAAAGCAAATTGAAAAATGTGAGCGGGAGATGATGAAAAACAGAACACGTGCTGTTTTTTTTAAAAAGAAGTCCTTTGCTGAAAGATAGATGAAGCTCTCTTGAATGATTTACATGTCAGGTTAACGTGTAGAGATAGAAATATTTCCGGTATATCTATATTCCATAGCAACCTATGGTTTGCTGTGATGAAGTGGCTCATCTAGTTAAAGTCAACCTAAATTGAAGTCCCATAAAACGTTCTTGAGTTATTGAGGTCATACATTTGTCTCTTCAAGTAGATGGATGGACTTTATATCACTTTGCACAGGAGGCATTCCAGCCATAGAGTCATCTTCTATCCTCTACTGTTACTGTTAGCAAAACCCAATAGGACTTAAAAGTGCACAAACCAAGGGACCTTGACTGTATGCAACAACAACAACTCGCATTTAGAAAGTGCCCTCCACGCCGGGCATCATTTCAGAGCGCTTACACTAGTTTTTGCTGGACTTCTTCCCCACTCCTCATAATTGTCCCAAAAACACACTTCACGCACAGTAACAGCACTTTAAAAGAATAGAAAGCTCCTCCTTCCTATTTCCTTCTGTGTTTTCTCAGTAGGTCAGCCCAAAGTCTGACATAGGCACCACGTTTACCAATATCCAAACCAAACTGAGAATTCCACGCATGGAAATTCCAGAGATATTTATCGGAATGGAATATTCACTGTCTCCCTGGAAGACTCACTAGAGAAGAGCCCTTTAAACTAATAGAAGTGTTTAAAATTATGAAAGGGTTTGATAAGGTTAAGCTAAAGAGGTTGTTTCCCTTGGCTGAGGAGTCCATAACCAGGAGACACAAATATAAGATTAATAATAATAATAATGCTTCCATTTGAAAATACACCTTATCACATTGTTGAGTCGTCTCAAAGCACTTCACAGATTATACTGTAATGTGTAGCGACTGTGTGTTCTGTGGGTGAAACTAGGGGATCTAAAAGATAGCATCTAGGGGATCTAAAACAGAATTTAGGAGTGGAGTACAAATCCTGGCACAGACTGGTTGGGCTGAGTGGCCTGTTTCCCCATAAGTGATGGGAGAGGAGTGTTGTACATTCTTTGTAATCATGTTTCTGGAGAGTATTAGTCTTTGGTTGGCAAATTGGAGGTTCAGAGTTTGTCTATCAGCTGCTTACCTCTCTGTAAACCAATCAATGTGGATTCCAAACTCTGGATCTACAAACCTTGTTTATGAACATCTTCCAGCAGCTGTCATCCTAAACCTCCGAGTTCCCTCATCAGTTTTCTGCCTTCAATATGGGGATAAGAACTTTACATGACAGCTTGTAATGTGCAGGCCCTTCTCCCGTATTCCCTGTGGTCCTTCAGGTACAGATACAGGTACAATTTGGATTGGTGCTCCATGTATCTTCCATCAATACCCTCTAAGTCGTCTCTTAAACCACGAACAACCACGATCTGTACTTGGAGGCACCTACCGTCAAGTCCCACCTTGTGGTCCAATGTTCAGGATGGCGGGTGCAGTGCAAAAGGTCCCCAGCTGAGTCTGCCAGCAGCACAATCTGCCTCCTCTTTTGGAATACTAACCACAAAGATCTTAGGAGAATATTGTCTTATTCATTATGTCCCACAAAAACTCGCTGAACAACTTCATCAATCCCAAGACAGAGCAAAGTTGATAATGTCCCACACTCATGAAGTGAATGACCAATTTTTATCTGGATGATTGTTGGCCAGGACACTGTGAGAAACTCCCTTCTCTTTTCAAATTGTGCTTAGGTTTCTTTAACGTCTTCTGAAAGTTATAGGTGGATATGACCCCCAAAGAACATCAGCTCTGAGATTGCACTCCTCTCCTATCACTCATGGGGTTGTCAGCTTAGACTATCTATTACCAAGGCAAGTGGGTAGCAGTTCAAAGTCCAAATGGCTGAACCCACAATCTTGGGATTCAGAGGTGAAAGTACATTAAAACCTCGATAATCCGACATTCCGAAAGCCGGCAACTTCCTAAAACCAGCAAGATTTCAAAATTCATATAGTATTATATTCTTGTCATTCAGCGCTGTGGTTGGAACTCAGGCATGTTTTGGCTTGAGCACACATGGTGTATGCGGTGGCACTTCCCAGCCATTTCAGGTAGGTTTCTAAATACCAGAAACACTAGAATCCGGGAGGTGAGTGGGCCCAACTGTGCCGGATTATCGAGATTTTACTGTACTACCAACTGAGTGACACCTTAAATATAGCTTATTAGCTTCAAACATGGTTGGGATTCCAGCATGATACTAATAGAAATAGAGTAGGACGGCGAAATACTCAGTTTTGATTAGTTATTGTGTAAGTTTATTTTGAGGTTAGTCTCTTTCTCTCTGAATTTCTGACCTTTTCCATATCTTTTGTCTATTCTATTTCGTAGTCTGATTCTAACACTGTTCAATCATGTCACTGTAAATCAATATAAACACTTACCTTTGTGCTCCCGGCAAAATGTATCCAGGTGCATGTTTGTCCTGTGGTTACTCTATTAAGGATGTAAATAAAAGGCATCCTTAGTAGCCTAGCAACTTTGCTCATGCACAATAATATAACTCAATCAATAGAAACAGAATGGGAAAACAGAGCTTTTGTCTGACAGCCATTGGTCTGAACTGTGCATTTTGGTTGACCAATATGGTTACACCAAAGCTATTATAAGGAGTATTAGGAATGTTATATCTGTGAAATAATTTAGTACTCTGTAGCTGCTGCTTTTTCTGATGATCACTTGCCTTTGAAATAAACACTGAGACCAATGTTCTGTTGTGTCTTGAATGTTGTTATTTTTCATTAGTGGCACGAGAATGTCAGTGACTGATGTTGACTGAAGGAGAATTGCCAGACTGTTATGTTATGCATTGGTGATTCTCAGAATATAATGCAGCTGCTTGTGGTGTTGTTAAACCTTTATGCTCAAGCTCAGCCAAGTGTGAAGCAAAACTTAGGTGGCCTTGTATGACCTCGTACCTGAAGAGACCATCTTAAGTTTGCATTTGGTACACCAAGCTCCTAGTTATAAAGCTTCGGAAATAATAGACATGTTTTCAATCCCGTTCAACACTTCAGTTAAGATATTTGTGGTACAATTTGCATATGATGCAGACTAGATATACAATGTGTGCAATTCGCTGCCACATTTCTTCCAAAAAATATACAGACTTCACTTTATAGTATACTGTATTCTGTGATGCTCTTTGAGACATCTCAACAACGATGAGACTCTATGTCAAATACAAGTATTATTATTAATATCATTATTAAAAGATGCCACTAAGAGTGATGTACTGCTATGTATTGTCCTCCCACTCTCTGCTAATAGTTGCACCAACCCAAATAAGACACGACTGTTCCAAATGGTCTTATCATCGTCGATTTCTGTTTCTTGCGCTAGTGAATTTTATCTGTTACCTAGCATTGTCCAATTAAGCAAGCAGCCCTCTATATACAAAAGGAGAGGCTGTGGGGCACACATTGAACAGCAAGGTAGGTTGAAACTTATCATGCCTAATAAATCCAATACTCAGCTGTCTAAATGCATTGCTGCAAAATAAGAATGGTAGTAGGAAGACTGTTGCTACTCTTACATTTTCACATCACATTCTTTTCAAATTAGTTCAGCCACAGGCACTCTTGAAGCCCGCACAACAGAAGCAGGAAGATGGAAGCCAGATTGTATGTAAAAATCTCTAAATTTTAACAATGCTAAATGGCTGGTTGTACGTTAACTCCAGTTCTCTAGGTAATTTCAGGTGGCATTGACTTGATATGAATTATTCAGAAATCAAACTGCCGAAAGCCTCAGTCTCATGGCAAGAAGATAGAAGAAAGAATACATTTTGCAGTGCAGTATCACATCGAAATGCCTCAAAATGCTTTGCCATAATTAATGTCAAGTGTATTGAGTTTCTGTAGGCAACTACAGCAGCCATTTTATGCGCAGCAAAGTCTCATGCACAGCCATGTGGTGAATGATCAATTAATTTTGAGGTATGCTGGCCAAGATACCAGGAGAAACACATTTTTCTTTCACATCTATTCAAACAAGCTGGCAAGATTTTAATTATATCACTCATCCACAGAAAGGCACCACTGATAATGCAGCGCTCCCCTATTTGGCACTGGAGTGTCAACGTAAACTGTAACTTCTAGTACTGACATTGAGCTTGAACCCATAACTTTTGGACCTAAAGGAGACAGTGCTACTAACTAAGCCAGGCTAAGCCATGACAGATATGTTGAGTTTCCAAGAACAAAGAAAATAAAAGGCCTGTCTTCAAACTATCAAGTGATTGATCCTTGCAATAAAAAGATTAGCTGCAAATAGGGAATTAGTATATATAGTATCTATAATATATATATATATACAGTAGATATATAAAATAAAGACCTATTGCAATATTAAACGCATGGTAACAAAAATACCAATATCAGAATTGCCCCCTGACCATCTTATATAAATCGTATATAAATAATAGAATGAACAAGAAAGGTAATAAAAAAAATGGAAAAACAAATATAAAAGCGAAGAGAAATACTCAGAAATCTGTTTGATTTAGACTTTAAATCCCACACCACATTTACTTCAGGTGAATGTCTGTCATGCTCATGTCAAGTGAGCATGGATACAAAGCTGAGCTCCCAACAGCATTTCGAAGGAAAACTTACATACTTGAGGAAAAATTTATATGAAAGTGTACAGGGAAAAGAACAGGGGAAAGGGGATTAGAATGGACAACAGAAAAAAAGGGAAATTTAATACTAGTAGAACACGATGGGCAAAACAACATCCTTCTGTACTGTAAACTTTTTTGAATCTTTACAGTTAAGACGACTTTATGAAATGCACAATAAGTATTTCCTGCATTAGGTTAACTATATCAAAGGAAGTGTGTGACAATGCTTGTTACTCTATTTTTTCGAGCTGATGAAGTTCTTAATTCAAGAAAACATAGTTTGTTCTTCCTGAGTAGATGGAAATCCAACATTAATCCTATGGAGGAAAATCACAGCTATAATCCAAGTGACACCCACACAGGATTATTGCGTACTGCAGACCCAATGCTACTGTTTTGTCTTTGTCAAACCAATTAAAACCAATAGTGGTGAAAAATGTTCTTATGTGTATTTTGGGGATGAAGAGCTCTAGAGGAAAGCATTTTTGAATGATTTATATGCCAGGCTAGTGTACGTGGATAGGAACAAAGTTCTCAGCATATCAATTTCTCATAGCAGCCTCAAGGCTCCTGGCACTTATCAAATCTAGTTGAAGTCAACTAAAGTAGTTTTGAGTTATCTCAGATTTAGGTGTCAGCCCTTCAAGCTGTAACACCATACGATTTGGTTGTGATAGAGCTTTGCATTTTGTTGAGCATATTTTCCCACTGTTTATATCCCTTAGTATCCAATTATGTATCTCACTCCCCTTTAAAGAATTCAATTAATTCCCAATATTTTTTCTGAAACAAAATTGCTGGTTACATTTTAACTGTAGCTCAATCTCTTACAATCATATCATTTTTTCTGGATTTGAGATGAATGATCAATTTTATTTATGTGGAGGATTGTTGGTGAAATTTACCGGGAAACATTCTCATTTTTAAAACAGTGACTTTTTTTTCTTTGGTCAAGCAAATGTCTGGCACATGTGAAAACCCATGGCCCCATGGTTAAGAGTACACAAATGCAACTAAGAATTCCATTCATCCCACCAACACATGGAAAATCCAGAGGTAAATTGTTGCAATGGATTGCACACTCTTTCCCCGGAGGCACCCTTCCTGTTTATCTAATTCCAGAAAGAATTTGGCTCAGATTGGCAAGAGCCGAGGCTTGTGGACCCCAGAGTGTGCAATGGAGTACTGCTGCCATATGACTAGACTGTGCTATGCTATAACTCCTCTAGTATTGCACTGGAGTGTCATCCTAAACTATGAACTCAAAATGAGGTTTTATCCCTCTCGTTTTGAGGCAAGAACTGTGTACGGATGACCCAAAATTAGATACAAATATGTGCAAACATGGATAAGAAGAGACCATTCAGACCATCAAGATTTTGCCTTTGCCTTTGCAGAAGACTGGAAAAATGGTAACTGTTTGATGGGTGCATACATTCACACAGAAGCACCTTCCAGCAGGTATCTGGAGTGCATCCCCATGGTTAAGAGTATCGGAGCTGAAACCAAGGTTGCTTTTCCTATCCCTGACCAAGGCGGGCTACCTCAACTGAGATAAGCTAACGCAGATTCCAACCTGCAATGAATCACAGAATCTTACAATCTTATCTTGAAAGACTTACCCAAAATCCCACTCTCCCGCTTACACCCTATAGCCCTGCAATTATTTTATTTTCAAATACAGTACTGTACTATCCAATTCCTTCTAGAAAGCTACTATTGAATCAATTTCCAATGATCCAATCTATTTGACCCAGTTCTGCAGAGTGGTTACATTTCCCGCTAAACAATGTCAGTGCTCCTTGATAAAAAGAATAATAATAAAAGAATTGTTAGAAAAATCTGCCTAGTCATAGATTTACTGAATCATAAAATATTACAACTTAACAGGAACAGGCCGTTTGACCCAGTATTATTTTTTGCTGTTTCTTGTGGGAGTAAACAAAATCTTTGATAGTTACTCAGCCTGTTTGGCTCATCATCAATGGGATTGGAGATCCCAGATATAATTGTAAGTGTATGAGCCAAAGCCCTGATGGGTAGGGCAGTCCTAGTTGGATGAATGCCACAAAACCTAGTACTATATTATAGCCATGGTTACAAAATATATTCTGTAATCATGCTTAAGCTACTACTGTAGTTAACCACAATCAAGGCCACAAAAATGGTAAAAAGGATGGTAACTCTCTATAAATACTACAATGGGCACTCCTAACATCTCTACATCCTTGTAAGGTTCACCATAGCAACCTAGTCCAGCCTCACCTTAAACTTTTCAAGACAAATTGTAAGCGTTCCGACACTACCCCATGTAAAGGGCACTACTGCATATAAATACAAGTTGTGTCGTTTAAACGCACGGGGACAGGGGAAGGGCAAGGTAGTTCTAATTTTGTCAGAGCAGATTCCTAAACTGCATAAACTTTCTTCAGTTGGAGTTGTTAGTTCAAGAAAACAGTTAACTAATTCCAGTCATATTTGAAATTTATAGAATGCAATTTATGACACCTTGGTTTCAAAAGGACATAGAGGCATTGAAGAAGGTTCAGGGAAAAGCTACAAGAAAATAATCATTGCATTTGTTATTGCGCCCTTCATATCTGTAGAACATCCCAAAGCACTTCACAGAATCTTACCATAAATTTTAAATGACTGTGTATTTGTAGTTGAATGCGGCAGGTCAATTTCACACTGAAATGTCCCACAGACCACCATGGAGTTAGTGCCAAATTTTATGTGTTGACCAGGACCCTGGGAGAAAGTCCCATCTTTTTTTTTAATAGTGCCCTGGAATATTTAACGTTTTCCTGGACAGGTTGACTGGAAGTTGGTTTAACATCTCATCTAAACCTACAGATGAATCAATACCTTATGAGAAGAAACTTGAAAAATGTACAGTACAGTATTTTGTTTTTAGAAAAGTTTGAGATATGATCCAAGGCATTAAAATTAGAAGAGATACTAATGAGGCAGGTGTAAGCAGACAACTTGACTACCAGGAGAGCCAAACATTAGGGTATAGGTTTAAAATTAAAACAAGTGTTCTCATCCCTCAGCAAATAAATTATGAAACAGTTGGGTTGATTATGCATGAATTTCTAATGGGATTAGCAATTTACTAGTGAGCTTCTGATAAATTGTATTAGAAAATACAATAATTTGTATTTTTTGTCACACTATCACTCCGAGATGCTCCTCCACATGAAGGGATGATATAAATGCAAGTTGTTTTTGTTGTTGTTCACCCAAAATAGAGTTCCTACCTAAATTAATTTCACAATTTTGCAGCAATACTAACAAAAAAAACACTGAAGCGAAAAGGAGTAAACGATACATTATAAATTAAACAGTGCTTGCCAAACTATGGCCTGCTGGCCGATCTAAGCATATAACATGAATCAAGAAATATTCAATCAAGAAAATGTATTTTCTTGGCCAACCAAACAAATTGGCCACCACCAACATAAAACTTTGTTGTAACAATTTTTTTATCTGACAATAATTAGCATTTATATAGAACCCTTTACATAGGATAATGTCTCAGAGTAACATTGTTGCACAACAAACAAGGAAGAATGGGGAGGTGGTCATAGGTGCAGTGGAAGAGATAGCTTTTCAGGTGGGATTTATAGATAGATTACTGCAATACAAATTTATATTGATATCATAGCTTTCATGTCAAGAGGAAATCTCAGAGTACTTAACTGTACTGGCTGGGCACCCAAGTTGAGGGTGAGAGCCGAGGGAGGGGGGCAAGTCCCTGGTGGCTGGGGGAGTGGGGGGATGGGGTGGGGGGGGGGGGTGCAGGTCCCTGGTGGCTGGGGGAGTGGGGGGATGGGGGGGGGGGGCAGGTCCCTGGTGGCTGGGGGAGTGGGGGGATGGGGCAGGCCCCTGGTGGCTGGGGGAGTGGGGGGATGGGGGGGGGGGGGGGCAGGTCCCTGGTGGCTGGGGGAGTGGGGGGATGGGGGGGGGGCAGGTCCCTGGTGGCTGGGGGAGTGGGGGGATGGGGGGGGGGGTGGCAGGTCCCTGGTGGCTGGGGGAGTGGGGGGATGGGGGGGCAGGTCCCTGGTGGAGTGGGGGGATGGGGGGGGGCAGGTCCCTGGTGGAGTGGGGGGATGGGGGGGGGGGGGCAGGTCCCTGGTGGCTGGGGGGATGGGGGGGGGGGGGCAGGTCCCTGGTGGAGTGGGGGGATGGGGGGGGGGCAGGTCCCTGGTGGAGTGGGGGGATAGGGGAGGGGGGGCAGGTCCCTGGTGGCTGGGGGAGTGGGGGGATGGGGCAGGTCCCTGGTGGCTGGGGGAGTGGGGGGATGGGGGGGGGGGGGCAGGTCCCTGGTGGCTGGGGGAGTGGGTGGGGGGGGGGGGCAGGTCCCTGGTGCTGGGGAGTGGGGGGATGGGGGGGGGGGCAGGTCCTGGTGGCTGGTGGGGTGGGGGGATGGGGGGGGGGGGGCAGGTCCCTGGTGGCTGGGGGAGTGGGGGGATGGGGGGGGGGGGGGGCAGGTCCCTGGTGGCTGGGGGAGTGGGTGGGGGGGGGGGGGCAGGTCCTGGTGGCTGGGGGAGTGGGGGGATGGGGGGGGGGGGGCAGGTCCCTGGTGGCTGGTGGGGTGGATGGGGGGCAGGTCCCTGGTGGCTGGGGGAGTGGGGGGGGGGGGGGGGCAGGTCCCTGGTGGCTGGGGGAGTGGGGGGATGGGGGGGGGGGGAGCAGGTCCCTGGTGGCTGGGGGAGTGGGGGGATGGGGGGGGGGGGGGGGGGCAGGTCCCTGGTGGCTGGGGGAGTGGGTGGGGGGGGGGGCAGGTCCCTGGTGGCTGGGGGAGTGGGGGGATGGGGGGGGGGGGGCAGGTCCCTGGTGGCTGGTGGGGTGGATGGGGGGCAGGTCCCTGGTGGCTGGGGGAGTGGGGGGGGGGGGGGGGCAGGTCCCTGGTGGCTGGGGGAGTGGGGGGATGGGGGGGGGGGGAGCAGGTCCCTGGTGGCTGTGGGAGTGGGGGGATGGGGGGGGGGGGCAGGTCCCTGGTGGCTGGGGGAGTGGGGGGATGGGTGGGGGGGGGCAGGTCCCTGGTGGCTGGGGGAGTGGGGGGATGGGGGGGGGCAGGTCCCTGGTGGCTGGGGGAGTGGGGGGATGGGGGGGGGGGGAGCAGGTCCCTGGTGGCTGTGGGAGTGGGGGGATGGGGGGGGGGGGAGCAGGTCCCTGGTGGCTGGTGGGGTGGGTGGTGGGGGGGGGGGGGGGCAGGTCCCTGGTGGCTGGGGGAGTGGGGGGATGGGGGGGGGGCAGGTCCCTGGTGGCTGGGGGGATGGGGGGGGGGGGAGCAGGTCCCTGGTGGCTGGTGGGGTGGGTGGTGGGGGGGGGGCAGGTCCCTGGTGGCTGGGGGAGTGGGGGGCCAGGTCCCTGGTGGCTGGGGGAGTGGGGGGATGGGGGGGGGGGGGGGCAGGTCCCTGGTGGCTGGTGGGGTGGGGGGATGGGGGGGGGGGGCAGGTCCCTGGTGGCTGGGGGAGTGGGGGGATGGGGGGGGGGGGGCAGGTCCCTGGTGGCTGGGGGAGTGGGTGGGGGGGGGGGGCAGGTCCCTGGTGGCTGGGGGAGTGGGGGGATGGGGGGGGGGGGGGGGCAGGTCCCTGGTGGCTGGTGGGGTGGGTGGGGGGGGGCAGGTCCCTGGTGGCTGGGGGAGTGGGGGGATGGGGGGGGGGGGAGCAGGTCCCTGATGGCTGGGGGAGTGGGGGGATGGGGGGGGGGGGGGCAGGTCCCTGGTGGAGTGGGTGGGGGGGGGGGGGGGGGGGGAAGCGGTTCTGATGGTGTGAGTGACAGCTCATTGTTGCCGTCGCCAGGTAACAGCAGCTGAGAGTTCCAAACCTGCCGGGCAACGTTCGGAAAGACAAGCGGCCCCTCCCCCCAGACCCCCCCCTGGCCCCGCCTCCCGCCCGTGGCCCCGCCCCTGACCCCGCTTCCTGCCAACCTGGCCCCGCCCCCCGGCCGGTCCCCAAACTACACCTTGGATTGGATTGAATCTGGATTTATTTTAATTGATTTTTCTACAGTTTTGTCTCTCGCTGTTTACCCCCCTCCTCTCCCCCCCCCCTCTCCCCCCCTCTCTCCCCCCCCCCACCATTGCCGCGGGTCCTGTGTGATTTTTGCAGGTTATTCTCCTGAAGAAGATTTCCGCAGATTTCATTCCAGTTCCGCAGGTTTTAATTTCTTTTTTAAAAAATTGAAATAAAACAGTTTCCTTTTCTCTCTCTCTCTCTCTCTCTCTCACTGAGATTCACTCTCTTTTTATCGGCTTTTCTTTTTTAAAACAATTCTGATTTCCTCGGTCATTTGACTTTATCGTGTTATTTGCTGCACTTTCGCTCTTCATTATCTCTCATTATTATTCAATTTGATTTTCCGCTGTTTTACTCCTTTTAAAATGTATACATTGATATCTAATCTCCCGCGGTTTAACTTTGATTTGTATTACAAACGGGGTTTGTAATATAAAGGTAAACAGCTACTTTGTTCTTAAATTGGGCTACTTTATGCTAAATTGGGCTACTTTGTCCTAAATTGGGCTACTTTGTTCCCGAAGCAGAACCACTGCAGTTGCTCTAGCTGATGTCTGAGTCTGTCTGGAAACCCACCATAGAAAACAATTCTTGCAACAGGTGAGTGACTGAGCTGTTATGTTACCCTCCACTCATGTGTCAAGGGAATTTTATCCTTCAGTGTTAACCTCTCTGCCACTCATTAAAATAATAATACTGATGATGATGATAATAATACTTGCATTGATTGAGTGGCAAGCAAATTAACTTTATATTTTGTGGACGAAATGCAGCAGCCAATTGTGCACAGCGGTGTCTCCTATACAATCGTGGATTGAATATTAAGATATAAATAATTATTTATTTGGGTGACCCAAATCTGAGACGCCGTCCGGCGTGGAGGGTGCTATAGAAATCAAAGTTGTTTTTGTTGTTGTTGACCGATGTGACTGTTGAAGAGGAGGGTTTTGAGGCAGCACTTGAAGGAGCCTGGGGAAGGGCCAAGGCAGAGGGACTGCAGGGTGGAGTTCCAGAGATTGGGGGGAGAGTGGCAGAAGACTCGTCCACCAATGGTGGGGCGGATGGGTAGGAACTCGTTGAGTGGAGGGGGCACTCAGTAACCTCGAACTAGGTTTGGAAACAAATACACTGAAAGCAGGTACCCCCACTCGTAGTCTTTTTCAAACTTTATTTATTTTGGAATTGGCCCACAATTATTCCTCCACACTAAAATTTTGCTCCAAACCTTTGTTTTTGTTAAGGTTGCAGTGCTGCAACTAGGTTTATAAAACTGCAGATTCCCTATTCTGAACAAAAAATTAATGTCCAGGGGGGCAGTAGAGAAGTTGTCTGTGGAGCTCCAGTTCATTCAATGAAAACATTATGCATGTCAGCAATTCATGCATGATAGAGGCCTAATTCTGCAAGCATACTAGCTTGCCATATTTGCTGGCACATTGACAACAGGGTGGTCAAAAATGGGTTCATACAGAGCGGTTTTTAGAAAGGTTTTCAAAACTGAGAATGAGAAGGTAATGGCAAAACAGGGCCAAAGGATGGGGCCTGTAATAATAATAATTGTTGCATTTGATATAGCGCTTTTCACATCTTCTAGACATCTCAAAGCACTTCATAGAATATACTGTAAAGCAAATTGTCTGTATATTTTTGGGTGAAACGCAGCAGCCAATTGTGCACAGCAGTGTCCCACAAACAGTCGTGGATTGAAATGACCAATTTTGTTTTTGGTGTGATTATTATTAGGCATGTGGAGTAAGAAACTTGTCCAAGGTTTTACCCTGACCTGCCTGGATTCAAACACAGGTCTCACGCTTGTAAGGCTAACCTCTGAGCTTCAGGACTCCATGGGGGCTAAGTCATTGAAAGATCATCCACTGATAGTGGGACAAAATGGTAGTGGCCATGAAGCTAGTGGAGGGAAATGACTGGGCCACAGGCTTGTAGTGGACACTGAGATAGGATGAGAAAAGAGCCGTAGAGATATTTGAAGACAAGCATGGGAATCTACTGGGGAATAGGGAGCCAGTGGAGGCCGGTGAGTGAGCCTGGAAGTGATGGGCTTGTAGAGCCTAGTGGGGGAGACCTATGTGGGTTGAGGTTTGAATGATCTGAAGCTGGTAAACAGAGTGTTGTAAACAGTTGAGACTGGAGATGACAAAAGGTGTTGGTGAGTGATTTAGTTATGTGTGGGATTAGGTAGAGGCGGAGGCAGGTGGTGTTGTGGAGATAGAGTACAGTAAAAGCCCATTTATACGGCACCCGATCAACTGTTTAACCGGCATCGCAAAACAAAAGTCTGCATTTGATTAACCGGAATTTTTCCGGAAAAATGCATTGAATTAAAAAAAAAATTTTTTTGCCGTTTTCGGCCGAATATCCAGCAGGTGCTTTAACCGGCATTGGCCAGGTCCCAAGGGTGCCGGATAAACAGGCTTTTACTGTACTACGTTGTGTACTGTGGGCTCCTGGTCTAGGCTGATAGTGCAGTATTAGAGGAGAGCTGCATTGCTAATAGTGTCATCCTTTGGTTGAGTTAAACAAAGATCCTGTCAGCCTGATTAGGTGGACATTAAAGAACCCAAAACACTATTTGAAAAGAGAAAATGGTTTCTCCTGATTCCCTGGCAAACAATCCTCCAGTTATTTGGCCATATGCCTTCTGGCTGTTGGTGGGACATTGCTGTGCACAAATTGGCTACTGCGTCCACCGACAAATACTTTGAGGCATTTTGACAAGTTAGAGACCCTTTAACTCTACCAAATGACACGATTAGTATTCATACTAGCTTCAATCATTTCAATACGCATTCCAACTTTTTTTAAAGAAGGGCTAAATTGCAGGCTCTTATCTCTAATTGAAAGTAGTCTTTTTCTCTTGGCTTATTGAGTCATGAAATCAATTTGCTGCTTACTTCTGTGCAATATAAATTGGACCTAACAGTACTTCTGAGAAGTAATAAGGGGACACAAATCTCCCAACTAGTTACTTTTACAGAGAATTAAGGTACAACTATATATTTTATATACAAGTTTTTTAAAAAGCATTTTAATTTTGTCTGTTTTGAACCAGATGATTCCCCAAGTTCTATTGTTCTATTGTTTCTATTGTTGTTTCTTTCTCACTAAAGAATACATGAGGGAGAAGAGAATAGAGGGGATTAAAGGGAGTGAAGACTTGTGCTGAATGTAAACAATGGCAAGGACCAGTTGGACCCAAATGGGCTCTTTCCTTCCTGGTCTGTGTATTTTATGTAATGGTAACTGCCAAACCCAAGCATTGGAACAAAACAAGCCCCAAATATGCTTCTTCACCCAATGGTTCTCCAGTGTTAGTCTCCCTGAACCTGTGTTTTTAAGGTTGCGGCTATTGGGATTCGAATGAGATGAAGACAGAATGTGTGCTTCACAGAGTGTGTGCTTGCAAGCCTTTTTGATCTGGTACTCGGGGGCAATGCTGTTTTTAAAAAAAATCAACTGGCTTACGACCACAATAAAATTCCCTAGTTTAGAAAATACTCTCTAATAGAAGCAGTAGTATTAAATTGGTCTTTGCTATCTGATGTTACCTCATCTTATTTGTTTACTTGTTTATGCCTTTATATGGCCAACAAAAGGAGCAATCACTTATGCATCTCCGCTGCAGTAAATTATGATAAAATCGTAAAGCAGCATATTTACCAGCTTTATTTGCATAACTTGGAAGTATCCTTGAGCTTCAATTAGGATGGTAAAAAATAATGTTTGTATATTGTTGCAAAATGTTAGTGACAAGTGATGGAGCTCAGTATGGTTTATAATGCAGTACAGGTACCCCACCCCAACAGCGTTTTTTCTACCGCGAATTTCACATATCCACGGTTGCCTCTCTGCGACAACCTTTGCCAAACACGGCAATGAATTTTGCGTACCCACAGCTAACGCTAGCGTTTGGCACTAGGACCCAGTTGCATCAACCAGCGACAATGTCGCTTCACGCTAGCGAATGGCGCTAGGACCCAGTTGCGATGTCGCAATCAACCAGCGACAATGTCGCTTCTCCACATCCATCCCCCCTCCGTGTCACCCACCACACCCCTTCTCCACATCCACCACCCTCGGTGTCACCCATCACATTCACTCCCCTCGCACTCGTTGGTGATTTATGATCAAGAGGAAAGGGTACGCAGGGCCCCTCTTCCATGTAACAGCAGGTAACAACCACCTCCCCCATCATCATCATGATTGGATTTAGGTAAATAAGATGAATTTATTTGTGTTCAGTTCAAGGACAAGCAAACTTACTCCCCCTATCCCCATGTTTCCCATAGGGCCCTGCATTTTCCAACCGCGGTTTTACTAATCGCAGAGGTTTTCAGGAACGTATACCCTGCTGTTGGGGAGGGATAGCTGTATCCCAATTATCCTTAATTTCCTTATTTGTCCCAGACTCTCCTCCAGTCCAATATTGCTTTAGCGTTCAAGGTGACTTTAGTGTGGAGAGAAAATGACATGCCCAAAAGCAGTTTATCCCCAATTCAGGAACTGGAAAAACATCCAGTAACCATGCACCAATTTAACATTAATTTGTGTGGAGCACTTTGAGTAGCATCAATTGTTAATATAACTGCTTCATGGTGTGTCTGCAAAAGACATCTATGAGGATTTCTTCTTTGTTAATGAGAATGGAATATTAAAATATTTATGAGATTGTATTTTCTAATGTTTCATTGGCAACCTTCCAGTACTGCAAAACAAATAACATTATTCTTTTCATTTATTTACAATTTGACACCGTTGCTCAAACAGATTTCACATATTTTGCACGTTTTCCTGTTTTTAATATGTTTGGTTTGGTAAACAGCTGGTAAGGGCAAACTGATCTATTAAACTTGTAACTGAAATGTCTGACTTTGGTTCATTTTGTTCTCCTTACACATAATAATAATCCTTGCATTTGATATAGCGTTTTTTACATCTTCCAGACATCTCAAAGCGCTTCATACAATATACTGTAAAGTGAATTGACTGTATTTCAGCACCTTGAGACATCCTCCTGACGAGAAAGGCACTCTATAAATTTTATTTTGTTGCGCAGAGCAGTTCCCACAAACAGTCGTGGATTGAAATTACCAGTTCTGTTTTTTGAGGAATTATAGTTAGGCATGTGGAGTAAGGAAACTTGCGCAAGGTTTTGCCCTGCCTGGAATTGAACCCAGGTCTCTCGTTTGTGAGGTGAGCGCTCTATCCACATACTCAAGAATTCTCTCCACTTAATGCAGCATTTCATACAGGATGTTTTAAATGTGCTTCAGAGATGGTGGGAATCCACCATCCACCAAAAGTGAGGAAGGGAGAGGAAATTTAAGGGCGTTTTCCAAAGGCACAGTCAAAAAGAGTTTTCTGGAGGGCTTTGAACATGGGGAAAGAAGGTTCAAGTTGAACGGATTTTAGCAGAATGTTCCAGAGAGGTGACATAATACAGTAGCTCAATGCTCAGATAATAATAAGTAATAAAATTACAGATAAATTAGGTGTGATCTTCCAATCCCACGAGGAAGGAAATATTCTTGGTTAAGGAATGAGATTGGTAGGTAACAAAACCCATGCAATTATCCAAGAAAACCAATCTGCATGTATACAGCTTGCGTTCTTCATGTTGTATAGTGTCTCAGAATGCTGAACAATGGCAGGGTTTGATCTGAACTGTGAAGGTGACTGAAGGCATCGTCAAAAAGAAAAGTCTCCAGGCATGATTTGAAGACTGGTAACGGGAGCAACGTAGAGGGAATGAGTAAAAAGTGAGGAATGGATAATCCAGGTAATTTTGGTCCAGTTGATAGATTCTATCACTGGAGACTAAGTAACCAGACAAATATATAACAATTAGGTGAATGAAGGGTAGATTAACCCCTAAAAATGTCCTGAGATGATAGAGAAAGAAGAATTTGGATATGTTTTATAGAGATTTATAGAAGCTTTTGATAAAATGGCACAAAAGAGATTACTAGTTAAACGTAAGGCATGCGGATTTGGGGGAGCGAAGCTTGGAGTGGGTGAGTATGCGGGCGGCAGAGTTTTGGATTAGCTGGATTTTGTGGATTGTGGTGGAGGGGAGACCGCAGAGGAGGGCATTGCAATAGTCCAGCCGAGAGGTGACAAAGGCGTGGACCAAGGTTTCAGCGGCTTTTGGGGTGAGGTATTGCCGGAGACGGGCGATACGTCGGAGGTGGTAGAAGGCAGTGCTGGTAACAAACCGGATATAGGGGAGGAAGGACAGTTGAGGGTCAAACCTGACACCTAGGTTGCACACTGATTCGGAGAGTTTTAGGGGCAGGCCATGAAGGTGGAGGAGGTGAGAGCCATGTGAATGGAGACGTTGATGAGAGCCAAGGAGTATGGCCTCCGTCTTGTCGACATTCAGCTGCAAGAAATTTGCGCTTATCCAGCCCCTGATGTCTGAAAGGCAGGCTGACAGAACATCAATCTGCCTTTCGCAAAGTGAAGTGGAGAAATAGAGTTGCATGTCATCCGCGTACAACAACAACAAATTGCATTATATTTTATGTCAGGAAAGGGAGCATATAGATGAGGAAAAGGAGGGGGCCAAGGATGGAACCCTGAGGTACCCCACAGGTAAGAGTGGGAGGAAAAACCATTTGTACTGCTGGAGATGTACTGCTGGCAGTTTGTGAGGTAGGACTCAAACCAGGCGAGTGCAGTCCCACTGAGGTGGATGACGGTGGACAGGCGGTGGAGGAGGATGGTGTGATCGACTGTGTCGAACGCAGCTGACAGGAGGATAAGGAGGCAGAAGGAGCCCTGGTTGCAGATAGAGAAGATGTTGTTTGTGACAAGCGCGGTCTCATGTCAGTAGTGTGTCCCAAATAGCTTAACTGATTCTTGCACATAAACAGTTGTAATGAATTTATGGAATTCTCTACTCCAGAAGGCTGTGGATGCTCAGTCCTTGAACATATTCAAGACTAAGATTGATAGATTTCTAATGGATAGAGGGATTAAAGGTTATGGGGATAGGGCGGGTAAATTAAATTAGGTTAGAAGATCGGCCATGCAGGCTCGATGGCTGAACGGTCTACTCCTGCTCTTATTTCTTATGTTCTTATGTAATGTGAAATGCACTGTCCCAGATGGCTTCAGATGTGGAATCAATAAGGGATGTTTAACGGGAAGGTGGATGAATGGATTCGAGGGAAGAAATGATTTGCATTTTTATAGGACTTGTCTTATCAGGTTGAGTAAGCATTTTATTATAATTACTTTCAAATGTTCTGTAAACAACAACAAAATTACATTCATAGAGCACCTTTCACATCAGGGGGACATCACAAGATCCTGAACAGTCGGAGGTCAGGACCCAAGCATGGGGGTGGGAGTGCAAGGTTGGGATGAGGGAGGGCAGAGAGGTAGGAGGGCGACTGAAGCACGGTCGAAAAGGAGGGTCTTGAGTCAGGCCTTGAAGGAGGTGAGGGAGGGAGCAAGGTGAAGGGATTGTGGGATTGGGTTCCAAAGGGTGGGAGCAGAGAGACTGAAAGCCCGGCTGCCAATGTGGCAGGTCGGGTGGGAGACATGGAGCAGGCTGAAGCTGTAGACGGCCTTGAAAGTGAGCAGAGTTTTAGTTGTGTGAGATGTAGAGAAAATTTGGGGTAAAGGGATTTAAAAGATCTGCCATTATCTATTAAAATGTCAGAACTAAGTGTTTCGAGACTGTACCCCACATCAAGGGGTTATATATATGCAAGTTGTTGATGTTGTTGAGTGTTGCATGTTTCTATCTTGTATTTTTAACACATTTATTAATCTCTACTAATAAAGGCATAATGTCCGTGTGCATGTCCGTGAGTCTGCTCCATGTCTACCGCCCGACCCACCCTACCATCGGTGGCCAGGCTTTCAGCCTCTCTGCTCCTACACTCATTTCACTACCTTCCTTGCTTCCTTCAAGTCCAGTCTCAAGACCCTCTTTTTTGATTCCGTCTTCTGCTGCCCTCTCTATCCACCTCCCCTTCCCCTCCCCCCCACCCCCACTCTGCCCCTCCCCCGTGCTCATTACCCCTGACGGTTCAGCACCTTGGGGTGTCCTCCAGACGTGAAAGGCACTCTATAAATGTAATTTTGTTGATGGTGGTGTTGTTGGAAGTGTGTTATTAATATACTGAATGAATGCTGGTTTGATCCTGTTGTAAAAGCCACACAGTTACTCAAGTCACCTTGAGATGCTGCATGTATAACCTATTCGAATTTGTATTGTCATTAACACATTTTCTTTTGACACAAAGCTACTGGGAATTTTTGGGGAAAAAAATACAGATGATGGAATTCCAAATGGAAAATGGACATTCATTTTTTTAAAAAGTGACCTGTTTATTATCGGAATCTCAACCATTTGCACAATTATTTTTGAAGAAAGTGAAATTTTAGAAATTAAGATTATTGACTTAATTCCATTATCCTGCATTCTCATCATATCTTTCAATTTCTTTCCCACGTCTTGCATGTGAGAGTCTAATGACAACAACAACAAATTGCATTATATTTTATGTCAGTAACTGGCTAGTCGAGGATTTCTCCCCAAGTGGGAGTTGGATTTGGGATCAGTGGAAGCTATGGGGCAGTAGTGGTGGGAAGATGACCAAAGATGCAGTGGAAGAGGGAGGTTTGGAGACAGACCTTGAAAGAGGTAAAAGAAAGGTGAGGTGAAGAGAGAGCTGAATGGAATTCAGAGAATGGGGACAGAAAGGATGAAGGCCTGACCACTAATGGTGGGATGAGCAAGTTAGGGGGTGTAAGGCATGTTGGTAAAGTTTTAGAAGGTCACAGATATAAGGTAATCCACTTTAATCTGTAAAAACAAGTCTTTTCTGCTGCATTGTGCATAAAGCAGAGGTAAATTGGAGGAAAAGGGAGAGGAGATTAGGAGAGGTGGAGGCTCAGAGGGAGTATAAACATGAGCAATGGATTAGTTGGGCCAAATGACATGCTTATGGTGCTGCATGAAGTCGTGACATTAAATGTTCTGCTATAAGGTATTAGGAGAATACATAGGGTGTAAATACATTTGTATTGGGTGGGCCTATACTTTTTTATATAGAAACCCAGGTGAAGTGCCAGGACTATTGCCACATCCAGCACCGGAGATTGTTTCATCCGTCCCACGAACACAGGCGCAATGTGTCAGGCTCAGGCATAGTCTGACCCAATGGGAAAAACGGTGGCTTGAGGCACTGGTTAGTAGCACAAACTATCAATCACTTTGAAACTGGTAACAGGAGAAAAGAGAGAGATACAGAGACAGACAGAGAGCGAGATACAGTGACGCATACAGTGATAGACACCCTGTTGCTGGCTGTACAGGTTGAGCGTCCAAAATCCGGAGTTCCGGAATCTGGACTCCAGGACGATTGGTGGCAGGGTCGTCTGGAATCCGTAAAATGTTCCGGAATCCGGACACCCTGTCAAACCATTTCCGCCGCCAGCCGGGCCCAGTGAAAAGTCCAAAAATGAAATCTAACTGCTGTACAGTGACAAAAATTGCAAGAATAAAAACGCCATTCCTATCTATTCCAGGCCAAGTCTTCACAGTCACCGCACCAAAATATCACAACCTGGGCCCAGGCATTTCCGGACTCGGGATGCGCTTCTGACGTTCTGAAGTCCAGAAATACCCGAACCTGAGCTTGGGCGTTTCCGGACTTCGGATATCAGAAACACATTCTGAAGTCCAGATAAACACGAAAACCGGCTCGGCCTCGGTCCCGAGGTTGTCGGATTCAGGATGCTCAACCAGTATTACTATTTTAAAATTTTACGTTGCCTTTTTAAAGTTTGACATTATAATTAAAATGTAGTGAAATTAAGCAATAGGGTTACGCAATTTAAAACATAGGAGTTTTATGATTCTTATGGGTTATGTTTCTGGAATGAAACACAAAATATTGCTTACGTGGTCTGCGAAAGTATCTAAAATCCAGCATTCAGCCCTCAGCAGCCAAAAGGTTGGTTATACCATCAAGGTTGAAACAGAGAAACAAGTTAAATTGCAAAGAAGTGATTTGAAGATGGGAAACTTGGGTTATAAAAGATTCATCAAATCTTATGAGGACTGAGAGAGGAAAGAATTCTACAGTCTTGAGGACTTGGAAAAGAATACATTATAGTGGGGGTCGGGGGACATTCAGGATTTGAGCATAATGAGGAATGCAGGGAGGAGGCAGAACATGTGGGACAATATATATATATTATTGAAATGTGAGAGAAACAACAGATGTATGGGGGGAATGATGACGTATCAATAAAATGGGCGGAGTTTCAGTCAATTTAATAAGGTTGAGATTGGGAGAGAGAGATAGAGGCAAGAGATAAAGAAATGAACACTTATGAGATGACAAACTTGAAGTATGTAAAATTGAATCATTAGCAAATGGATGAATAAAGTCTGAATGATGAAAACTAGAACTTGTTGATGTGGAAAAGAAACAAAGACAGTGTCCAAAAGCGTTCCCACTTAATGGGGGGGAAAAGATCAGAGGATGAACCATCTCAAGTACACACTTGAGAGGAAATTAGTTAGCAATGAATATAATTTGGTGGTGATTAATTTTGAATTACATGTTGCAAACCCTGTCAAAAGCTTTGGAGATATCAAGATAATAATAAATGAGGCACCAAAGAGTTCAAGAGCAGAGATCCAAAGGTACATAATTAAAATGATCATTAATGGTGTGACCAGGACGAAAGGACTAGGAAGTTCAACTTGATGGATAATTTGAGTATTGACAATAGCTTCCATAATTGATGTAGGAGACCACCATGCGAATTCTAATTTTTTTTAAAAAAATCTAATTCTGGTCAACTGAAACTATATACGGTACATATTAGCAGTTCCACTTTTAATTTTTATAACTATATGCTACTGGCTTTAGCATTACCATTAATAGTGTATTATTATTACAAGTATTATTACTTAATGGTAATAACAATTCCTTAATGGTAGTAAGAATAATCCTTGCATTTGATATAGGAGCTTGTACATCAGGAAGACGTTTTCAAAACTCCGTATAATCTTAAATTTTAAGGTGATAATCTCCACCAAGAGGATTTCAAGACCTTGTTGTGCACAGCTAACTTATCATTGTTTGAGGGCTGCAGAGAATTCATGTGTTCAATAAGTTGAACAATAAGTTCAATAACGACACAGAAAAAACCTTTGTTTAAATACTGTATGACTACAGTGTTTTTAAAAAAAATACATTAATATGCAGGATTTAAAACTGCAACATAAATCAACTTTGAATTAAAAATAATACATCATGAAATGAAAGCATATTAGCAGAGTACTCATTTATAATTCATGGAAAATTGTCAGACCAAAGCTTTTCCCACCTCTTTCCCCACCGAACATTTATTGAATTTGTCAGATCTTGATGCGGTTCTGCTTTCCGAAGCCTTCTTAAACCTCAATTAATGGGCCATACTCAACAGATATTAATTAATTGATGTTACAGGAATAGTTTGTTTTATGATGTGTTTTGAGGTGAGAATGACAGAATGGATTTTTCATCACAAGACTCGGATCATTTTTGTCACAAAGCAAAAATGAAGTGTTCAAATATTCGTAGAAAAAGTTTTTTTCTATGAGTCCATACAATGTGTTTGTATTGTCACATTAATTTAACATAAACTGTAGAATTTTAAGAATTCATGAAAGCTTGGAATACCTCCCACACACCCTGAACAGTACAATATAATCACTGCAATTTATTCAGATCTCCGATGACTAAATGAATATAATTTGGACTTGATTGTACTTTTAATGTACTTAAATAGATTTGCATTTCTGCTGACGCTGAACTAAGAACTGGAAATCTAAATGGAAGGTATATTACAGTTTTGTAAGTTTTATCTGAAAAATAATCAAAAGATGCAGTGTATCATACTATTTCTATACATAGTACAATTTCCTTTAAAATTCCTCACTCATAAGTTTAAATCCTTCACTAGAAGCGTTGTCAGAGCATATTTGTCATTATATTTGTTACCTATCAGAACAGACTTTACAATCAAATCCTGCTAATTGCTTTGAGACATCCTGATGTGAAAGGTGCCATATCAAATGCAAGGATTGTTATTAATTCAGCCATCTTTATTGAACTTCTTACTTAAGGTAATAGTGAAGGAAGCCTGAACAATAGATGAAGTGTCGGTAAAATTGTCATTGATTTGTGTGTTTTTTCTGAAAAGGGTGAGGAATAGTACTACTCGAGCCTTGGAACTTGGTTGAGCTTCTAATTATGCAGCCAATCATAGAGCAATGTTTAAATTTCAGAGAACTATGAATGAAGAGTTAACTACTCCGCTGTATATTGTTGAAAGCCAACAGAATTGACCTTTCAAAGGTATTTTGGAAAAAAAAAGCTTTCTATTGACTTATGTGCATTGCATTCATTGAACTAACATTAAAAACCTTGACTATCAGAGCAAAATACTGCTACGGTTATTCACTTTCTCACATGCAAATGTTTAATGATGTAAGATCTGAAGTTCTTTTTGTAGAAAGAACGAATGTGAAGTTTGATGTGTCTAATCTATAAAAGCATACACTTTAATAAATGAGAAAGATAACAGTAAAGAGCTGTTTAACCATTTTGACTATTGATTCCTCTGCAACAGAATGAATATGTACTGTATTGGTATAATTTTTTAAATGCATTGAATAAAATATTGCTACTGAATTCATTTTAAAGGACATTCTGTGAAACGCTTTGAGACGTCTAGAAGATGTGAAAAGCGCTATATCAAATGCATAGATCATTATTGAAACCCCTAGTGCATTTTGGTATGTCTTAGAGGCATGAAAGAGCTATGTCAATTGTGAAGATTATTATTCTAAGAATTTTTTTCTTCTTTGAAGCTTCTCCGAAACACAGCAGAAGCCTATTACAGAATATGAATGTAATGTTAATTGAGTCAACAACAAAACTTGCATTTATTCACGCAGGGTAGAAGTGTTGGAGCACGTAAAGATTCTTGGCTCAGAAGATTATTCCAATACCCAGTAGTATTGTGGAAATGGAGATAATAATAATTTTACATTTGATACAGTACCTTATCTTTGAGACATTTTAAAGCGCTTCACAGAATACACTGTAAAGGAATTGACCATACTTTGTTGGCTTGATTTGAAATGAGTTACAAACATTAGATCGAAAATGAGATGACAGTAAAAACAAAGGACAGTCACTGCAATGCAGCAAACATAAGTGTATTGAATAAGAAACTATAACCTCATTTATTTCTCAATATAATTCATTCTACTGTATTAGCTTGATTTCCTGACTTCATCTAACCATTCCATAATTCAGTGTCTTAAAACCACAATCTTCAATTTTTGAACTAATATCTTGCACATATTGTCTTGTCTGATTGTGAGACTAATATCAAAATTCTGTTTAAATTATTTCATCAGCTTAAAATTATTCTCCATATGGAAAATAAAGAATTCTCAAAGTGAATTTTCCTTTGGTTACCTTTGATGCTAATAATAATCCTTGCATTTGATATACTGTAGTGCCTTATCACGTCTTTTGACCATCTCAAAGCGCTTCACAGAATATACTGTAAAGTGAATTGACTGAAAATTTGTGGGCAAAACGTGGAAGCCATTTGCACACAGCAGTGTCCTACAAACTGTCGTGGATTGAAATGATCAATTTTTTTTAGGGCTTATTATCTAGGAATATAAATATGTTAGGAGTACAAATGTGCTGAAAAAAACCATGATGATCAACAAGTTTGTGCTTTATTTTCAGTCCTGTAGCTTAGTGCCAGATCTCTTGTAAATTATTCGGCGAGTTTTTTCCTTGTGGTGTTAAAAACAAGTTCTGCTTGACATTCTTTCTTATTCCTGATTTTTATTTTTTTCCTCAAATATATATCTTAGTGCAACATTGTTATAGCTGCAAATAATTTAGCTGAAATCAATATATTCATAGTATGTCTAGAATTTTGGTCAGCCTTTTAGACTTAACATTTTACATGTATGTACAGTATTCACTTTAAACTATATCTGCCATCTACTGACCCAGTTGATGAATAGGTTAAAATCCCTTTCTTGCTCATTATTTGTCTTCATCCTAATTTATCATTGGTAAATGTGGAGATTTTGCTACATTTTCCAGTCATTAATAAATAATAACACAAACACTGAGTTTCCACGTCCAATATTTGTTTTGCCGATAAACAGAATATAGGCTGTTTGAGTAATGATTCACTGGTGCCTCACAGACTTGAATTCCATTTTATTGAATCCTACCTCCTTACAAAAAGAATTTATTTTCTGGTCATGCTGGTGTCTGACAGGCCAAAATCCCACCACCGTGACTGAGAGTATCCAAACCAGACAGAGATAGTTCCATATATGTCTGCCATCTACACATGGGAATTTCTCAGTATCAGAACTGGAATACCCACTCTCTCCCTAGAGAATTGCACCTTGCTAATCTAATTCTGGAAAATATTAGAGGCAGGTTGGCAAGAGTCAAAGTTTGGGAACCCCAGAGTGTGCAACCTGCCTCCAGTGATATATCTGCCCCTCCAAGTTTTGCCAACTAGCGAGGCTGAATGATATTTCATCAGTAATACCTTGCAGTACTGTGGGTCTGCTTGGCTTGGGAATTCGACTACCAAAACTGTCACAGAGGGTAGACTCAATTCCAACATCCTGTTGCTGAGGAGGTCAACTTGGAGCCAGCTCAGCTCTGCTTATACCCTCAGAAGGATAGTCACTAGTTTTGAAAAATGTTGAACACTGACAAGCCAAGTAGCTCAGTTGTGTACCTGTACTATGTTTGTGACTAGCAGGTTCTCAATTTGAATCCATCTCACTCATAACATTTTATTAATTTTATTATATTCATAAAATTACTGAGGAGAATGTAAAGCATGGTGGCTTTCTGTCCAACTACTGAATTTGAATTTAGTGCAGATTGGACAATGGCGTAAACATACATCCTGACTCTGGAGCCGTATATTGAAGCAACAATCACTGTAATGCTTCTGGCTCATAATTTTCAACATTTTCCTATGGTACAGTGAGGACTTATTATCTGATTCACTGTTTTTTTAAATCTTTTTAATCTCGGTCATTATTGCAGAGTGCCAAAAGCCTAGTCATCTGAAATGATGGTTAAACTAATCAGGAATTTAATTAGTATAGTTTAACACCATAACATTATGAATGGGGCCTAATTGACAAGTGGTAAATGTTGAGTAAATATTTTGGTGTTTCTAAATTGAAAAAAGATTTTTGTAGCAGATTTTTTTTTAAAGTTTCAAAAGTACCCACTACTGGATAAACATTTTAACAATAAAATCTTTTTATAAACTGTACCTTATTATACTGTGAAATTCAGGAGCAAATGATAAATTATTGTGATAAACAAATAATAATCCTTGCATTTGATATAGTGCTTTTCATATCTTATCGACGTCTCAAAGCACTTCACAGAATATACTGTAAAGTGAATTGACAAGTGTCCCTCCCCAACCACGGGGGATACGTTCCTCTAAACCTCCGTGGTTGGTAAAATCGTGGCTGGCTATGGGAAACATGGGGATAGGGGAAGTAAGTTCGCGTTTAGTAGAACTAAACACAAAAAAAAAACATAGTTATAACATACATGGGGATAGGGGGAGTAAGTTTGGGCGCATTGGCAGGCAGAATCTGCAGCAATCCCCGAGGCTGTCTGACTGACTAATCTACAGAGAGAGAGAGAGAGAGAGAGAGAGAGACCGAGGGTGGGGGGGGTGGGTGACACAGAGGGTGGGGGTGGTTGGTGACACGGAGGGTGGGGGTGGTTGGTGACACGGAGGGTGGGGGTGGTGGGTGACACAGAGGGTGGGGGGGTGGGTAACACGGAGGGTGGGGTGGGGGGGTGTGCAGTAGATGGTGTGAGAGAGAGAAATCAACAGAGATTTAGCTTAATCCTAAGAGAGAAGCGTTGTTGCTGGTTGATGGCAGCATAGCAACTGGGTCGTAGTGCTGTACGCTAGCTGTTCGCACACACACAGTACCTGTAGATCCACGAGTGCAGCTAGATCACGTGGGGTAGTAAAGATGCTGATAGACGGAAAATGCGGAGCGGATGAATACACACCAATACGAGGATGAATGCGGTCCCTTGTTTGGAGGAGTGAAACATGAAAATTTAAACCGCGGATGTAAATCGCGGACGCGCAAAACGCGGTTTGCGAGGGCTGTTACATTTAACAAACCGCGGATGTGTGCGTTCCGTGGTTAGCGAGGCAGTGGTTGGGGCGGGATACCTGTATTTGTGGGCGAAACGCAGCAGCCAATTGTGCACAGCAGTGTCCCACAAACAGTCGTGGATTGAAATGACCAATTTTTTAATAATTTTTTTAGGTTTTATTATTAGTCGTGTGGAGTAAGGAAAGTTGCCCACGGTTTCGCTCTGGATTCAAACAGGTGTCACACTTGTAAGGCGAGTGCTCTAACCACTGAGCTACAGGAGCTCCGTGTAGATTAAATTCAAGATGCCACTTGAATAAGTTTATTAATTTACTCTTTTTGTTCTCTTTCCATCCCATTCCCCCACCCCCACCCAATTAGCTTGCAGAGTTTCAGAAGGTTCATTACAAAATCCATCCTTCAACCATGGACACAGAAGCAAGCCGCTTGGAGAGGGATCATGTCCACAGTGTATATGAGAAGATTGCCCCTCACTTCAATGACACTCGCTATAAGGCTTGGCCTAGAGTGCGACAGTTTCTGCTAGAACAAGAATCCAGCAGCCTCATTGCTGACGTTGGTTAGTGTCTGTTGTAGCTCCTGACCTGTTTTAAGTGAGCTTGCTTGCTGTCTTTCTTAGGATTTTGAGGCAATGCTTATTTAAATGCCAAGAGGTTTCAACTTTCATCTCCCAGTTATGCATTTTCCGAGTGAGGTTTTCATTCCTTGGTAATGTGAAAATCACTCACCATGGTTTTAATAAAGTACTGTATCTTCCTTCAGGGAGTTAATATGTAACAGCTGCATTAATGTGTGACACTTTCCGAAACCGATTGCAACAGAAAGGAGAGGAGCTGGATTGTCTGCAAGAAACATACCAGTGTTTTCAATAAAGAAATCGGAAGCATTTTAGCACATGCTTTTCGAGTTGCTGACTAACAACAACAACAACTTGCATTTATATAGCTCCCTTCACCCGGGATGGAGTCTCGGGGCGCTTAGCTGCCCTTTTTAACTTTATTTCAGATTCCCCAAAAAAGCAGACTGTTATTTTTCTTCCCCAATTTTTCTCTCTTACTCCTCTCCCAACTGCTCTGATTCTCTCTAGTAGCAGAATGCTATGGACATCCTTTTTTTACCCCTTGATACCTTGCCATTATTCATTTTTGAGCTCTGAATGTGACTGTCATTACATACGCTTTTTAGGAAGGGGAGAGAGGGCAGCAAAATGTAGCCCAAATTGGTTGATATAGATCTCACCTGGGGAGCAACCAATTATCTTGCCCCAACTGCAAATTTAAGTACTCTGCATTGAGCCTGCCAACTTCTGTACAAGTATTATTGTTAGCAACCCAGCTATCTGTAAGTTTTGCTCTGTTTTAATGCAGTGTCTTGGGTTTGGACTTAGAGAACCACACTATTATGGGTTGCACTGTATATTGCACACAGCTATAACCTTTCATTTGGTATTCTGTAGTGCCTTCACAACAGAAGGATATCTCATAGCACTTCCCAGGATTACTGTGAAACGGAGACAATGTATTTATTTGTAGGGAAAGGCAGCAGCCCCATTTACGGAGCAAGTCCCACAAACAGCCATGAAATGAATGACCCATTTTATTGGTGGAATTATTGCTTGGGATACCAAGCAAAACTCCCTTTTCTTTTTAAATAGTGCAGTGAAATCTTTAATATCCACCTAAACAGGCAGAAGGGACCTTGGGCTAACCCAGTTTCATCCAAAGAATCTGAAGACACATCCAACAAATGCGACACACCTCGACTTCAGCACTGCATCTAAATCTAAACTTATATGTATGTGATTATAAACCCACTATATTCTGACTCATAGGTAAGAGTGCTACCTCCTGAGCCAGCCAGCCTGTTCAACATCCCAGTGATCACTTGCATGTTTGCCAAATGCTGCCTGCATTGTACAGTACACTGCTGATGATTATTTCAAGATGAATTGTGAATTTCATTGTTTTGTCGCTTGTTTTAAATTGTCCTACTTCACTTCTCCTTGCCATGGCAACGTAACATGAACACTTTAGGAAGGATGTTAAGGCATTGGAAAGGGTGCAGAGGAGATTTACCAGGATGTTACCAGGAATGAGGGACTTCAGTTATGAAGAAAGGCTAGAGAGGCTAGGTTTATTCTCATTTGAGCAGAGAAGGTTATGAGGAGACGTAATAGGGGTTTTCAAGATCATGAGGGGATTCAACAAGGTAAACAGGGAAAAACTGTTTCCACTGGTGGGTGTATCAGTGACTTGGGGTCACAGGTTTAAAATAGTTTCAAAAAAAAGCAAAGGGGAGCTGAGGAGACATTTTTTCACTCAGCGAGTTGAAACGGTGGTGGAGGCCGATTTGATAACAACTTTTAAAAGCGAGGTAGACATTTATTTGGGGAGGACGGATTTGCGTGGTTATGGGGAGAGAATTGGGGAGTGGGATTGAATTGCTCTTTTCAAAGAGCCGGCACAGACTCGATGGGCCAAATGGCCTCCTTTTGTGCCGTAAGATTCTATGATTCTAACATCATGCCATGTTGGAGTTAGTACAATGTTATGTTTCTAACAAACAAGCGTTTTCTTAATTTAGGCTGCGGAAATGGGAAGTACCTAGATATCAACAGTCAAGCCTACAAAGTAGGTTGTGATTATTGTCTGCCCCTGGTAAAATCTGCAAAGGAACAGGACTATGAAGTAATGGTGTGTAATGGCCTGCATTTACCTTATCGAGATCAATGTTTTGATGCCATTCTATCTATAGCAGGTGAGAATTCAATTTATTTCCTATTTTCCACTGATCATTTCAAAATACTGATTTTTTTGTTGTATCTTTACTCTGGGAACCCTCAACAAAAAATGTAGACTTACATGATGGCTGAAGGCAAAAATAATCATCAACAAACTTAATATAGTGTCTTTCACATGGGGTAATTTTATGGAGACAGTGTCAGACACCAAAGTGGGAGGGTGTGCGAAGGTGGGAATTTGGGAAGAGGAGAGATTACCCGGAGTGGGCACAGAGGAGGAATGGGCTTTTATGGATTTGTCATCAACCAGCATTTCCACTTTTGACTTCATGATAATTGGGATTGTCAAGAACTTTCTCCACAGGCTGCAGAACTATCCGTTGAGTAAACACTTGCTCAAAATGTCCCTGTTCCAACCTGTTGTCTTAATTTAGTTACTGTAAAAGGATTGGAAGAGATTCTGCTGCTAAAACTGTATAGTTTAATATAAGATGTATTTATTTTAGATTTACCGGAAATCTACCGCCCATGTCCTCTCCTACACCGGCTCTTCGAGTTCAAGCTCCTGGTCTTCACCTTCAAAGCCCTCCATGGGTTTGCTGCCCCTTACCTCTATGACCTCCTAACCCCTTCCCAACCTGCCTACCCCTTTGCTCAGAGGGCTTCGACTTGCTTCAAGCCCCAGCCTCGCCCGCCCCACCATTGCTGTGTGGGCCTTCTGCCATTCTATCCCACCATCTGGAACTCCATTTATTTTAGGAACCTGCTCCTTACTCCATAATTAATTCAGCTGGCAAACTTTAAAAATAATATTGAAGAAGAATTTGCATTTGATGTAGTGCTGTTCAGGTGCGGAGGACATCCCAAAGAGCTTTTTCACAAGATTTACTGCAAAGTGTAATGACTGTAATTTGTAGGCCAACACAGCAGTGTGTGCCTTTCTTATTATAAATGAAACGCAAAACCATACCCCTTTGACTAAAATAAATTAGTTTCGGGGCAATATTTTATGATGACTTCTACTGTATGCTTTCCTCTATTATTATTTTAAATATATAATATATATGGAACCTGCATGTTCCTCTGTCACAATACAAACACCTCTGTTTACCCAGCAGCAAGTAGGAGCGCAGTTGTTAGTCAATTGACAAATTGCTTTTCCAGTGGTAATAATTCCTTCAAAAAATAATAATGAATTGGTTATTCAATCCACAATTCTTTATGGGACCGAAATGGCTGCCCTATTTCGCCCACAAAATATAGTAAACTCACTTTGCAGTATATTCTTTGAAGCGCTTTCAGATGTCTCAAGGTTGTGGTAAGGCAATATAATAAATGCAAAGGTTATCATTATTATATGTCCCGACTCTGGGTAGTGAGGTGGGTCTTGGCTCCCGGTTGCGATTGATCTTATTACTGTAACCGGGATATTTTAAACATCACAGGGCTTGGATTAATCTTTTTAAATTAAAACCCGCTTTCTCAATTGCTGGGAGCACAGAATTCCCCAGAGCTACCACAAGTCCAGTGATGAAATACAAAAAGAGCCAGAGCTGTAGCACTGAACGGAATGAGATCTGCCAAGCTGAGGCTGTTAGCCTTGGGAAAAAAAGGTGACTTATATTTTCCAAAAAGCATTGTTGAGCAAAACATAACCAACAATAGGAGACATTGTGTTCAGCTTCTACGTTCAGCTCAATACTTTCAATAGATTTCCGCAGCTCCAGCTCATTCAAAACTCAGCCTCCTCCATCCTTGCATCATTAACCAGTATGATACTTCACTGGTCCAATATGCTCTTCCTTGCCAGGCTCCACTGGCTCCCAACAGATTCAATGCGTCTCACTAGGGTCCGTCGATATGGAAATTTTCCGATTTAGATATATCGATGGGCTCATATCAAGATATAACGAAATATTGATATTTTCGGGTTTTTCGTACCGCGCATGCGCGCGCGGCGTGCTTTCGGGGTGTGCGCGCATTCGGGGCCTATCTCCTCAGGAGGTAAATATCTTTCTCTCTCTGTGTCTCTCACTCTCTCCATCTCTGTGTTTTTCTGTCTGTGTCTCTTTCCTCTCTCACAATCCCCCCCATCTCTATCTATCTGTATATTATCACATCTACCCCGTCTTTCCTCCCTCCGCCGTCCCTCTCTCGCACCCCCCAACCCCGTCTCTCCTCCCCCCACCCCCCACCGCCTTCCCTCTCTCCTCCCGCAGTCGTCCGTCTCTCGCATCCCCCCCCCAGCCGTCTCTCTCCCCCCACCCCCAGTCATCTCTCTCCCGATCCCCAGCCGTCTATATCCCCCCCCCCCCCCCAGCTGTCTCTCTCCCCCTCCCCCCAGCCGTCTTTCTCCCCCCCCACCCCCCCAGCCGTCTCTCTCCCCCCCCACCCCCCCAGCCGTCTCTCTCCCCCTCCACCCCGCCGAGCCATCTCTCTCCCCCTCACCCCCCCACCCCCCTCTCCCCCCCACCACCCCTTGCATACCTGTATATTGTATTCTAGGACTATGAATACAATATGGCGGCTTTGCACCTCGGTCTGTGCATTGTGTATAGAGATGAGCATTCTGGTTCTTGTAATTCAGTGTGCGCGCATTCCGATTTTTTACCTCGATATGTAGATTTTTTGATATATTGATATTTTTGAAATGCCTATATCTGCGTATCGATATGAAAATTATATCGGGTTTTAGCGATATATCACCGAACCCTATTTCTCACCTACCAACAACTTCACTCCCTCAATCTTCCCTATCTCCATGGTCTCTCCATCCTTCCTCTTCTTGCTCTCCCCCACCCTCCCCACAATTGGTTGGCAAACTCAGGCCCCATCCCCAACACCTCTCCATTTCATCTCCACTTTCAAAAGCCAAGAAGCATACCTAATTGCACCCTCCTTCCACCTGTCCCTTCCTTCCCCCAACACCCCAACCTGCATTTGCAGGGTAGGAAAGGAGTGGAGGTGGTATCTGGGATACTTCTTTCTATGTACTATCCAACAATCCTCCAGATAACATTGATTATTCAATTCACAGCCGTTTGTGGTGTCCTGCTGTGTGCAAATTGGCTGCCACTTTTGCCTATAAATATGGTCAGTACATTTGACAGCAACAATCTTGTCTATTAGCTGGTCTTGTTGATTTATCAGCAGGGTGACAATGAACACATCACATCATCATTTTCACCATCATATAATTTTAATGATATCAAAGCTGTTATCTGACGACCTCTTAAAGCTTTGAATATTTCAAGCAAATAATTTGCATCAATGCTACAACTTGTTTATCTGATGGTGGCAATCAAGGGAACATACTATATGGCTATCTAACGGCAACTTGGATTTATATAATACCCTTGACGCAGTGCCTCAGAGCACTTAAGCATAGTTAAATTACAAGGAAAGGTGGTATTAACTTGGATTGCATTCCCTTGAATATTGGTGGTTGAGGAGTGATTCGATTTGAGGTTATTAAGATGATAAAGGGAGATAGAATGGATAGAGAAAGTATTTCCTCTGGTGTGGGAATCTAAAACAAGGGGACATAGTTTTAAAATTAGAACCAGGTCATTTAAGAGTGAAATAAGGAAGCATTTTTCACTCAAAGGGTGGTAGAAATCTGGAATTCTCTCTCCAAAAGGCCATGGATGCTGGATTCATCCACACCTTCTAGAGGGAGATTGATAACATTTTGGTAGGTCAGGGTACTAAGGGATATGGGGACAAAACGGAAAATTGGAATTGAAGGGATTGGTAGAGATACAGATCAGCTATGACCTAATTAAATGTTGGAATTGGCTTGAAGGGCTGAATCGCCTACTCCCGTTCCTATGTTCCCAACTGTGAAACCACAGGACACCCTATTACAGTAAAAGCCTGTTTATCCGTGACTAGATCAACTGGATTGCTGAACCCCTCCCGGGGCAATTCCTCATTCCAGCAATCACGAGTATGTGAACTTTGGAGGTTTTTGGATCTTGGATCCTTTTTACCGAGTGTGCTGGAATCTTTATTGGTGAGTATCCACACAATATTCTGTTACTATTTAGTATATTATTAATATGGTACGTTTTAAAATAAGTAAATTTTTTGTGTTGGGTTTTTGGCAACTTGCCGACTGATTATCCGGCACAGTCAATTAGTCGACCCACCAGATCGTGCCGGATAAACGGGCTTTTACTGTATAAGGAAACTCTTGCTGCAACGAGGCCCCATATTATGTCAAATAATTGTCCATTTCTATGATTAAACTCCTAACCGATGGTTGAGGGGACGAGGGTGAAGCAGGAGGCCAGCGGGGAGTGGGGAGAAAGCAGGTTAGCAAGGTAGCAAACGGTTGCCAGGGTGTAAAGGGATTTGTACATGAGGTTTGTAGACAAACCAGTTATTGCTTTAAACTGCAATCCTGCTTTCAGTTTGATAAAAGTTATAAAGTACATCTTAAGAACAGCCTCTCAGTCCATAATTGGTATTTCAATGCCGTTCGTCCACTTCTTCCCAGCTGAGTGAAAAGCAGATGATGAAGTCCTGTGGAGCCCTGGCATCTTATAGATTTTGCTTTTGTTATTGAACAGGTGGAGTTCCTTCCATGGGGAGAAGGGTTGGGAGGAGGTAGACAGATGGATTATTTGTCTCCACATGAGATCTAAACAATATCCCCACAGAGAGAATGTTCTCATTATGATCCAGGTGCATCGTTACTGATATCTTCACTCAATTTGAAGTTTTATTGATGCAACCGCATTATATTTCCACGACCAATCCTTGAAAATAGATAGCTGTGTTTTCATTTGGTAAAGAAGAGACCATCTTGTTTAAATGGAACAGCTTCACAGTTATAACTACCATTAATGCAGCTATCTTATTTATTTCAAACCCAAAAGAAATAATGATTTTACTAATTGTACATTTCCAGAAATGGAATCTAAAATATTGCTGCCAGAGTTCAAATTGCTGCCTAAAAAATGTGTTGTACATTTATATAATATATAGTTTGGAAATCCTGTGAAACGTTGTGGAGTCAGATCCTTTATCTAATCCTATAACAACTCAATACAAAACATTAGAGAAGTTGCAACATGTGTAAGCCCATACCTTTTTTGTCCTGAATCTTTTCAAAAGTAATTCACAAAATGTATATTTTTAACTATTAAGTGGGAATTATGGAGTATCAGGCTCTTATGATTTTTGTATGAAAGTACTTATAAATTTTAAAGAGGACAAAATGTCTCAAAGAATTTAATCAATTATAACTGTCAAGTGTTTTCACTTTTTGTAGGCAAATGCAACACACATTTGCCTACAAAAAATGTGTGTTCATAGTAATATCACAAAAACAGCTATGAGACGAATGAGCAATTAATAGATAAAGTGCTTTGAGATGCACTGTGAAAGGTGCTATGTGTGTATAAAGTAGTGTATAGCCTTCGCCCACATATGTACAGTCAATTCACTTTACAATATATTCTGTGAAGTGCTTTGAGACGTCTAAAAAAACCTGAGAATGCAAGGATTATTATTATTATAGCTGCCATGTTTGTCTAAAAATAAATGGGATGCCATGTAGGCCTACAAATACAGTCACTGAATGTTATAGTGAATCCCATGAAGCCCGTTGAAGCCAGACATAAAAGGTGCTGTACCAAAATGTAAGAATTATCATTTTAAAATTATATTTAATTATTATCATAAATCAAAGATTTATTGATGCAATAAACTGTTGCTTCCAAACCCACTTAACATTAGATCCTCAATGAACTGTCTGTCCAGCCTTCCTCACGTGGAATTGCCTCGGAGTGGATGGGAGCAGAAAATGAGAGTCAGAAAGCAATTGCTTTTCTGCCCATCCTAAAATAGAAATAAAACTGCATTGTATTTGAACAGAATAAATTCATATATTCATTGGTGTGCCAGATGGCTTCATACATTTCTAAATGACTCCCAACCGGCAGACTAGTTCTGACGAAGGTTCGTGGACTTAAAACGTTAGCCCACTTTCATTTCTCCATGGATGCTGGAGTGACATCCTGCAGCTCAGTGGTTAGAGCACTCGCATCGCAAGTGAGAGACCTGGGTTTGATTCCTAGCAGGGCGAAACTTTGGGCAAGTTTTCTTAATCTACACGCCTGTTAATATTCTTTCAAGAAAACAAAAGAATAATAATTTGATCACGACTGTTTGTGGGACACTGCTTTATGCAATTGGCTGCCGCATTTCGCCTACAAATATACAGTCGATTCACTGTACAGTATATTCTGTGAAACGCTTTGAGGCATCTAGAAGACGTGAAAAGCGCTATATCAAATGCAAGTATTATTATTATTATGCTGCCTGACCTGCTGAGTGTTCCCAGGGATTTGTATTTTTGTTTCAGACTTCCAGCATCTGCAGTATTTTGCGTTTTGATTATATTTAATTCACTGCCACTTCTCTTCTAGGCATGCCTGCCTTGTAAAAGTTTGGTCTTCTCTTCGACAGTTCTGATAAAGGGTCGTGGATCTGAAACATTGAATCACTTTTTCTTTCTCCTTTAGATGCTGCCTGACCTGCTGAGTATTCCTAGTATTTCTGTTTTTGTTTCAGACTAGTTGATATGATTGATTTCTGGATGAATCGAGATTGTGATTTCATATTGTTACTGTTCAGGAAATGCTGATCCATTTAAAACCCCATTTCAGAAATAGAGCCAAGGCCATTGAGATGTAAGACGTTACCCTCATTGAGCTACTACTAGTGGAGAGTTAATCTTCCTTGTTCCTAATTAGAAGCTTATTAACCTTTAGAGCAGGTCCTTTCCATACTTTTTAGATTCCCTTTATCTCAATACAGCCTAATTCTGTTGCAAGCAGAACAAGCAAGGGAATGTTAACTCTAAAATATTGAATGCTGAAACAGCTTATGATTCCATATTTATTTTATCAGGCACAAATTTAAAGATGGAAAAGATCAGACTCTAGCAGAAGAGTAAGTGCAATCATCTAAATTAAAGGTTTTTTTAATGGATAACCATTGTTGAACATGCAAGTCTCCTTTTACAGAAAAAAAACAACTGCAATACAGTACAACAAATGTAATAACAACAACAAATTACATTTCTAAAGCACCTTAGATGTTTAAATAATAATTATCTCTGCATTTGATATAACGCCTATTGTATCCCATCTTGGAAATGTCTTCTCAGAATATACTGTAATAAATTGACTGTATATTTTGTGGGTGAATCACACCAGCCAATTACGCACAGCAGTTCCCCAGGCATGGATTGAGTCTCCAAAATTATTTAAATGTTTTCTAAAAAAAAGGAAGAGATAATAATCCTTACATTTGTTTTAGTGCCTTATGATTTTGAGATGTCTCAAAGCGCTTCATAGAATATACTGTAAAGTGAATTGACTGTACATTATGTGAATAAAACACGGCAGCCAGTTGCGCACAGCAGTGCCCCACAAACAGTCGAAGGCCCCGTTTCACCCTGCCTGAGAATTAAACCCGGGTCCTCTCGCGTTCGAGGTGAGCACGTTAACCACTATACGGCAATTCAACTGCAATAATTCAATTGTAGGTGCTTTTTGCTACCTACGGATTAGAATTTGACAACTTGCTTTCAAAATTCATAGGTATTCTACCTCTTGTTGTTCAAGAATCATATTAAGAAATGGTTGCTTCCTTTTTCTTAAATATAATTGCTCTGTTGAAGTTGAGGTCTTTAATGAGTTAAACCACTCCTGCCCATATTCCTTTCCCAATGACTTCAGTTCATTATATTCATACTCTAAGCAGGTGTTAACATGTCTCAGCTCAACTCGAAAGCAATGTTATTTGCAGCTTGAATGTGGTCATTCGCATCAGTTTTGAATTATGTTAAAATGCTTGCCTGCGTGTAAAACTTAACACATAAAATACAGAATTGTGTGTACGCCAGGTTTACTTAGGTGTCAGCATGGTACAGTTGGTAGCTCTCTTGCTTCTGAGTTAGAAGATTGTTGGTTCAATCCCTACATTGGGATAGAGCTCACATCTAGGCTGCCAAACATCTCTATATAATGTTGGGAGAACATTACATTGTTGGAGGTGCAGTCCTTCAGCTATCACATTAAACTGAGATCCCATCTCCCTTTAAACATCCAGTAGCAATAATAATAATCCTTGCATTTTGATATAGCGATTTCACGTCTTCTAGACGTCTCAAGCACTTCACAGAATATACTGTAAAGTGAATTGACTGTATATTTGTGGGTGAAATGCGACAGCCAATTGCATACAGCAGTGTCCCACATACAGTCACGGATTGAAATCACCAATTTTTTTTGAGGGAATATAAATTATAATTATTTGAAAATAGGGGTTTACTTTTTATTCCCGCCAGAAATAAAGCTAAATAATATCCTCAATTTTTTTGCTGAAAGCAATAACTTCTGCTAAACAAATATCTAACTCCTTCTTGAATTTGTTAGAAGAAACTGCCTCCTCAGATATAATCTATTCCACGAACAATGAGCTCCATCATAACAGTGAAATCCTGACCAGCACTGTAATGGGGAGCAATCATCTGTCGATGTTCCTGGGTTTCAAATTGGTGACTGGTGTACGGAAAGGCAATGTGGCCAAGTTCCGAGTCAGGATAAGATGTTGCTTTGAGGCATGATGACGCAGAAGTCCACTACTTTGGCTTCCAACATAACGGCCAGCTTATCTGAAGCGCTAATGTAATGGTTTTATTCACATCCTAATCAGGCCCATAAGCAATAGCAGGGTTCCACTGTATACGTCATTCTTAGATTCCGGTTGCGGTTTAATAGGTGTCAATTTGTCTCGTTGTCAGAAGATAGTGCTTTCAAGTTCCAAATTCCTGGTAGTGCGAAACGTTGGGCAAGTTTCCTTTCTCTACATACCTCTGTTTAATTAGCAGTAAGTAGGAATCACAGTTGTTAGTTGATTGGTGGATCGTTTTTCCAGAGGTAATAATTCCTTCAAAATATTTTTAAAACAATTTGGTCACTCAATCCACAACTGTTTCTGGGCCACTGCTGTGCGCAATTGTTGCTGGGTTTCACCCACAAAATATATAGTCAATTCACTTTACAATATATTCTGTGAAGTGCTTTGAGATGTCTTGAAGACATGGTAAGTGCTATACCAAATGCTCAGATTATTACTAGTATTAATATAATAATTATTAATATATTGGGTCTTTGAAATTGTCTAGGCACTGGAAGCTTGCTGATCTGTAGAAGATGCTGTCCTTCAGATAAGATTTTAATTTGAGCTCCAGTCTGTTTGTTCAGGTGGATATCGAAAGGAACTTTTACTTTGTCGAAAATGTGTTTGCCCCACGATAAATAGTACTCCACATGACAGTAATTACTGAAGAACATTGAGATGTTTATAGGTGCTATACAATTGCTAGTTTTACATTTTAGTTTTAATTTTCCCCTTATGATTAAAGCCAACAGAGGAGGCAACCTCAGTCTGGCCTGGATTCAGACTCCGATCCCAGCAATGAAAGGAACACTGTGTTAACTCACTGAACCATTGCTCTGTTTAGAACAATGTACTTTCCGTGAAATTACCAATTTATATCCTACTGAAATATTTAGCAATATAGGATCAGTTGGAGGCCATTCAGCTCGTCAAACCTGCTGTGCTCGTTTAACAAATCCTGACAAGTCTATTCGTGACATTTCCCCATCTTTCTCCAGATCCCTTAATACCTTTCCAACTACTGTATCAATCTCCCTTTTACACATCAGAGTGAGTCGGCCTCTACAGAATTCTGTGGTATTGCATTCCAAGTTCTCAACCCTCTATGTGAAGGCTTTGCCATGTATGAAGAGATATTTGCTTCAATTTCATGAGATGCATTGCTGTGCACATTACAGTGGATCTCCATTATGATGTGTTGATTCGGATCCTTTAAAGTTTCAGCCATGTTGTAGTGAGGAGCGGTAGTAGGTTTGATTACAAGTCTGCATAGACTTTCTCTCTGTGAATTGGCTGGTTCCCAACTGTAAAGAAAAAAATGACAGACGTTTGGGTCATTTGGTTACAGTGGACATAATTTCCAGTCAGTCAGTTACTTGGCCAGCCAGCTGGCTGGATTGTGTGAAGTGAACAGGCTGGCTGTGCACAAACACAGTGAATAGGTCCACAGTGCATTTGTGCTATAGTGAATTGCGTTATCAAGAAGCTGCACTGTATTCTGAATATAAGATGGAATGATGGGAACAAGCTGGCAAGTTGTAGAAACTGATCCACACTCTTCAATTTCAAAATTCTGGGCCACAAATCCAAACGAGTACAAACTGATGAAATATATTTCAGCACATCAGCTGAAGCACAGGCTGCCTTGAGGAATGAGCTGCAAGTCCATACAAGTTGTGAAAATTAGCACTTGGTACTTGCTACACCACACCCTGGACCTAACACGTTCTAAGAAACTCATCAGCCTGTGGTTGCTTTTGAAACTGGTTTTCAGTCACACATGATGTACAGCTGAGTGGATGGGGTGTGGGAGGTAGAATTTGTTTTGAAATGGCTTTTTTTTAAATTGCAAATGTTCTTTGAATTGTGCTCTTTTTCTCTGTGCTTTTGTATTTGGTCAGCAGAATGCCTGACACACATAAAAACTCACCATCATGCGCCAAAACGTTCCCTATGTTGTATGTTATCTGTTAGGTTATTTAATTCCCAAGAGTATTGGATATATGTTGGCAAAGGCGAGGCTTGGAGTCCCCTGAGTGTGTTGTGGGTGTTGCTGGGGTTTAACCAGCTAAAACTGCGCAGTTTGCCAAATACTGATTAGCTTCCCAATAGTTGTCCAGTTAGGACCAGTGGGCCAACTCAAGTTTTAACTTGCAACTTTAATGATCTTGCAGATCTCTTGAGAGTACTCACCTCTCAAGTGAGAGATTTGGGTTCAATTCCCAGCAAGGTGAAACTCTGGGTAGGTTTCCTTATTCCACGCACCTAATAATAATCCATCAAGAAAAAAAACAATAATAAATTCATCACTTCAATCCACGACTTTTCCATTCACTGAGTGGAATTAATCTTAGCCCGAGTGACTAATCCTGCTAACAACCCAGGCTGCCTTGGAATACCACAGATCCAACAATCATCTCAACACAACAAAATTACATTTGTAGAGTGCCTTTAACATCGGAAGGATGTCCCAAAGTGCTGAACACTCTCGGGTCAGGACCTGAGTATTGGGTGGTGGGGGGGGGAGGGTGGTGGGGGGTGGCAGGGCTGGGATGAGGGAGGAGAGAGAGGTAGGAGGGCAGCTAAAGGCATGCTCAAAGAGGAGGAAAGTTTTGAGTTGGACCTTGAAGCAGGCAAGGCAGGGAAAGCAAGGCAACTGGATTGTGGGATGGAATTCCAAAGGGTGGGGGCAGAGAGGCTGAAAGCCTGACCACTGATGGTAAGGTGAGTCAGTGAGTTCCTGCTGAACGGAGGGAGTGGATAGGTTGATAGGGGGTCAGCAAGTCAAAAAGGTAGCAGGGGGCAAGGCCATGGAGGGCCTTGAAAGTGAGGATGACGATTTTGAATACTATCCTCTGAGCTCGTGTCCTCTGGTGAAGGGGTCATTGAGCCTGATGCAGGAGAGGACACGAGCTGCAGAGTTTTGGATGATTTGCAGCTTGTGGAGGGAAAAGTTGGGGAGGCTGACAAGAGGGAGTTTCCGTAGTCAAGCCTTGAGGTGACAAATGCATGTATTAGGTCTTCGGTGAGCTGAGGGGTGAGGCAGTGACGGAGTCAGGCAATCTTGCAGAGGCGGTGGATGGCAGTGCTGGTTATGGCACAGATTTGGAGGAGAAAGGACAGTTGACGTTCATGCAAGACACCCAGTTTCCTGACTGGCTTGATTAGGTGGTGTGTGCATCCACTGATGCTGCCACTGCCTGAGGTGCGGAGGTGCTGACGTGAGCCAATCAGGAAGGCTTGCTGACATTCAGCTGTAGAAAGTTGTCTCTCATCCAGGACTCCATGTCTGACAGGCAGTCTGTCAAGACCCAAGTTGTCCTGGAATCAAGGGTGGAGGCAGAGATAGAGTTGGGTGTCATCCGTATACATGTGGAAATTGACCCCTCTCTGGGTTACTTTACAATATTTTGCTATACCCAGCCAGCCATTGTTCTGTTATAATTTAGTTCTGACATACTGACTTCATATAATTTTAATATAGTGTTTGATTTAAAAGTTTCCCTACAGCAAATACAAACCTATACCTAAAGTATCTTTTTATTCTCCTAGTAATACATCACTTCTCTACGAAAGACCGCCGCATTCAAGCAATAAAGGAAATGGCAAGAACTTTGCGAGTAGGCGGGAAAGTAATGATCTATGTGTGGGCAATGGAGCAAAAGAGACGCAAGTTTGAGAAGCAAGATGTTTTTATCCCTTGGAATCCTATACCTCCACCTTCCAAATTGCCAGAGATAAAGACAGTGAATGAGTCCGGTAGTTCAGTCCATCCCGGTGATAATGGAAAGCATTTTCAGCCTTTCAATTCAAATAACCTACTGAGCCTTGAGCACAGTAATTGTAATACGAACAAGAGAACAAACTGCACAACCGCTGTGGGGATGGCAGATACGCTACTTGTTGAAAAATTCTTAAAATTGTGGTTATTTTCTCAGTCAGCAGGTTCCATAGTGCAGCTTGGTGGTAACAGCAACACAAAGGCTCGCAAAGGGTCTTGGACGTTTCAGGATTGCACCACGTTATTTGGTATAAATAGTGGCATAACGGCTTTTGAACAAAATCAAAATGGCAGAATGGCAAGGTTTCCTTACAGCCTGTTCTCATATGGACAAAATTCTGAAGGTGTTTTTGCATTTCTTTCGGAGTCGAGATCGCCGAGCCAGTGCAACAACATAGGGACCCAGGCTCGATTCATCGGCTTTCCAAGATCACTTCAAATTCCAGAGTCTTCCACAGCCGTATTTCAAGAATGCTCTGAAGTCTCCTTACCTGACCTTGCTTCACAGGCTGTATTCCAAACCGAGCTCCATTGTTCCCCCTTAGAAACGGGATCAACTGCTTCTAGTCAAGAGAAGCATGTCCACAGTACCTATCGACAATTACAGGGACCTTCAGCAGTGGATGCAAGTGATTGGCCTTTGGAGAGTAAGAAATCAGCAGAAGAGAAAAATGAACAAATTAGTTACGATGATGCCTGCCTCAGATATTATCATGTTTTCAAGCAAGGGGAACTCGTTGAGCTCGTAGAAAAGCACATTGAAGACCTGCATGTCATTCAGGCTTACTACGATCATGCTAATTGGTGCGTGATTGCAGAAAAAGTTACGATCTGGAAAAGTTAAAGCTTACGTTAAAGCCACAACCTAAAATCTCAAATTAGTATTCAGTTTTTTAAAAATGGTTTCAATATGTTTGGATATCATTTCAAAACACTTACTGTACATGCTATTATGCATTTTAAAAATACCAATAGTGTTAATACTTAAATGTATGCACTGCCAAAATGGCTATGAATAAGTTGCGTTGTAGTTTAAGATATAATTTACTGTAGTTTTATTTTCATGTGAATTGACAGCAGTGTTATACTATTTAAGATGGCACGTTCATAGCCATACTAACTTATTTTTACACTAAAATAGTCTGTACAATTAACCACTATGTCTTGAGTTTTATTTATTTCTCAGAGATTTACACTATGTGGTGAGTGCAAACTATCTAAAATATATAATCCCTTCTCAGATGAAGGAATCGCTTGCATGTTTCCAAGAAGAGGATGTTTTTCACATCCCTTTAAGCAATTTTATAATCCGTGATTAAAAGCACATTAAATTGTCGAGATCTCTCTGAACATCAAGTGCTGAAGGTTTACTGATATTAAACTTTGGCATTTCATTTCAAACAAGATTTTTATCATTTGATCTGAATAAAATCTTGAGCAGGCAACTACACAGATTAGTCTTGCCTGAAACAAAATATTGACCTACATAGAGATGTGTCTCTCAGGTTGTTTTGCCTTCCTCACTGAAAGACTTTAATAAGAAAGAGAAGGGACATGAACTGCTTGCTTATAACATAGTAGAAACTAGCATAATATTCCATTCAATCCATCAAGCCTAAAATGGCGCTAAATAAGCAAACGTGGTTAGAATCTTGCAAATTAACACTTATTATTTTCTGATAAGGCATACTTTTAGGAATAGGAATATTTTTAATAACTAGTGTGTTTAGTGCCTTTATTAATTAGTGCCTTTTATTGACTAATGTCACAAGCTACAACAAATTGCATTTAATAGCGCCTCACATGCAGGTTAGCGTCCAAGATTGTTTGACAGTCGCTGGACATGAGGCCTAGCCTGGCGAAGATGACCATAGGCATGGTCGAAGAGGAAATGTCTTCAGGCGCAAGTTGAAGATGGACAAGGATGGGGCAAGGCAGAGAGATTGAGGGAGAGTGTACCAGAGTTTCTGAGGCATAGTGGCTGAAAGTATGGCCACCAACAGTGGAATGGAGGACACAAGAGACGTGCAGGAGGCTAGAGCCAGGGAACCTGAGGCAGCAGTTAGTGGGTTGGGGAGTAATCTGATTGGAGAGGTAGGCAAGTGCCAGTGCATGAAGGGTTTTGGTAACAACTTCAAAGCTATAGTTGAACATTTTTAAAATGACCTTGCATCATATTGGAGCTATTGGCAAGTTGGATATTAACTATTATGTATTATGCTACTATCCACAAAACTCATGATTTTCTTTCAGGTAAAATGCATAAAGGAATAGCAATTACACTAATAAAAGTACACTTTCTTCTAGAAGAGATTTTAATATCCTTTAATTTTCCCTTCCAAACTACCACCTTAATTGCCTTCTGGAGCCCTTCTAGTCTGGATTCTGTCCTGTGCACAGCCCCAAGATAGCCCTGGTCAAAATGACAAATGATGTACTTCCAGTCTTTGAACAGAGCTCCTTATACTCACTTAAACCTCACCCTTTCTGATGCCTTTGATTCTATTGACTGTTGTGTGAAGTTACTTGAAGCACTCCCAAATGAAAAATAATACTACAGAAATGTAAATTGGTGTTGACCGCTCACTCCAACCTCCTCGCCTCTCTCGTTCACTTCCACAGGACTCTGCAATTTTGGGGTTCCAATTGTGCCTTTGCTTTGTTTCCTCCCAACACCCTCCACCCCCCTACACCAATTATTGTCTCCTGAGGCTCTATTCTCAGTCACCTCCTTCCTCATTTCCATGCTCACCCTTCTTGACTGCATTCACAGACATGGAGTAAAATTTTGCATATGCTGTACATTGATGACATCCAAATTTGCTTCTCTGCCTCTATTCTAAATTCCAGGTCCACTGATGTCCTTGGGACGTCCTCCAGGCGTGAATGGCGCTCTATAAATGAAATTTTGCACCTGTTGTTGTTTCCTGATAGTGTTACCTGTCAGACATTGTCCTGCATGAGGTCAACCTCCTTCCATTTACTGTTGCCGAAATGAAAGCTACCTATCTGCTCCTGCCAAATGGGAATGCTGTGAGAGTCAGAGAGGCTAGGCATTGGCAAGGGTCAAATGGGGTGGCTTTCACTTTGGTAACATTATAATGCAATTCATGTAGAGTATTGTCTTGGAACATGGCACAGGAATACAAACACCAGTTATGCGCAGTTTTTGTTATAATTTAAACTGGTATGCGATGATTCAGCATCAAAATTTTGCCTTAATTTCAATGAGGGTTTCAGGTATTATGGTGAAGTTGGTGGGGGGGTTGGGTTGACATGTATAGGTTGTCTCCGACTACAATTTACGGCAATGCTGCAATTTTCACCTAAATTGCTCAGCAAACGTTCCCCATTGTTTTGTGCACAAGAAAATCTGATCTCAGACTGTGTATTGCACTGCCATCTAGTGCTGATAGCAGCTGCAGAAAGTAATGGAAGCTTGGCTGGATTTGCTAAAGCAGACAAATGCAATTTCTTTTGAAATAAATTTAAGCTATTTTATACTCTTTTTGAATTGATTTTGTTTGAACAACCAAGACGGTGTTTTCACAGACTGCTGATAAAATCATAAATATTAACTTTGTATTGAGAGCAAAGCAAATGGTGCTTAATGGCTCAAAGCAAATAGTTCTCATCTGTCTTCAAGGACAGCAAGGTCCCACTGCAGGTTATACTTGTGGCATATAGTATCTGTGCAAAAAATTCTTCTTTATGATTCCAAGCTCCTGGGAATGCAACGGAGAAGCTTTCTCTGGCTATTTGTGAAGTTCAGGACCAAGCAGTGAGGTGAATTTGTGGTAAACAGAGCAAGGGGGCTGCAGAATGGAAAGGCTCTGGACTTCACTGTCCTGTTGCTGAACACCCAAGAGCTGGAGTCAGCTTCAGCAGCTGGTCGTGAATACGTCTAATACATGGCATTTGACCTTGAGAACATCACAATATACGTAACATAATATTCCTTGCATTTGATAAACTGCTTTATCACATCTTCGAGACATCCCAACGCTCTTCACAGAGTATTCTGTAAAGTGAATTGACTGTATATTTAGTGGGCAAAACGTGGCAGCCAATTACACACAGCAGCGTCCCACAGTGGTGGATTGACGTAATCAAATTATTATTTTTTGAAGGGATTATTACTCCAGGAAAAGCAATCTGCCAGTCAACTGACAAAAAGGTTCCTACTTTCTGCTAAGTATACAGAGACATGTAGAGTAAGGAAACTTGCCCAACGTTTCTCCTTGCCCGGGAATCAAACCCAGGTCCTCTTGCTTGTGAGGCGAGTGCTCTAACCACTAAGCTACAGGACTCCACAATCGCTGACATTATCACTAGCTGTCGTCCCACCAGGCTGAAGGCAGATGGCTGTCAGATAGCTGATGATGAAACTCTGAGGGATAGGGCGACAGCTGCTGGAAGGTATCACCTGAAGTCTGAGTTTGTGAACTCAAGTTCACATATCTAGGGTATGGAATGCATCGGTTTGTAGAGAGGCAAGTAGCTACTGCTCAAGCTCTGCATCTACTGGTGAGAAGGGCTACATGTCCAAGCCTTGGACAGGAATATGGTGGCAATGCTCTCATGCATTTCATTCTGAGCTGTGTTGCCCTCCAGGAAGCTCCCCATCCCCCAGAGGATTGAATTCAAGATCCTCGTCCTCACGTTCCCTTGCCCCCTCATATCTCTCCGACCTGCTGTTCCCCCTATGAACCTGCCCACCCCCTCCGTTCAGTGGGCTCCAGTCTGCTTCATGTCCCCCGCCCAACCCGCCCTACCATCGGTAGCCAGACTTTCAGCCTCTTTTCCGCCACATTCTGGAATTCCTTCCCAGTCCCTTCGCCTCGCTTCCTCCCTTGCCTCCATCAAGGCCAGTCTCAAGACCCTCCTTTTCGATTGTCCTCCCTCCTTCTGCTGTCCTCCCACTTCTCTTCCCCTCTATCCTGCTCCATGCTCCTCCATGCTCGAATCCCAACCCCTCACTGTTCAGCTTGTTGGGACATCCTCCCAACGTGAAAGGCGCTCTATAAGTGTAATGTTATTATTGTTATTGAAGCTGAGGAGAAACTAGGGCAACAATTTGCATTTGAATATTTTCCAGAATGGGTATCACATAGGGAACGGCGATATATCGGTATATCGGTAAAACCCGATATGATTTTCATATCGGTATGCCGATATAGACATTTTAAAAATACCGATATATCGAAAAACGGTATATCGAGGTAAAAAATCGGGATGCGAGCACAATCAACTACAAGACCCAGAATGCTCATCTCTATACACAATGCACAGACCGAGGTGCAAAGCCGCCATCTTGTATTCATAGTCCTCGAATACATAATACAGGTATGCAAGGGGTGGGGGAAGAGAGACGGCTGTGGGTGGGGGGTGGTGAGGCGGAGAGAGACTGCTGGGGGTGGGGGGTGAGGGGGAGAGACTGCTGGGGGGGGGGGGTGAGGGGGGGAGAGAGACAGCTGGGTGGGGGGGGGGGGGGTGAGGGGGGGAGAGAGACAGCTGGGTGGGGGAGGAGAGGGGGAGAGAGACGGCTGGGGGGAGGAGGAGAGGGGGAGAGAGATGACTGGGGGGAGGGGGAGATAGACGGCTGGGGGGGGGGGGAGAGGGGAGAGAGACGGCTGGGGGGGGGGGGGGGGGAGAGGGGGAGAGAGACGGCTGTGGGGGAGAAGGGGAGAGAGATGGCTGGGGGGGAGAGAGATGGCTTGGGGGCAGACGGGGAGAGAGACGGCGGGGGGGGGGGAGGAGAGGGGGAGAGAGACGGCTGGGGGGAGGGGGAGAGAGACGGCTGGTGGGGGGGAGGGAGAGAGAGACGGCGGGGGGGGGGGAGGAGAAAGAGACGGCTGGGGGGGTGGTGGGGGAGAGAGACGACGGGGTGGGGGTGGGGGTGTGAGAGGGACGGCTGGGGTGGGGGGGAGAGACGGGGTGGATGTGATAATATACAGATAGATAGAGATGGGGGGGGATGTGAGAGAGGAGAGAGGGAGAGAGACATACAGAGACACAGACAGAAAAACACAGAGATGGAGAGTGAGAGACACAGAGAGAGAAAGATATTTACATCCTGAGAAGATAGGCTCCAAATGCGCGCGTACCCGGAATGCGCGCGCGCATGCGCAGTACGAAGAAATGGAAAATATCGGTATTTCGGTATATCTCGATATGAGCCAATCGATATATCCATATCCGGAAAATTCCCATATCGCCGTTCCCTAGTATCACATGGACCATCCAGTGAGGTGGTGGGGATTGATTGCATCACAAATTTTCAGGAAATTAGATAATTATTTGGTGAAGAAATGAATTGATAAGCAAGGTAGACTACAAGTCTTTTCTGCTCCACTAAATTTTAATATGCCTAGTTCTTGACCACAATGCAAGATTTTACTTCAGAAAAGAATTACTCTATCCAAATGTGAGTATTTTTGTTTTTACCTCATTTGTTTAAGAATTAGATTGAAATGGGCACTTAATGCATTATATATATATATATTTAAAAACTGCACTCAGCGGCCTCCGTCCTGCCTGCTCCATGTCCCTGCCCGCCCCACAGCGCTCCATAATCTGCTTTGGAACTCCATTGGTGATGGGGAGCCAGTAAAGCCTGGCCACAACTGGTGTGATGTGGGTACAGAAACTCTTCTACACTTACCCTCCTTGTCCTCCACCCCTCCATATGTAATTTGTTGTTTTTGACCCAAATACATTTTAAATTCAGTATTTTAAGGAGTCGGAGACAAAGTGCAGGGAGATACAAAAATGAGTTGTTCTAACAATCATCTTATACCCTTAGATGTATCATTCAAACTAACAGACTTCACCCTGCAGCAGAATAACTAACCTAATATGTCATATATTGTACTTCATTTTTTAGGCAATGATGGGGTAATTTAATTCCCACTTCACAGTGCACTACAATTGTGATCAATTACACCGGCATATATTAGAAATATAGGCTGAAGCATTTATGGTGCACTGCTTGAAATTTGTCAGTAACTGGGTTATTCTTACTATTCATCCAGCTATTGGCATAATTTCAACATTTTTGAAGGCACTAGCAGTTATAGATTATAATCAAAGGAGCTAAGGCCATTTTACCCAGTGAATGTTGTCACCCCTTATGATAATAAGAATCTTTACATTTGAGACAGCATCTTATCATGTCTTCGAGACCTCTCAAAGTTCTTCACAGAATATACTGCAAAGTGAATTGACTTGTTTGTTTTGCAGGCAAAACGCAGCAGCCAAATGCACACAGCAGTGCCCCAGTCGGTGATTGAGTGATCAAATTATTAATTAATAACAGAAATAATAATTCTTGCTTTTGATTTAGTGCTTTTCACATCTTCTAGACGTCTCAAAGAGCTTTGCAGAATACACTGTAAAGTGAATTGACTGTATTTCTGGGTGATAGGTGGCAGCCAATTGCAGTCTTACCTCTGCTATTATCTTCTCCAAAAATCAGCCCAGATGTATCTTTATAGATTGCCTTCTCATAACAAAGTTTTGAACTGTGAAACATGTACAAAACACGTGCTCATGGGTGAAAAATATTTCCTGTCAGCCTTCAACAGATTCTAAAGCTTACTGTAATTAGATACTTTCTTAGTTTGAATATTGATTTCCTTTGCATATGTTATAGCTGGCATTATTGAAAACCTATGTGTCCTGTTGGCTATTGCAGTTTGCAGCTTTAATGAGTTTATGTAGATTCCCATGAGCTGAGCTCCAACTGTTCTTATTATTGCATGTTCATCAATCTCATTGCTCTATTGAATTGTAGGCACACTTACCCCGGTAAAAGCTTGCAAAATATTATTACCCTATTATTCATTTAATGCTCATAGATGTTCTTTCAGGCTTCATTATTGAAATGTTATTCTCTCATCTGTTAATACAGTGGAGACTTTATTTTTATACCCAATTTGCTGCCAACATGAAAAATGCCAGGCATTAGTGGGTTGGCATTAAGGGAGTTCATAAAATGAATTTAGGAGAACATAATCAAAGTTAAAAAATGAAAGACACACAAGGAATTTTCATAAAAATAATCAAATGACAGCTGTATAAATGCTACAAAGCTGACAAGTTTGAAAGTGTTGGGCAGTTGTTCCTCCATCTATCAAGTTACTGTCGGTGAACATGTGCGGCAGGAAACATGGCACAGTTGATCTTTAATCTGAAGTATATTTACAGAATACTATGAAATAAATAAATAAAGCAGAATACTGTTCAATCGATTTGTATTACTCAAAATCAACAGAGTGGCATGCAATCAAACAATAACTTAATTGTGAGATTTTATGTTTATTTTGGTAGCCTGGTGTCTGACATTGCAGAAATCTATATGGCACCATACTTACTGAAAACAATTTCATATTTTCTCACATTCAATTCCACCCATGGTCTCCCCATATCCTACTCTGTGACGTCCTCAAAATACATTGGCCTGCTACTTTGTCCAGCAAACATTGTTCTGTTGTACATCCCTCACTATACCCATCCCAACAACATCAAATTTTCACAGCAATTCTGCCTCTGCTCTCTGGAATTCTGTCCTGGAGACCCTCCAACTCCTCTTTCAAGCCACATATAAAAATATATTTATTTGTCTCTGCTTTCAGTCATCTATCCCATCTCCACCCACTTTGGCTCCCATTTCCAGCTCAGGTGCCCATTCAGCACTGTGAAACACCTTGAGACATTCTTATATGAAATGTGCGATATAAGCTTTTTTTTTCTATGTACAGTAAAAGCCCATTTATCTGTGACCCGATCAACCAGATTGCTCGACCCCCTCCCGGGGCAATTCCCCATTCCAGCAATCGCGAGTATACTCATTTTGCGAATGTGCGCAATGCGTGCGCATGCGCACTTATTAAACTTACGAACCCTGGGTTTTTACCGATCGGTAAAAAATGCTGTTTTACCGATCATTTTACCGAGTGTGGTGGAATCTTTATTGGTAAGTATCCATACAATATTCTGTTACTATTTAGTATATTATTACTGTAATATGGTATGTTTTAAAATAAGTAAATTTTTTGTGTTGGGTTTTCAGCAACTTGCGCCCGATTATCCGACAGTCAATTAGTCGACCCACCGGAGGATAACGGATAAACGGGCTTTTACTGTACATTCCACCTGAACATAGAAATGTTCATGTCTGCAAGGAATGTACTGTAAATGGAAGGAACACATCCTGTTCACCCAAATCCATAGCAGGCAGATTGGTGAAACAAGGCTTGGGGCTAAAAGAAACCAGCTAAAACATGGCTAAAAGATTAACCAGCAAAAACTGCAGTTTGCTTTTAAGAGCATTACCTGGCAAGTTACTCACCACTTGTCCAGTTCAGACTATCCTTTCTATTAGGGTTAATAATATTATTTAAGATCAGGCTCCAGTTGTCTTCAGAATTCATAATTCAATTAGTTACATGCTGACTTGAACCAAGATTATAGTGCCCAGACACTCAAAAGGTTTTTACTGGATGAGGAATCAGAGGCCCTGAGGACCTTTGACTTATTTGATAAAACAGCTAATGGGTTTCTTACAGGATTTGAGCTAACGATTTTAGGGTAAACATTCAAAGCATACACTATTGAACTGCAACATTGAGTTCAACAACCTGACTTTGGTATGAATTCCAACAAAATGCTTTTTTTTTCTAAAATTTGTTTACTTGCAAATTATTTTCTTTGTAGGTTGTTTCTTGAGTCCATAATGTATCTAATAATCATCCTTAATCTTAGTCAAAGCTTGGAGGTAAATTTGTAACAAGACTATTTCCACAATTTTAATTGATTTCCTCTCTCTATTAGTGGGCAAAAAATCCATAATTTCAAATAGATTAAAGTCTAATTATGAAATATAATAGATCTTATTTCATCTCTGAGTTTACATTTATGTGTGTATATTGTGGTTGCAGGCATTAGGAAAATAGAGAAAGCAAACTTATAAAGACAGATTACATTTATTAATATAGTTGCTAAAGTCTAATATAATCCAATTTGTTTAAAAAACAGTTCTCTACACCACTTAAGTTTCAATGCAATAACATTCATATCCTCAGCAAAATGAAATAGTCTGAAGACACTTCTGAATATGAGAAGTTCATCAGAACATCATAGCTTCCAAACCCACTTCCATGAATTGCTTGTAAATGGCCATAAATTTGGCTACAAATGCTTCCAGGTGATAAATGGCCTTGCTGCCCAACTGCAGCCGATGCTCATAATAGGCTGCCATTTGTGCAACCTCGCCTTTGAGTTGTCCATCACAGTTGTTTAACAACTCTGACAGAAGACCCTAGAATGAAAATTGAAACAAATTAATGTGAAATTCCACAATTAAGTGCATTGTCTGTGAGTAATTCACATAAGTTGTCAGATAATGGCCAGATAAAATTGTTTATTAATTAAGCAGTGAAATACTGTATGACATAATCAATGTTTTAATGCAAAACACTGCATCTAATTAAAGAAGAACTCCATTATAAAGACACCTCCTCATGAAGCAGTTGCATTATGGACTTGTAGTTGGTTTCTGGGTATGAATTGTCCAACCCCACACATATAAAAAATGGCCGACATCTGGGTCACCAGTCATTGTAGGCATTATTTGGAGGACAACTTTAAAATCAAACATCTTTCAGTAAAGAGCAGTGAATGATAAAGGAGTTATACATCACCCTTCAACATACCTTCATTATTATCTCAGGAGGGATACAGTGGGTCAGGAGCTCATACAACCGTGCACGCACCTCCAATAATCTATAAAGAAAATTAAGAAATATCAGAATACATGTACAGAAAACATAATTGATCCCTCGATAAATCATTTAGGCCGTCAATATTTTACCTTTTTAAAAAAAAGCCATTTACATATTTGATAAAGATCTGATAAAATAGTTGTTTTAAGCCACTATTGACAGATGTACAAGCAATTCAAGAAAATATCTAACTGTCAGAAGTATTACCTTTGTGGCGTTTGCTGGTTGACAATAGCATTAGCGGTCTCTCTAAGGTATACCTCCCAATCTGTTTCAGGAATGTCTTGATCAGCTGAAAATGGATACCTGAAGAACAAAAAATTTGTTATAGTTCCAAAAATGATATTCTAGCCACCAATGTTAGCCACCAATGTTAATATATTTTGGATTCCAGTGATTCCAGTGATAATGCAGCGTATAGGGACAAACCAATGTCAATTTGTTATGTTTCTATCATGATGCCTTGAATTTGCCTTAACTTAAAAGACATTTGGGGGGAACATTTATTTTTATCTAGTATTTTTAAAGACTAGAAATTAATTTTAAGAGTAATAGTATATCATGTAATATGCAGTCACAATATTGCAGAAAACGTATGTGCAACCATTAAACATTTGTGTCAATCAACAGTAATGTTGAAAGGCCAATTGGACTAAGGCTAATAACTACAGCAAGGAATCTCAGGTCAAGAGATTTATTGTACTGGATAATTATCAAGCATTTGTGCAAAGGAGAGTAAATCATGAAATTTATACTGGGAAAGATCTTTAGAATTATTATCTGTGCTCTGATAGATAATAATCCTTGCATTCAATATAGAGCTTTTATCACATCAATACTTCTCAAAGTGCTTCACAGGATTTTACAGTATAACTACAATAATAATAATTCTTGAATTTGATATCGCGCTTTTCACGTCTTCTAAACGTCTCAAAGCACTTCACATAATATATTGTGTACAATTTACATTGTGGTAGTTATATGTAGACCAGTATAGCAAGAAAAATATAGTTGAAGCATACAGGTGGATATTAAACTGATTAAATGATTAAAATAAATAAAAATAAAAATGATTAACTGATATTAAACTGATTAAAATAAGCAAGCAATGTGTTTGTGCCAACTCCTTTAAAAATAATTCTTTCAGTCCTATTTGCTTGCCTTTTTCCCATAACCCTGCAGATAACTCCTTTTAAGGTATTTATTTCATTCCCTTTTGCAAGCCAGTATGGATCTCTCTGTGTGAAAAACATTTCTTCTAACCTCCCCATTTACTATCTTAAATCGATACCCTTGGGCCACTGGCTTACTAACGAGTGACTGGTGGGAAGGAAATAAATAGGAATAGCCAGGCCAAAACAGTGAAATGGTTCTTGTACATATTATGTTGGGAAGGGGGTAAAGAAAATAATGCAAACACCCAGAATGCTAGCACTATCAAATATAAGGCAGACCCAACGATCAACTAAAAATACCTAGACACTAGGGAACGGCGATATGGGAATTTTCCGGATATGGATATATCGGTTGGCTCATATGGAGATATACCGAAATATCGATATTTTCAGTTTTTTCGTACTGCACATGCGCGCGCGCGCGCGCATCAGAGTGCGCGCGCATTCCGGGTGCGCGTGCATTCGGGGCCTATCTTCTCAGAAGGTAAATATCTTTCTTTCTCTGTGTCTCTCACTCTCTCCATCTCTGTGTTTTTCTGTCTGTGTCTCTCTCCCTCTCTCCTCTCTCACATCCCCCCCCATCTCTATCTATCTGTATATTATCACATCCACCCCGTCTGTCGTGTCCCCCCCGCCGTCCCTCTCTCGTACCCCCCACCCCCGTCGTCTCTCTCCCCCTCCCCCCAGCCGTCTCTCTCCCCCTCTCCTCCCCCCCCCCCCGCCGTCTCTCTCCCCCTCCCCCCAGCCGTCTCTCTCACCCCCTCTCCTTCCCCCCCCCCAGCCGTCTCTCTCCCCCTCTCCCCCCCCCCCCCCCAGCCGTCTCTCTCCCCCTCTCCCCCCCAGCCATCTCTCTCCCCCTCTCCCTCCCAGCCATCTCTCTCCCCCTCTCCCCCCCAGCCATCTCTCTCCCCCTCAGCTGTCTCTCTCCCCCTCTCCGCCCCCCCAGCCGTCTCTCCCCCTCCCCAGATATTTTTTAAATGTCTATATCGGCATATCGATATGAAAATCATATCGGGTTTTAGCGATATACCGATATATCGCCGTTCCCTACTAGACACACAGAATTTGTCTCCTTCACTGTAAGAAGTAATCCCATTTAGCTATTACTTACTGTTGAACCCTACAGGCTTCACACATAAGTAATGCCTTTCTAAGATTTCGATTGGATTGTTCAGCTATCTTCCTAGCCAATTCTTGAGGAAGTGTCAGACATTCTTTCTTGCACACTCCACTTAGCACGTGACAGATCTAAAAACAAAACAGTTCATTTGTGCAAACTGCACCAAATTCAACATCCACAAACCCACCAAAAAGTGAACAAGAAGGATTTATATAGCGCATTTCACGCTAGACGGCGTCTCAGAGCGCTTCACAATAGTGGAGCTCGAGGCCAAGCCGACGGGGGGGGTGAGGTGACCATAGGCGCGGTTGAACTGAAAGGTCTTCAGGCACGTCCTGAAAATGGAAAAGGAGTAGGTGGGGTAGAGGGAATGAGGCAGGGAATTTCCAGAGTTTTGAGGTGTAGTGACTGAAAGCTTGCCACCGATGGTGGAGTGTAGGATACGGGGGACAAGGAGGAAGCCAGACCTAGTAGAGCGGAGGCAGCAGGTACTGCTGTGAGGAGAGAGGTTAGAGAGATGGGGCTGCAGAGGAGTGGAGGGATTTAAACACAAGAGTGAGGATCTTGTGTTCAAATCAAAATACACACCACCGTTATCAGCTGGCAAACGACTGAATGCAGAATAAGGATACCTATTCTAAATTTCTGATGTCTGTGCTAAAAAGCAAAAACTGGTTCACAATAATCATTGCATTTGGTATAATGCCTCTCATTCCTAGACGTCCCAACATGCTTTGCAGTATTTACTGGAGTGGAGTGACTGTGTATTGGTAAACGAATGCAGCAATTCAATCCAATGCGCACCTCAATGTCTCACAAAACAAATGACCAATTTTCTTTTCAAAAAACACCATGGGATCATTAACGTCCACTTGGAAGAGGAAGGCAGGAATTCAGTTCCACATCTCATCTGAAGAACGGCATCTCCAACAATTCAATATTTCCCAAGCACTGCAATGTGGTGTCAGTTTAGACTGTGTGAGTTCAAGTCTCAATGTGCGGCCTGACTCTAAAGTGCCTGACTCTAAAGTGCTACCAAATGAGTCAGATTAATACCCAATTGAACAGACTTGAAAACTAAAAAATGTTAGCAAAACTTTGTAATAAAGTATTAATTACTATAAATAATCATAGAGTAACCTAATTGGACATTAAAATAATTCCTAGTGTGCTAACAGAGTAAGTGACTGATGACAAGAGAAAGAAACCCAGCACTTTAAGTCAAAACGTAAAACCTTTTGTGCAATGAAATTTGGGTGGTTGGGGGCGGTGACACATGTGCTTTTAAGGCTCCTGACTGGTAGCAAATTCATAAAAAGAATAACATCCCACCTTGGGTGACAGTTATGTTAAAACAGAAAATTCATGAACTGAGAGGAATGACTTTTGACTTCATCAGTTTTGTTTACTTTTTGCTAAATATTGGTGAAAATCAAGTGTAGGATCACAATGCTATAGAATCAGAAGTTTCCATGGAATTCTTTATTAAGGCCTCCCAGGTCAATAGACCCATGGATTTCTTAAAATTAGACCATGATTATTTATATCATATCCAAGCCAAGTAAAATTAATTGCAATGTATTCATGTTTATTTTCCCACTCAGATATACTTCTAAATAATAATCCTTGCATTTGATATGGCGCTTTATCACGTCAATGAGATGTCTCAAAGTGCTTCAGAGGATACACTGTAAAATGTAATGACTGTTTTGTAAACAGTGATTTCTTTTGTGTTTTGCTGCTTAAGTGTGCCATTCCACAACAATGTTCATCCTCAAAAATACTGTTTGAGGTTTGTGCCCAAATAAGTTCTGCATTCTTGAAAATCTTTGCACTATGACAATCATATCAACACTTATAGCAAAATAATTTTTTTTTCAATCGGCTTTAGCAAAATAAACACTTTTAACAATTGCAGGACTCAGAAATTCATGGAAGATAATTGAACCTACTTCCTCAATGCTGGGTGCTGACACTCGCACGGCAAGACATCGACTGCGAATAGGAGAAATTACTTTTGATGTGGAATTACAGCAAAGAATTAATCTACAGGTCAACATGTACTTTTCCATAGTTCTCCGCAGGGCATGTTGGGCATCCTTTGTTAGTCTGTCAACTTCAGTCAGCACCACAACTGTCAGAAATAAAGATAAGATTTTTTGTGGATTCCTCAAATACTTTACAAACACAGTAAACACACAATTTCATTCTGTAGATTTAATAACTACAACAAGCATTACAATAAGCATTTACATCACGTAGGAAAACATTTCAAACATCAAACGCATAATTATATAAGTCACTATTTCATTATCTTCAAAGCCAGCTTTTCAGTTTAAAACTGTTGGTTCCTTCTGTGGTTTAATAACAATAATAATCCTTGCATTTGATATATTGCCTTATTATGTGGCAGTCAATTGCACATAACAGTGCCCCACAAACACTCGTGGATTGAGATGCAAAAGCAATCCACCTATCAATTAACAACCGGGTTCTTACTTACTGCTCGGTCAACAGAGGTGTGTGGAATAAGGAAACTTGCCTAAGTTTTTATCCTTAATTATTTAAAGCTACTTAAAGTGAAATAGCTTTGAAGCTAATGTCTCTTGCCATTGTCTAATTTCTACATGACAAGGTTCCACGAGATGTAAAAAAATCAAACAGTGCATAAATCATATTTTATGCCACTCCAGCAAATCTTACCTTTGAAGTCTCGTTGTGTACTCGTTTCAAGTTGTTGAGATTGAGCTACAGTCTTAATCAGTTCTTGAATAACCACTCTGTCATTGTTTCCAGCATCACTGTAACAGAAAACACAGTTCTGAAATTGGGATTTTCTTTGGTAGATTGGAGGTTACAGTAAACTGGGCGGAAAATAAGAAAAAGTGAGCTATTGGACTGAAATATACACACAATTGCTTCTTAACGCCTTTTTCGTATTAAATTGTTTAAAAAGTTAAAAGATCATTTAAACAGATTAATAATATCAATTCGATAATTAAATATATTACAATATATATTACTGCCATTCACTGGGAGTGGGCGGACACCTCAAAGCACTCGACAGGCAAGATATGATTCAATCCTTCTTTAAATCAACCTTCTTTACCATCGGTGCTGCTCAGACATAATGAAAATAAATTGCTTTACCCTTTCAAACTTGAGATTACTGTCGCAATCTATGCGAATAAGGGACCAGAATTGTCGGCAAATTGTATTCGGCTTAGCAGTTAAAAGGGCAATTTATGCGACTGGCAGTAGAAAATCATGCAGATGGCCACAGTTGAGAAACAGTGGACTCATTTTTTTTTGCGTATTTGGTAGCATTCACGTATGATACAGCTAGAGATGACTATGACAATGCAATACCCTGGAAAAAGAATGACTCATGGCTTCTGAGAGCTATTAAACTTTGTAAAACTGTACAATTATACCAATAGACATATCACAGACTCCTTATAGCTTAATATTCGTTCCAACAACCCTGATTCACCAGAAATGGGTAAATGTGTAATTATAATTTGCATATTAATGTGCTATACCAAGTCAAGTACAGTAAAAGCCCATTTATCAGACACCCAACCAACCAGAATGCTCAACCCCAACAGGTTTGCTTCCGATAAAATTCACCATTCCAACTTTGCACATGCGTACTTTATTAAACTTACGAACGCTGGAATGCTTTTTTACCGATCATTTTACCAAGTGTGCTGGAATGCTTTATTGGTAAGTATCCATACAATATTCTGTTACTATTTTGTCTATTATTAATATGGTATGTTTTAAAATAAGTTGATTTTTTTGTGTCGGGTCTTCGGCAACTTGCCGCCCGAATATCCGGCATATTCAATTAACCCACCCTCCCTCACCCCCAGGGGATGCCGGATAAACAAGCTTTTACTGTACAGGTAAACCTCGATTTAGGACAAGGTTGCATTCCTGAAAAACGGTACTCAGGTCGAAACGTCCTAAATCGAAATGCGGTTTCCCATGCTGTCCTATTATATAACCCGTGATGCGTTCTTTTTACAAAATTTTCGGACCTTAAACCCACTAAATAACACACAAAGGCAAGAAGGGGTATTTGGGGTAAAGTACAGTATTGTAATCTGCTTGCACCTGTGGCTGTAACACACCTTGAACTTGGATACACGATTGAGTGTGATTTACCGGCAAACACACTATGTTCTGTGCATATGGACAAAAAAGACGCGCCAAATACGACTGCGATATACAATACGTACTGCGCATGCGCAAAAAAAGATAATTTTGGTCCTTAAAACAAAACCAAGTGTCCTATATAAAAAAAATGTTAAAAAAATTATATTTGTTCAATTGAAATGATGTAAATAGAAGTGTCCTAAATCAGGGCTTACCTGTACTTGGATATGTTTGATTCACATCACCAATTTTCTAGAATCATGAGTATAAAATGCATTGTCCTTCTGTTTATTTTGCCACATCAATTCAAATCCAGTAGATATGGAAACTAAAGACCTCTATGTTCTCTGAAAAGTGTCAAGATAGAAGCAAAAGGAGCGGTGGAGGGCTAAATCCAGTTTTCAGGAAGGATACAAGATACAAGTGTAGAAAAACACCCCAAGCACAAATTAGTTTTACCTATTAAGGAAAGAGTGCAGGGACATACAAATGCATCACTTATGTAGTAATAATCAATCAGTGCCAATGAGCCTTAGCCTGACAAACTCATAGATTTATGATTTATTAATGATAAATGTAATATTTTGTTCTGAGCCAACTTACCTTGCATTAACTTCAAGATGATAGTTGCTCGCTATTGTGCTTATTTCTAATTTCTTTTTGGATGGAGTCTGCAAAAATGCACAAGTAAATTCAGTTTATCTAATGATCTTACAAAGTTACATTCATTTGACTGATCGGAACCTATCACTCCCATCCTCGCTCAACTCCACTGGCTTCCCCTCACACAGTGGATTAAATTCAAGATTCTGGTTGTCACCTTCAAAGCCCTGCATGGCTTTACACCTACCCACCCCACCCCCACCTCTGCGATCTCGTAACCTCTTAACAACCTGTCTGTTCCCTCCGCTCAGCAGGCTCCAGTCTGCTCCACATTCCCCCCGCCCCACAATCAGTGGGCAAGCATTCAGCCATTCTGCCCCCAACCTTTAGAATTCAATCCCGCAATCCCTCAGGCTCCTTTACATTCCGCCTCACAACTGTCCTTTTCGACCGTGCCCTCGATCACCCCTCCCCCTTCCCTTGCCTTCACCCTCCCCGATCCTGAAGCCAGCTCAAGTTTGAAAACTAATTATTATTATATTATTAATGTGCTCTTATCAGTTACTTACTGTAATGCTCTGATGTTCAATCCTTAGCTTCTCTATTCCTGCACCATAAAGCTCCCGAAGTAAGCACATTATCCTGGTCTTCTTTCCTGACCCTGATGGTCCATAAACCAGTAAATGAGGGAAATCACCACATTGTACCTGGAAGAGAAAAGGAAATATTTTAAGAATGGTACATTTTAGCTACCTGAATTATAACAAATTTGTAGAGCCCTTTCACGTCAGCAGGACATCCAAAGGCATTGATATAACACAAATATGGACAATATACTGTAGTTAGTATATGAGCAAACGGGGAGATTAGGACCATTTTTTTTCATGCACAAGACTAGATATGTTATGGAATGGTCTGCCAGGAGTGGTAGTTTTGGCAGAATACAAATTGGCCTTCAACTGAGAACTAAACAAATATCTGAAAAAAAATTGTTTGAGGGAACCAGCAGAGACACAATGGGTCGAATGATCTTCTGTGTTGCATATTTCTAGGATTCTACATGAGACCTATTGCGTACAAATTGGGTGCCACATCATGTAAGGATTATTGTTTATAGACATTAGCCTGGCTGAGTTAGTAGCACTCTCATCTCGGAAGTCAGAAGTCTGTGGGCTCAAGTTCTATACAAAGCTGCCAACCAGTACGTTTTTGCCATATTTCGTACGGTAAATTGAAGTAAATACGGCAGTACGATTTTTCTTGGTAAAATACGTTTTGGGGAAAATCCAAAATGTTCCATGCTCTGTATGTCTGTCTCTCCTTCTCTCCGTCTCTCTCTTTCTCAGTCTCTCTGTGTCTCTCACTGTGTGTCTCTTTCCCTCTCTCTGTCTCTCTCTCTCTCTCTCCGTGTCTCTTTCCCTCTATGTCTGTCTTGGTCACGCTCTCTTTCTTTCTCTCTCTGTATCTCTCTCTCTGTGTCTCTTTCTCTCTCTCTGTTTGAGTCTCTGGCTGTCACAATCTCACTCAGTCTCACTCTCTCTCTGTCTCAGTCTCTTTCTCTTTAATTCTCTCTCCCTGCCTACCTACCTTATGCCGTCGCTGATACACTGTAAATGTTAGCGCTAGGCTAGGCGCAAGGCATTACTGGGAACGATTTTTTTCAGATACGGAAACACAGTAGGGACCTCTCGCTTAACGCAATTTTTGTTAAACGAGGAGTTTTGAAGTCCCATTTTACTTGGCATCTTTTTGCGCTGTAATGTTTTCGTTAAGTACCGGTAGGTTCTGGGGAAAATACTTTTTTTGACTACAAAATACTGTTTTTAGCTTTCAGAAGAGGGTTGGCAGCTCTGTCTATATCAGGACTTTGAACTCAGTCTGGGCATCTTGCTCAATCCTCGACTGTACTTTCTCCCCCATATCCTTGCAATGACCAGCACTGCCTTCCACTACCTCTGCAACATTGCTAACTATGCCACTTGACTCAGCCCTCCTAAATATGCATTTGTCATCTCAAGGCTCAACTACTGAAACTCCCTCCTTATTGGCCTCCCCAACTCTTCTCTCCACAAGCTGCAGATCATCCAAAATTCTGCATCTCGTGTACTCTCTTGCACCAAACTCCATGACGACATCACTCCTACACTCACCCAGCTCTACAGGCTCTCCATCCCTCAGAAGTTTAGAATTCAAGATCCTCATCCTCACTTTCATGGCCCTCCTACCACTCTGACCTACTGATCCCCTATCAACAACAATTTTGATTTATATAGCGCTCTCCTGAAACTAGGAAGAGAGAGAGTGAGGTGAAGAGAGTGAGGAAGGGAGTTCCAGAGCTTCAGAGCAAAGTGGCTGAAGGCACGGCCTCCGATGGTGGAGTGGAGGATTCGGGGGACAAGGAGGAGACCAGAGCCCGAGGAGCGAAGGCAACGGTTTGGGGGAGAGAGGTCAGAGAGGTAGGTGGGTGCAGAGGAGTGGAGTGATTTGAAAGTAAGAGAGGATCTTGAAATCGATCCTCTCCGGGATAGGGAGCTAGTGAAGTCTGGCAAGGACTGGGGTAATGGGGGAGTGAAGTTTGGGGCCAACCTCCCTGCCCACTCCGTTCAGCAGATTCCAGCCTGCTCCACATCTCCTTCCTGACCCACCCTACCATTGGCGTCCAGGCTTTCAGCCTCTGCCCCCACCCTTTGGAACTCCATTTCGCAATCCCTTCGCTTTGCTCCCTTCCTTGCCTCCTTCAAGACCAGACTCTAGATCCCTTCAAGACCACTCCAGACCCTCCTTTTCGACCGTGCCTTCAGTCGCTCTACTAACTCTCTGCGCCCCCTCATCCCAACCCTGGCCCCTCCCCCATGCTCGGGTCCTGACCCGACTGTTCAGCGCATTGGGACGTCCTCCCAACATGAAAAGCGCTCTACAACTGTAATTGTGTTGTTGCAGGCTGACACTTCGGTGCAGTGCTGGGCACGTGCAGTATTGCTGAGGTGTCGTCCTTTGAAATGGGATGTTAAACCGAGATGCCGTCCGCCCCCTGAGGCGGACGTAAAAGATCCCACGGCACTATTCGAAAAGAGAAGAGAGTTTCCCCCGGTGTCAAGGCAAACAATCCCCCAAAGTTTGTCATTCACTTGATGGCTGTTTGCAGGATACTGCAGTGTACAAGTTGGTGACTGCATAAACCTACAAGTTACAGTCACTACACTTTACAGTGTACCATGTGGAACGCTTTAAAACAGCCTTCCAGAATGAAAATGTAAAGATTGTTATTATAGTATAATAATAATGCTATAATACAATATAATAATGCTAATAATAATATAATAATGCTATAATTAATAAACCTTATCCTGCTTTATTAATAAACAATAATAATCCTTACATTGGAAACAGCGTCTTATCACGTCGTTTGAGACGTCTCGACCCGATTCACAGAATATATTGTATAATATGTGTATTGACTGTGTATTTCATGGGCTATTATTACAGCATCTCACCCACAAAATATACACTGTCCTCACCACACTCGTCAGTGTATTCTGTGAAGCACTTTGGGCCGAAGCCAAAGAGGTGATGAGGCTCTATATCAAATGCGAAGACTTTTATTATTATTATTATTACTACTCCTGCTCCTGTGTTCCTAACATCGCACCTCATATCATGAAAGGCGCCATACAAATGTAATGTTATAGTATCTTTCTGTTGAGGTGTTGATGTAGTGAGCGGGCGCTGTTGAGTTACAGGCCATTTCAACCCAAAGTGAAGAGAATACTTCCGAGTCTTTTTTTTTAAAACGACTTCAAGACATTCAAGACAGGAAAACAAAAATACATCATCAGGGCAGCGGGCGAGCAGCGGCCATTTCTTTAACCCGAACTGCTTACACGCTCACATCAAAACAGAAGCGGATTCACGGGGAGGAAGCAGAGCCAGGCTCTCTCTCACTAGTTCCCCGCTAAGTGTACTCTCTCTCTCTCTCTCTCACCAGGTTGCGGAGTTGGCCGGCCTGCTCCTTGTGGTAGTCGAGTTTACTCAGTGCCGTCGGCCGGTACTTGTCCACCCAGAGACTCATTGTCCGCCTCCTTCAGCTTGTGCCGCTAACCGCCCGTGCGCGCGCCGCCTTCCCGCCTCCCAGCCACCAACCGCCCGACCGCTCGGCTCCCGCGCGCCACTTTTGCAACGACGTCAGCGCGCCCCTTCCTTGGACGTGAACGTACGCGGTGCCGCCATCGCATACGTTAATCCGGCTGCTCAGGTGGGGGCGGGTTTCACGCCCAATTGGGCGTGTTTTTGTTGCACTATGTGTGTGGGAGGAAGAGTTTGGGCGGGTGCCTAATTTTACCCCTCCGCCCATCCTCTTTGAAGACCTGTTTCTGAGACAGCTTCAAAAGCACTAACCTAAATTTACCCCATTTGGCCCATAGAGGGGAACGCATTATATCAGGCTACTTTGGGGCTAGTATTTTGAAATCTTTGGGCAATTTCTGGCAAAAGTCCTGTTACCCCCCCACTCCACCCCCTGACAATTGCACACAGTAGTGTCCCACAAACAGTCGTGGATTGAAATGACCAATTTATTGTGGGATTTTTTTTTGAAGGGATTATTATCAGGCGTGTGGAGTAAGGAAACTTGCCCAAGGTTTCATCCCGCCGGGAATTGAACCCAGGTCTCACACTTGCAAGGCGAGTGCTCTAACCACTGAGCTACAGGATTCCACAATGCAGTTAAACGCTTGTACGGAACACAATGAAGCACTTTTAAATACAATTATCCTCATAATAAGCCCTCTAATGAGCTAAACCTCTGTCATGGAGGGCGCTATGTAAGTGTAAATTGCTATTTCAGCGCCTTGGGACGTTTCCCCCACCCCACGCCCCACCACCACGTGAATGGAGTTCTATAAATGTAATTGTGTTGTTGTTATTCTTCTTATTCTACACCTTCCTCAATGTGTAAGTCATTGAGTAACCAAATTATTAGTATGATTTTTTCCCCCCAGGAAAATATAGTCAATTCACGTAAAGGTATATTCTGTAAAGCACTTTTAGTTGTCTAAAAGTGATTAGACACTACTTCAAATGCAAGGGTTATTATTATTATATTATATTTTAGTTGTTGGTCAGTGCACTGTAGATACAAAACACAGTGCTAACAGATCTTTCTGAACACCCTGTACACATGACGGAGACGGGAATAGAAGGGTATTGGAGACTCCTGGATTCATAGAAAGTAACAACAACAACAACAAAATTACACTTGTATAGAGTCTTTCACGTCATGAGGACGTCCCAAAGCACTGGACAGTCACTGCGTCAGAAAATACAGCTCAGAAACAGGCCACACGACCCAATCAAGTCAGCTGGTGCTTACAGTTATTCTGTACCTACGTGCCCGTCCCAGACCCTATCACTGATTCCATTTCCCAGCATTTTTCCCGAATATCGCTCAATTTTTGTTTGGTTTTTAATGTACGCATGGTTGCTGTCCAGACAACTGACTATGGCAGAGAATTCTATGCTCTGACCCTCTCTGTGTGAAAAAGTTGCTCCTCATCTCTACACTGGACTTCCCAAATCTGAATTTAAAAATAAACCCCCCATGTACATAGACTTGTTGGGACGAATGGCCTGTTTCCACAGCGCACAGTCCATTTTAAGTTACTACAAAGAGCAGTGACTGAGTTTTATGGTGAATCCAACAGCCAGTGTGGTCACAGCAATGTCCTACAAACAGTCATAATTATAATAATCCTTGCATTTGATATAGCGGTCTTCACATCTTCTAGACATCTCAAAGTGTTTCACAGAATACACTGTAAAGTGAATTGACTGTATGTTTGGTGGGCATCGTGAAGTGAATGAGCAGTTGTTTATGTGTGGGGATTGTTGGCGAGTGCCAAAGACCCAGTAGGAAATTAAATGGGACTGAAAAAGTAAACTTAGAGCAATAGCTTAGTGTACAACTAAACTGTAGAACAAGAGGACTAATGTTTAAAATTGTAGGTCAAAATCTGTTCAAGAACAGATTTTGCATTCATAGGCTGTGAAGGTCAACGGAAAGCTGCTTGAAAGGCATCTAACTGAAACAAATGACATGAGAATACGTCTGAAAAAGCAGGGCCAACAGACAACCAGGATCCAGTTGCAAGCAATGATTTATAAACCAAGGAATATGGAGGGGAAATTGCTTGAAATAATCAGGAAGCATTAATTTTTTTGTAAGAGCAAAGGGAGAGTAAGTTGTAGCAATTAATAACATTATTTATAGCCAATTTAAATCACCACCTCATATACAGTGGCTTTATGCAGCAAATTTGAGAGGATTTGCACTCAACAAATTTAGATATTCAGGTCAAGTCATTTTTAATACAGTATATGTCTTATTTTGGAATGACGCAAATGACACAAATAGAAAATGAAACTTTAAAATGAGAAGAAGAGCAACTTGTACATTTAGAAAAGGATACATGAAATAATTTTACAATCAATAAATGTATTTGCAATCAATATGGTTATAGACGTGCACATTGTACGTACATGGTGAAACAATAAAATCCATATCTGTGCTCTTAACCCCTCAGCTTTCCCTCACCTCTGAAACATTGCCACCTCCATCACAATCTCACCCTTCGTGCCATCAAGACCCTCATTCACATCTTAATCACATCCAGCCTTAAGGCAGCCAACGCTCTACTCGCCGTAGAACTCTGCAGCTCATGCTGCTCCTGATTAAGGTTACATGAGCTAATCATCTTCATTCTTGCTCAGCTTCCCTGGCTCCTCATCTCTTGTTGTCCTCGCTTTCAAATCACTCCACGGTCTTGCCCCCACCCTACCCCAGGGACCTCCTAGTCTACCACCTTCCTGCTCCCTCCACTCAGCCAACACTGGAATGATTTTCACCTATCTGATCTACCTGACCATCAGCAGGTGACCTTTCAGCATACTGCCTCATTCTGCTCCCACTCTCTGGAGCACCATCCCTGGTACCTCTGCCTCGGCACCTCCCTACCCACTTGAAAGCCCATCATAAGGCCTTTCTTTTGACCACTCATAATCAAGAGAAACAGCACAAAACAGACCATTTTACAAAGACTTATATGGAAAAGTATCTTATTGGTTGATATGTCATTACGTTTTGTGAAGACTTAGCGCTGTCCTGTAGTAGTGTATATTGTTTAGAGCACTCGCCTGACAAGCAAGCCGCCTTGGTTCGATCGATACCCAGACAGGGCAAAATCTTACGCTAGTTTTCTTACCCCACATACCTCTATTTATCTGGCAGTAAGTAGGAACTCAAATATTAGTCAATTGGTGGATCATCCTCCCTCCAAAACAAAATGGCTACTCAATCCACAATACCATTTGAGGGACAAAACTGCGAGCATTTAACTGCTGCATTTTGCTTATAAATATACAATCAATTCACTTTATAGTATACAACAATGACAAAATTATATTTGTATAACACTTTTCATTTCAGGAGGATGTCCCCAGAGCGCTGGACAGTCAGTGTTTTGGACCCCAGGTGGGGTTCGGGATTGGGAAGGATGGAGGGCAGGGGTGACGGTGGAGTCGGGCGATGTTGTGGGAGGTGTGGGAAGGCAGAGCGGGACATTGCACGAATGTGGGGTAGACAGAATACTTGAGGATTAAACAAGACGTCAAGGTTCTAGACTGGCTTAGGAAGGTGAAGTTTGCATCCTTGGATGGTGATGCTGTCTGCGCCCAAGGTGTGGAGGCGCTGACTGGAGCCAATCTGGAGGGCTTCGGTCTTATTGACGTTCAACTGAAGGAAGTTAGCTCTCATCCAGAGATTCTGTCAGGATAGCAGTGGTCCTGGAGTTAAGAGTAGAAGCAGAGAGATATAGTTGGGTGTTATCCAGATGAATGTGGAAGTTGACATGTCTGCTGTCATGGGGTCAACTTCCACATGTGAAGCTCTTTGAGATGCCTCAACAACATGATAAATGCACAGATTATTATTATTAAATTTGTTCAACCGAGTGTCTGACACAAAACCCATCTCTCTGCTTAGGAGTATTCAAACTTTACTGAGAGTTCCACATATGAATGCCTCCAACACATAGCGATTTTCTTTGTCTGGAACAGAGTTATATAATTAGGGAAAGTATTAGGCACAGGTCAGCACTGTTTATTGTTTTTTGTCCTGATTGTTTTCTTCTCCGTTTAATCTAATTCAGTGAGATCCCAATATCACTTCATCAAGTATAAATGACCATTGTTTTCAAATTTAGTGTTACAGCATTGAGCACTTATTGAATCATGTGATTCAGCCACAGGACATTGCCATCTGTCAATGCCGACAATATCGCAACTGGAAAAGGAACAAATGACAAGCCCGAAGGCATCTAAGAGATCAGATCACACTGCTCTTGGAACAAATCAGTAAAGCTCTAATACAATTTACAATTATATAGCACCTTTTACATCTCAAAGTGCTGGATGATACTGGGGTAGGAGCTGAATAGGGTGGGAGGAGAAAATGACCAAAAGCAGGGTCAAATAAGCAGTTTTCAGATTTGTCTTGAATCAACAACAAGGTGACATTTGTAGAGCACTGCTCATGTCAGGAGGAGTCTCAAGGCGTTGAACAGTTAGGCATCCAGGACACAAGCATGGGCAGTGTTGGGATGAGGGAGGGCCAAGAGGTAGGATGGCGGCTGAAAGGCATGATTGAAAAGGAGGGTCTTGAGACTGGCCTTGAAGGAGGCAAGGGAGGGAGCGAGGCGAAGGGATTGTGGGGTGGAGTTCCAAAGTGTGGGAGCAGAGAGGCTGAATGCCCGGCCACCGATGGTAAGATACAGGCGAGATACAGGAAGCAGGCTGGAGCCTGCTGAACGTAGCGAGTGGACAGATTGATAGGTGGTCAGTAGGTTAGAGA